>OX451218.1:89548164-90010125 GCA_949628195.1 Phasia obesa
AAGTCTATAATTTTTTACGTCTTATGAGGCTTTAATTTTAAATTATTTTTTCTACTAGAGCATAATACTAAATATCCTGTGTAAATATTAAGTGTTTGCCTACAAGGCTAAGAAGAGAAAGGCAAATGCTGCAACTTTGAGACATTAAGGGAACACCCCATTATTATTAAATTTATTTTCGTTTCTTGTTGTTACTGTAGATATTATTAAATATAATATGTGTAAATTTTAAGTGTCAATATAAGGTTATATATGTAAAATCGAGTCATTATCGAAACACCCTATAATTTTTGGTTTTGTTATTTGTTCTAGGGGACAAATTTGTACATAGTTTGCGTAGGTGTAAAGTGTCTACCCCTTCCGGTTCTAAAATTAGGCTACAACTATTCGAAAATATTTGCCACTCTCGCAAAACCCTTTATTTTTATTTTTTTTCCATAAATTCACACACTCTGTATATACTCGCATTTAAAAAAAAACTGTCATATTCATATATCACTATCGAAATACTCATTATATTTTAGTAATTATTGTTATAACTTTATATGAAAATAATAGGAGCCTACGTATTGCGGTAAAAAGGCAATATAGTGAAAAATATGTCCCTGCTCTAACACAGTAATTCACCTCCTGTAAAAATTTAAAGACTCTAACTATTATGGTGAAAAATGAGTCTCTTTCGGAACACCCTAAAAGTTTTAGTAGTTGTTGTTATAGCGGCCACAGATATACACCTTCTGTGAAAATTTCAAGAGTCTACCTATAACGATTCCAGAGATAGAAGGCGCTGACAGACATTGTAGCGAAAACAATTGGGTTACTTTTTACCTTTGGGAAACATTCTAGGTTTTTTTAATTTTCATTCTTTTTGTCAGAACATAGACAAGAAAATCCTTTAAAAAACTTTTTTTTTTTTTTTTTTTTTTTTTTTTTTAAAGAGAAGTACCACTCAGGCAGTTAATGCCTACATAAACTGTGGTACTTCCTTTGGAAAGGGATAGTAGTAGATAAGACAGATGGTTAGTGATAGTGAAGCTTCGATTCTGGCAACACTGCAATTGCACGTTATGATTATTTTTAGAACAGTATTGCTGCGCCTCTGGTGTTATTTAGGCGAATTAGTTTGAAGCTAGCATAGCCAATTTATAATTATTTTACTTCACCGGCGATTTAGTGCTATGTGGTAATACCGGCGAAGGAGGGCGCTGTGATATGCATTATTATAAAGAAAAATTAATACATATCAGAAAAATTGATGTTGCCACGGCTGAGATTTGAACTCGTGACCATTGCTTAGTAGTCAACGTGCTAACCACTTAAGCTACAGCACCCTCAAGTTTTTCTATTAAGAATGTTTAATCGCTTAATCATAATAAAATACGTTTAGTTGACAATACAGTTTTTTGTTTATTTATTAATATGCACAGAAAAGCATAAAAAACAAACTGAAAAATAAATATTTTAAAAAATTCAAATGTAAAAGAATACAAGGTTTCGAAGCAACTTTCGAAAAGAATAGAAAAAAAAACTCGGCGTTTGTTGCAAGGTGTAAAAACGGTCTAACTGATTGTTTTAAAAACATAACAAAAATTATTTTAAAAAATAAATGAAAATGGCTACGAAGTGAGTTTTGTTCAGAAATAGTTTATACCGGAAACCGGGAAAACAGGGCCAATTTTTCTCTCAACACATACAGAAAAACGAATCTAAAATCAGAAGTAAATTAAGGAGGTAGGAAAAATGACACAACGCAGAGTTTCTTTTGTCTTTTAGAAGGAATACGCCAGTACAATACTAAAAAATTGTGCAAAATTTAGTTTAAAATTCATATTTGTGTTTATGAAGGCAATCGTTTTCCTAAAGGAAACATTCGAGGAATGTGCTCTTTCCCCTCAGAAAAAGACCAATCTGTTGGCTACTACGATCGATTTAACAACTCAAGATTTTTTTCTTTGTTTTTACTTTACCATACGTAGTATAAGGTCAAAAAAAGTCTATTGAAAAAAGAATGTTTACTAGAATCACCCTTTATAAATAATTCAATTTTTTAATTTTAGTTTCTATCAAACTAAGATTGCTATTGATTGGCAAAAAAGAATGGCCGGATATCATAAATTTATGATCAACTGTTTTAATATTATTTGTAAGGGTTCCGATTACTCTTTTAAAGTATGAACCGACTCACCGGAAGAGGATATTAGCCGTATTCGTTTTCATTTCTTGGTAGCTTAACTTATATGTCCACCGTATAATGTCCACAATTAACTATAAATAGTGCATTTTTACATTAATAGTATTACCTAAACATACCTGAACCGCTATCTGAAGACATGACAATATTACTAATAATTATTTTCCCAAATTCTGACTTATACCACTCACTTTTATAATATATAGTATATGCATTTTGTTTACTAACCCAAAAATAAACTTTATTTATAACCTTTTTTATGGCGCACTGCGAATTTCTTCGGATTATGTTATTTTATTAGGATTTAATATGAAATACTTGATAAACTAGATTTTAAAATTTTTTTACTTATACCACTTTCAAAATCAAGGGATCAAATTATAAATTGAGTCATTTATGATATTGAATTTTTTAAAAATAAAGTAATAAATAATCGTGCGTTTGATTTTAAGGTATGTATGTTTATAAAATAATAAATCAGTCAAGTGCGAGTTATTCTCACACATGTAGGGTTCCGTACGATGTTTAGTAGGCCTTTATAAATTGAAGTTGTTAATTTTTTCATGTCTTATGGGGCACCCTTTATTTTTTAAATGCATCACTATTGGAACACCCTTTAAATTTTAGGAATTTTTGTTATAACGGCCATAGTAATACACTTTCTATAAAAATATCAGGCCTACCTATTGCGGTTCAAGAACTAAGGTAATATACGTGAAAAACATGTCACTGATGGATCACCCTTTAGTAATTAGCAATTGTTACAGCGGCCGAAATACAACATCTACTGTAAATAATTCAAGAGTCTACCTAATACGGTTCGAAAAATAAGCTATTTAAGTAAAAATCATGTCTATGTCGGAACACCCTTTAATTTTGTTATTTGTTATAACGGCCGTGGAAATTCTTTTTCTATGAATATATCAAGAGTTTACCTATTTAGATTAAAAAAATAAGTCACTATACGTGAAAAACATGTCATTGTCGGAACACCCTTTAATTTTTAGTAAGTAAAAACTTCAAGAGTGTACTTATTATCGTTCAAATCTTAGGACGTATACACGCAAAGCACGTCAATCTCGGAACACTCTTTAATTTTAAGATTAAATTTTGTATACTTGTTCAGAAAGCGAACATAGTATTAATTACCGTCTGCAAATTTTAAGTGGTTGCCTCCTATAGCTCAAGAAATAAAGACATAAATGCAAAAAACACCTCACTTTTGGAACACCCGATAAGTTTTACCATTTATTGCTATAGTGGCCACTGTTATACACCTTCTGTGAAAATTTCAAGAGCCTACCTATTATGCTTCAAAACTTAGGCCTTATACATGCAAATCACTCCACTATCGGAACACCCTTTAATTTTTAGATTTATTTTTTTAGACACGTTTATATAGCGAACTTAGTTTTTATTACTGCTTGCATATTTTCAGTTTATTCCTCCTACAGTTCATGAAATAAGCAGATATTCGTGGATAACACCTCTCTATCGGAACACCCTATAAGTTTTAGAACTTGCTACTATAGCGGCTACAGTTATACATCTTCTGTGAAAATTTCAAGCGTCTACCTATTATAGTTCAAAACTTAGTCCTTATACATGCAAATCACACCACTATCGGAACACCCTTTAATTTTTAGGTTTATTTTTTTATACTTGTTTATACAGCAAACTAAGTTTTAATTACTCTTTTTAAATCTTGAGACTATGCCTCCTACAGTTCAAGAAATAAACACATATTCGTGAATAATACCTCTGTATCGGAACACCCTATAGGTTTTAGTATTTGTTACTATAGCGGCCACAGCTATACACCTTCTGTTTCAGGAGTCTACCTATTACGGTTCCAGAGATAAAAGGCGCTGACAGACGGCCAGACGGCCAGACATTGTAGCGAAAACAATAGGGTTTCATTTTTACCCTTTGGGTACGAAACCCTAAAAAGGTATGTTTTTATAAATATATATTTCACTAGAATTATTTAATTTATTTCATAATAGAATTTTATATTCTACAATATTATTTTTAATATAATAATATTATTATATTAATAATAATAAGGTTTGATTTCATAATATTCATAGTCATTCATAAAATGTTGCACTTAAATCTGTGGCAATAAGGAATAAGTGCTTAAGTCGACTTAAGCAAAATTTTAGTTACTGGCACCTTTGTAATCTCCGTAATCCAAAGTACCCATGTGCAAATTTTCATTTATGTAAAGTTTTAAGAGAAGCTATTTAAAAAAGAAATTAATTTTAAAGTTTAAAATTGCTCTGCTACAAAACTTAAAAATCAGACTTAAGCACTTTTTCCTAATTGCCACAGAAAATATGGTTACAACAACAATGTTTTTCTTTGCAATTAGTGACAGTACGACACTCAATGTAATGTAGTCGGAAATTAACAGTCGGATACCACAAATCATTAAGGAAGGCGATTTATTTCGAAAGTAAAGGTGAAACTAGATATTAGTAAAATGTTATGCATTTCATGAATCATTTACATCCTTCTTCAGGAAGGATACACTTTTCTTTCAATATGTTGCCTTATACTGCTATCTTTTTCAATCTCACAACAGTATATCGTCGGTTTTTTCTGTAATGGTTTTTAACTTAATTTTTACAATTATAAAATACAAATTGGCTCATTAAAAATGGACTCTAATATTAAAAATAAACTCAAAATTAAAAATTAATCTTCTATAGAGTAGAGTAATCAGGGATGGAACTGGGGCAAAAATAAAAATTTTCTTTTATAAATAGAAATTGTATGATTATAATAAAACTTTTTGCTTTGTTGAATTGTCAGCTTCGATTTGTTGAATTTTTGGTTTTCAGCTTTACAATTATAATATACAAAATGACGCAATAAAATTATACTCCAATATAAAAAACTCAAAGCTTATTTTAAAAAAAGTACTTTTTTCAAATCTTCTATGGAGTAGGATCGAACTATAAATATTTCTTTTAAGTAGAGAAATTCTATGATTATTATTAAATTTTTTTTTATTGTTAAATTTCCGGTTTCAGTCTAATGCGTTTCAGCTTCGGAATTATAATATAAAATGGCTCGGCAGTCGATTTTTTAGTAAAGTTTTAATTTTTATTTTTTACAGGAAACTTCAAATTAATTTAAAACTCTGGTATTATCACAGAATAATAATTTTTTTTAATTTTGTGAATACTAAAAAAAAATTTCTATGGAATGAACTCAAGGGTTTGAACTCAAGCAAAAATATAAAATCCAGATTTTTATGGAAATCTTTAATTTTCGTTTTTTTAATTTAAATTTCGATTTACATACATTAACGCATTTGCATACAGCAAAAAAAAAATACGGGAAACAGAGACACATGTCTTTTGTTTTGATAATATCTGCACCCAAGATTAATCGATTTTGCTAATTTTCAATAGTACTATTTTCCAAATTACTTATATCCATATAATTTTAGTTTACCAGATTTTATTAAAACTAAAAACAAAAATAAGTTTATTAAATCCTCTTTAAAAGGAGCTTTCACTCAACGTCCTTAGGCTTATTTAACTGAATTCGAATATATTTCGACCCCGAGCGCATATGCAAAAAAGCGACATTTTTCTACTTTTATAAATTTATAGCTAAAAATCTTTAAGAGATTCAGAGATTGGATTCAGGGAGTCAAAGAATATAAATAAAAAAGTTTCAATAAATTCTGAAAGGTTAAATTTGAAAATAATTTATGGTTATATTAAGAAATAGGCCATGTTCATCAAAACTTATCAGTCTTATATCACGGTTTTTTTGGAACCTTACTGCAGCGTATTTACGGCAGAAGCACTATCAATTTAGATTGCTGCTGAACATTGTTCTAAGCAGAGAGGGCGTTTTCAACTATATCTGCTGTACTTAACGTCAAAAATTCAGGACGTTTAGTCTCTGAAATATGCAACATTTTAATTAAAAACCCTAACAAACTGTGTATAATGTGGGTCCCAGGCCATACAAAGATATCAGGAAATGAAGCGGCAGACCTTACTGCTGGGAATGCAAAAAAATATCCTCTTCAAACATTTTATACACAGGAGAATATTGACCTGCAATATGTAATCAAAAATCACCTTAAAGCCAATAAAGACAGTGACTGGACAGCATATAACCATCATTACAAAATATTCAAACCATTTGGCATCAAATCCGTATTCCCGTCAACTGCTACTAGAAGACAAATGTTAATATTCACCAGACTTAGACTTGGGCATACTCTTATCAGCACCTATTATCCAATGACAATAAGCCAATTTGTAACATCTTTAATTCACCACAGTCTGTTGAGCATATCCTAGACATATGTCCTAAATATTATCCCCAGAGATTATCAACGTTCGGAACATCTACACCTACACCTAGCTCTTTACTTGCTGACCCATCTCATCATAATATAACAACAATATACAATTTTATTAAGAAATGTAAATTATTAAATATGATTTAATTTATCACTTAAATTTATAAACCAAATCTATATTATACTTAGAGTCGAAGGCCTCAGTTGCTCGTACTCTCTTTCTATCATTATATGATATCATTCACTGTATTATATAATTCTAATAAAATAAAAAAAATAAAAAAATATTTTTATAATAATAATATTTTTTATTATTTATTTCGTAATTTTTCAGTTAGACAATAATATGGTTCTAAATAACAATATTAATATTATATTTATATTTATAATAATATGGTTTAACTACAACCATTTAAATCATACATAGGTATGTTGATCTTAGTTTATGGTTACCTCAACCATGTTTTTTTCTTAGCGTGAATTGACTTTTCACTGATACGATTTATTTAAGTATTTCAATTTATTAAGACTAACGTGGCTAAAAAAAAAAAAAACTTTAAAATTCATCATTTAATTCGTAAAAAATATTTGTCACATTAGAGAGAGAGAATAAAACAACTTAAGTCTTACTTCAAAAACTCATTTGTATGATAATAAATAGTTTGACTGATGAAAATTACATACCTACCTTTTTCAATTTAAATTTCATTTAGAATCATGTATCACAACTTTTGTTCTAAAGGTCAATCAACTCAAAGGTCAAACATTAACAATAAACTTATGCCGAAAATATATCTATTCAAATATACTAATATTCTCATTATAATTCTAAAACAGTAAAATTAAACTATTTTAACTTAATTATTGGCAAAATAATTTAAACATTTTTAATTGAATCAACTCAAACTACGGCCATCTTGAAATAAGGTAAATAAAATTTTATACAAATAAAATTCAACTCATAAAAAGGGGTAATTTATAGCATATGGCATAATAAAATTTCTCCTTTGCTGATACTTATTCAACACTTTTTACCTTTAGTGTGAAAGAGAGTGAGCCAGAGAATAATTCGTTTTGTTTATACTTACCACAGGGGCCATGTTATAATTTATACACCTTTTTTCTCATCTTAAAAGGCATTTTTAACATGCCTTGAATTAATTTGCAGCATCTTTCTGTTTAAGAAAAAATATATGCAGAAAGTTAAGAGATTTTTTTTTTTAAATTAGAGTTTGACAGTTGAAAGATTAAATAATCCAGTTAACACTTTGCCACTCCTAACTGCTCCTAATTATACATATCATAAACTCGCTAGGATGAGCAGAAAATTGAGAGAATTTTTTTTTTACAAGGAGTTTGACAGCTGAAAATTATTTTCAAAATTTCGTTTTGATACTCAAAATTTTTAACACAGTGGTGATGTAACCTTTTATGCCTACATCTTGTTTAACTTAGAGTGATTTTTTTTTTATTTGCAGCATCTCTCTGTTTAACTTTGTTTTTAACTCCGCCCAGTTTAAGATTGAAAAAAATTGCTAAACCTCTGGTTAAACTAGTTTCCTTTTATCACAGTTTCAACAAATGCGCAAAGCATCCATGCAAACCATCCCACTTTAGATTCGTTTTTTTCTTTCATTTTTAAATATTGTTTATGGTTATTTCACTCTCTCTCATATGAGAAGCCTAGATATCTTTTTGTTGCTACTTTGCAATTAATGCTGTTTTCATCTTTTTAGGATTTTTTGTGCCATTCCATTTTTTTTTTCATTAGACGTTTCTTTTGTTATTTTTTCGGCTTTTAACACTTTTTTGTTTGACATTTAAACAGTAAATTGACGCCAGTTAAATAATGATGGTTTCGATGATGACAATGATGATGAAGTTTTTGGTTTTATATTTATTTACTCGCAGTACAAGAACACTTACGCTTAAAATTGTTTTTTGATTGTAGATGCGAGTAGTTTTTTTGCGAAAAGGGGTGGTTATGATATTAAGGAGTTTTTTTTTTTTTTTTGTTTGCAAGTTGGTTTTTGGACTACTTTAGCAAGAATTTTACCTATAATAAACAATTATAGCTGTAGATTAAAAAAATCCTTAATGTTATTAGAAAAAAAATTGGCTATTTTAATACCTATGTATTTGTATCTCTCTAAAAGCAGATCGAAATAGGTACGTAGAACTTAATAATTTCTTGATTTTTTGAACCTATAAAAATATTTGTTCGGAAAAAAGCGGTTTATTTTCTGACACCCTCCCCTGTAAGCTCAACACCTTTAGACCAGCGCCTTTCTAGTTATTTTATATAATAAGTTTTCTCAAGGCCCTTAATAGGAGGCCTACAATAGCCACAACTGCCTTACGCCCTTTCATGATTCGTTCGCCTAATATGGTTCCATGGATTTAATCGAGCAAAAATTTACCTAAATGCAGAGAAGTGTGGTGTAGAATTGAAGAACAAAAGGTTAATATAAAACTAACAAACTTTTTAGTCAAATCTACAGACGATTTTTAGAAAAAATAATTTTATTAAATTCCTTATGTTGAAGAAATTTCTTTTTTTATCAGATTTTTTGGCGATTTAAAAAATGTTGTACAGATTTTGTAGATTTTGTAGCCCAATTTTGAATATTTTATATGTAAATTTTCTGGCAACACTGTCGTCAGGTGTAACAGCAGTGCTACAGTGAGATTTTGAGATGGTGGCGTCATCAGTCTATATTTTTATACCCTTCACCACAGGTAGAAAGGGTGTCCGTCATTCCGTGTAATTTCTACAATATTAATTTCCGATCCCATAAAGTATATACATATATCCTGCATCGTTATAAATAGAGAAGTTGATTTAGCGAAGTCCATCTGTGTTTGGGTTAAAATCAACTTTGCCATGGCACGCGAATTGAATCATTTTGCTTTTTTTTTTGTTTCATAAATATTAGACAGCGACTAGTAGATTGCATGGAGTGCATACAGATCTCGGGGGACCAATAACCCTCTGCGAGGGGCGATATTTTTTTTTAAGATTGGTAAAGTTTTTCTGCTTTGATTTGTATTAAAGGCCTTAGAAGCAATACACATAGAGATAGCCAATGGATCCACAGGGTTCCCATTGGTAATTATAAGCAGTTAAAAGGGGGGTCAATATGATGAATTTTTTTTTTTTTTTTTGCTTAGTCAGACCATTCTAACTTAATATAGATTACACAAGGGAACAGCATTGTTGTTGCATGAAATAATATAATAATATACTTCCTCGGGGTGCTGCTTTCAGATCTGAAGTCAGATTGTTTGTATTAGCTTTAGTTTTTGAGATATAATATGACATTTCCAAAAAATTATATACCCGATGTACCCAACTTTGGTGGCTTATCCAGATACCCCCTTTACCCTGGTTGGCCTACCATTCGCAGCTCGAGTCAGAAACACCTCGTCTTTGCCTCTGTGAAATTTCATTAAGATATCTTCACTGGTTCATGAGATATCGAATTATGTCCAAAATAAATCGTTTTTAAACCACTGTGTTGTACCATTTTAAACGCGGCCTGAAAATGATGTCTTCACATCGAAAGCGCTCGCCAAACGTACCAAAACAACAGCCAGTGACGACAATCTTCACCGAATGGTATGACAACAGCACTGTGCATCATTTCAATATGCTGCGCATAGTTTTCATCCTTTTCTTCAGTTCAAACGCATTCATTCCAAGCATTTTTTTTTGCGATATCAGTTATGTAACTATTAAAGTTGTCATTCTTTATCAAATTTCTTATTTCAGAATCATCAATAATTCCGGCTTTAAGTTTCTCTGTGCTCAAATCATAAATCTTTTAAGAGATGTAATTAAAACAATCACCATCCTTGTTCAGAGCTGTGACAAATTGTTTCATTAGCCCTGGTTTGATGTGTAAAGGTGACAGTATTATGCGATCCCTTGACGCAAGGGGTTCGTTTATCACCGGAAGTTTAAATGTGAGTAGTATAACGATATGTCTAATAGCTGTATTTCAAAAACTAAAGCTGATAATGAAAAAACGCAGGCTGATTTGAAATCAGCGGCCTGAAATTAACAAACAACCGACATAAAACTCCATGGAACAAAACAAAAGATTAATTCGGTTGCCTTGTATTATAGGAAGGTCCCAAATTAAAAAAAAAAATCAAAACAATTTTTTTTTTTAAATATTTAAAAAAAAAAAAATAAAAATTAAAAAACATGTTCAAAAAAATATTGGTACAGAAAACTTTTAAAAAAAATTTTTACAAAAGATTTTCGAAATATTTAAAAAAAAATTCTATATTTGAACAAATTTTTTCAAAAAGTTTTACATTAAATTTTCAAAAAAAAATTTTTATTAAAAGTTTTTGAAAAAATTTTTACAAACGATTTTCGGAATATTTAAAAAAATTTCTATATTTCTATGAAAATTAAAATCATAAAAATCTATGAAAATTAATACATATTAAGAATTTATATAGAGTAGCGTGTTTTTATTTTTTTGATTCTCAAATAGATATGATTTTTGTTTTAAAACCAATTCACCTAAATACATTGAACACATAGACAACATCAGGATACCGACTACAAACTGACTTCACTTTCAAGTTGGAAGTATATTTAATGCTTTTTAGAATTGTTTTCAGTGTTATCAACTCAGTGCTAGAAGCACTGTTTTTATTGCTTGTAAGTCTTTTTTAGTGCTTTTTTTCCTCTTTACTGACACTAAATTTAATTTGAAATAAAAATAAACGTTACTTTTGGTTTATTTGTAAGGTTTAAAAAAAATATACTTATTCCTCTTGTCATTTTTTACCAATGTCTCAATAAAATTTTATTTATTTCATGAATTAGTTACCCTAGTGTCTATACCTGACAAAAATTTATCTTGATAAACTCTATATAAAAAAACTGTATTAAGATAGTGTTCGTTTATATTAAGTTTGATTCGTATTTTAAAAATGAAAACAAAAAATTATAGTGCCTTTTTCGAAAATACACTTTTTTTTAAATTTTGTGCTTTTTAAAATTTAAAAGTTGACAACGCTGATTGTTTTCTTGAAACTTCGTTGGGTGGAGTATGTATGGGGAAAATGTGTGCACTAGAGTTTTCTCCCGAGAAATCCCGTCCCGGAAATTCCCAGAAATTTTAATTTTTTAGTTTTCCCGCTCTCCCGGGATTTTTTTCCGGGATCCCGGGAAATTACGAAAAAAATTCTGGCAACATTTTTTCTTCGTTTAGTAAACAGCTGTTGATATTCTTACACGAAATTATTGTTCACTTCTACCAAATTATTTTTACAGCAAAGTTTTTCTTAAAACAATCTATATTTAAAATTTTATGAAGGAAGTGGCCAAAAAACTGAAAGCATTGAATATTTGTTTAAAGCACTTTTAACTATACGTGCGACATCAGTAGAATGTGAGAGAGTTTTTTCGGTCACAGGGCAATTTGATAATAAAATAAGAAATAGACACATTAGTCGATTAATGCCTTAAGTGTATTAAAACACTATTTTTTAAACCAACAAGGGAAATAATATGTACATACATATGTATTTGTATATGCATACAAAATTGAATGTTTACGTTTATTCTAAATCTAGTCAATGTTTTAAAGCCTTGAATTGTTTTATTTTTGACCTAATTTTTTTAATATTAGTATTTTTTTTTCTTCTTTAATAAAAAATGAAAGGAATTAACACTGAAAATGAATTAAAAATTCCCATTTTTTACTTAAATTTTTTTTATATTTTTGTTGAATATACATAAATGTTTATTTAATTTTTAATTACCTTTCTTTATATTTTTAAATAAAAAAACGTTACCTTAATACAAATAAGTGCTTTTATTACATTAGTAGACCGGGATCCCGGGATCCCGAGAAATTAAAAAAAATTTCCCGCTTTCCCGGGAAATCCAAAAACCCGGGGAAAAAAACTCTAGTGTGCACCTACATGAACCCTATCCCAAAGTAATGACAGAAAGGTTTCGGGGTGGTGGTTCCAGTGTGGGACCAATAATTGATAGTACGCTATCACTACGTCCAATTATATAGATATATAAATACACATATAGGGTGTATATCCCACAGTACTATCCACAATACACTGATTCGATGGAAAATTCTGGACACGTTTTTGATTGGTAGCTTCGCTTGTAAGTTGGAGTACATTGAACGCTTTTTATTATTGTTTTCTTGAAACTTCGTTGGGCCCTGATGAACTGAGACCAGGACTGGGAAGTAGGTACGAGGAAAAGATATGCAGCTACTACATGAACCCCATTCTGAGGTAATGACAGAAAGGTTCGGGAGTGGTGGCACAGTTTGAGACCAATTTGCGCTATCAATACGTCCATTTATATATACATAAATACATATATACCTAAATGTTTATGAAAAATGAAATGAAATTACCGTGACCGAATATAGCACTCTAACTTGGTTTTTAACTCATTAAGCCAGGCCATCACAGTAACGGCGAGTGCTATTGATTAATGATTTTCACCTTTTTTGTCCTGAACTTTTGATATAATGGATACCAACGGAATGCGATTTCAATAGGACAGCGCTACATGACATTCATTTATTTCCGATTGGTGCCTCACATTACAGGACATAATAGCATTTATGGGTCTTTCAAGCGAATTAAAAATTTTGATGATATTTCACACACACACACACACTGTTCTATTTAGGTTTAAAGATAGGGCGCGCTTAATGAAAGACCCTTTAGTTGCAAAAATAAAATATTTTCTTTACGAAATCGAAAATATTATAGAAACTTTTAATATCTAGTATGTTAAAGCTAAAGTCTCCCTTTTAAATCTCCTGACTTTTTAAAATTATTTTCAACCATCTCTCTCGTGTTCCAAATCTAATTTTCATTTTTCGCACTTGGCACCAACACACCCTTATTAACTGCTTTCAATTGTCATTGTTGTTGCTGTTGTTGCAAACAACCCTTAAGTACCATTAGGAAATCCTTAAAATCTTTTCTACGTTTTGGCTTTTTTTTTGTATTTTTTCCATTCTTCATTCACCCAAAAGGAATTTCACACTTGTTTGCTAATTGCCCACAAATGATACTTCGTGCATACAAATGCACAAAAATACTTTGCCACTAACATTTTGCCAAACGACTAAAGCTGTTTAAAAGGCTGTTTGTTGTTTTTGTACGATGGCATACATTACGACTAAATTTATTCTCTTGCTAAGTATAACCAGCTTTTACTAACAAACACACTCACAAACCTACGTACCACTTACAGCTTTTAATCACCCTCTCTGCTCTGCTGCTAAACGAAAAAAAAAATATCGTTCAGCCAATAATCAGATTTTCGTATGAGAGATGATGAAGAATTAGAGTATGTTTTGCTGCCTGATTCCCTTGGGAGGATGATGAAGTTTTTTTAAAGGATTTTTTATTAATCTTTTACAAAAAAAGGTGTCGTAATTGCGCAGATTTATTTTTTATTTTTTTCCGGTTTTATTCTAGTAGTAAGAATTAGATCACAAACAAACACACGTTGTGAGATAAAATTTAATTTTAAAAGTTTTGGATAAAAGTGTTGATAGGTACATATTTTGGGATCAGTGATGCCAACCTGCGGGTTAGATTTAGCCCGGTTTGAGTTGCCAAAACGCGAAAAATATTATTTGGCCTATAACTCGTTATTGTAGCGATTTTCTACTATTTTTTAGCTCTTTTGGTCCTTTTTTTTATAGGTCAGGACTTCTTTACACTGATTAATTACCCCTTTTAGGGTTCCCTACCTAAAGGGTAAAAACGGTAACTCTATTGTTTTCGCTAGGTCTGTCCGTCTGTAAACGCATTTTATCTCTGGTATCGTAAAAAGTCAACTATTTGAATTTTAACACATGTTTTATTACTATGGTTGCTATAACAACAAATACTAAAACTTATAGGGTGACCGGAAAGTGACGTGTTATTCATGTATATGTCTTTAGTTCTTAAACCGTCAGAGGTTGAAACTTGAAATTCACAAACACAGCAATTAAAACTGTTTACTTTATCAGTAAGTATAAAACTCAAAATTAAAGGGTGTTCCGATAGCAACGTGATAGTAACGCCAATTTTAAATAAAACATAAATTATTTAGGAAATTATTGTGATTTCTTTTTATTTTCATAATATTGGTATGGTTCAATTATGTGTGGACAAAACTATCGGCCACATGTTGCACACCTCCATCCGATGTTCCAAATTGTCGATGACGCTGAGGCATAATTGAGGTTCTATGCCGTTAATGTGCCGATTTATCTCATCCTTTAGCTCTTTAATTGTTGCTGGCTTATCGACGTACACCTTTTTTTTTCAAATAACCGCAAAGAAAGAAGTCCAACATCGCCAGCACGTGAGATAACACTGCCATTGAATTGGTCGCGCAAAAGAACCATTGTTTCGTTAGCTGTGTGGCAAGTGGCACCGTAGTCCTGTTGAAACCACATATCGTCCACATTCATATCTTCCGATTCGGGCCATAAAAATGTCGCTATCATCTGATGATAGAGAACACCATTCACAGTTACTGCCTGACTGGCGTCATTTTGGAAAAAATACGGCCCGATAATGCCGCCAGCTATTAAACTACACCAAACATTCACTCTTTGTGGGTGCATTGGTTTTTCGACAATCACTCTTGGACCATCATCACACCCAAATGCGGCAATTCCGCTTATTGACGAATCCACTGAGGTGAAAATGTGCCTCATCACTGAAGATGATTTTCTTTGAAAATTTATCATCCACTGTTGCCATTTCTTGCCACCGTTCTGACCATTGACGACGTTTGGAATGATCAAGAGGCTTTAATTTTTGAGTCAATTGCACCTTGTAAGGGTGTAAATGCTAGTCTTTATCAACGATGAGCATGAGAGGTGCAATTGTTAGGCACGACGACGTGTTGAGGTCGACGGCTGAAGAACAGCAGCAGCAATATTTTCTGCAATACAAGCTGTACGAGCATGCACTGGTGTTTTCACATCTCCTAGAGACCCGGTTTGCTCAAATTTTTGCACATTTGGACGATTAAATTAACCGAAAAAATCAGGAAATACACGATATGCGTTTTGATATGAACGCCCATTTTCATAATAAGCCTGAATAACTTTAACGCGTTGCTCGATTGTGTATCTTTCCGTGGTTCAAATTGAGTTAGTCTGAAATTGAGAAATGTCAAATTAAATTCAGAAAAAAACCTGACGTTTAGGTGTGGTTCACATTCAACATCGGCCCTTAAAACTTAAACACCCGCTATTTTACAATATCTACTGTAACAAGTATAACAAAAATAAAATTAATAAATATTAAAGGGTGTTCCCTGGATGTTATAGGCAGATATTTGATATTTAAATAGGGTATTTACTGATTTGCTCAAGTATAAAAAAATAAAAATTAAAGGATACCACATAAGATGTGAAAAAGAAACTTGAACTTTTACAATTATATGTATAACTATTTAAGATAATATGAAACTCTACGTTTGTAAGTCTGGCTCAGGGTCAAAAAGGGCCCTTTAGGCAAATATTCTTGCTCGTTTTGCGTACCAAGTGTTGGCATCCCTCTTGTGGTACAATATATAACCGTCCATTTAGTTAAAATGATATATAAATGTACCTTAAATTTCACATCACGTCTCTATTCCAAAAATCAAATAAAAGCAAGATGAAAGTAAAATTAAGTACTTGAGATTTAAAACTCATTTTTATGCCCTGATAATGGGTTCTTTTAACTTAATTTTTTTGTTTGATGCTGCTGTTGTTTGTTGTTGTTCTTTTTGTTATCTCGACTTAACACATCTTCAGTGTTGTTATTATTATTGTAGAGTGTTAAATGTGTGTTTGTCCCATGTTCTGCACAAATGTTTGTTTATGTAAATTAGACATGATTTTTTCTGTCTTTTTTTAACTCTCTCTCTTTCTCTCTCTCTTAACTGGAGATAAAAAAGGCGTCAAAGCGGAAGTTCTTAATTTGTGTAAATTGGTTCAGTGTATAATTTATGAAACTGATGTTGTTGTTAACAATGATATTAAAGACGAAAAAAAAACTTTTTTACTTTTAAGTTGCCTGTTAGAGAATTATTTTATTTTAATGTGTGACACTTTTTTTAAACAGCAACAAATTAAAAGATTTATTATCCTTAATGCAAAGGGAAAAGGTGGAATTGTGGAAAGAGACATTTATAAAAATGAAAAGAGCTTTTTAGATTTATTTAACGTGGGTAGTAGTATTTTAATTATTAACGATTTCGAAAATCATTTCCATAAGTACACAGCAAAAAATACTGCTTCATCGTATGCAGGTTTGTAAAGGAAAGACGAGTTGTTATCGCTTACGAACCTGCTTACGTATGACATGATATTTGTTCGCGACGTCCCACTTAAGCCCCTTTCACACTATAATACTGAGTATAAAGATTTTCATTGGATTGTGTAAGATAGAAATCCAATGAAAATTGTGTGATTGTCAAAAAATCTAACGTAACATAACATTTCGTTTTCACACTATCACACTTCAAATAAAATGAAAAATATCAGCAAAGGAACAAGCCGTGACGAGACATTGAACGGCGTCGGCTGAGCAATTTTATGTCGACGGCAGAGGTGCCGGGTTTTTAGTTTGTTTGGCCGTTCAAGTTTTCGGTTAATAAAAAAATAAAAAACAAAACAAACAAAAAATAATACGAACATTCAACAATTTCTAGGCATGGCAGAAACAAAGTACATACGTAGGCGTTAAGACTGAAGGCAATTTCAGGCAGGTGCAGGACAAAGAAAACATTTCATCGGCGGCGGCGAACTATCGGCTGCGACTCAATCAGCTTGGTTCTTTGCTTTAAAAAAACACAACCCTGATAAAATGAAAAATGTTATTGTTTAGAAAATTTTCTAAAAATGGTTTGGTATTATGGGATGTCAAAATTCTTTCCGTATTATTTCACATTTTGATAACATACTGTTTTCACACTATCACACTTTCTCATTGGATCCAAGTATTTGACAAGTCTTAATACTCAGTATAATAGTGTGAAAATGGCTTTAGTAGCATTTCCTTTTAAGCGCTCAATGCAGCGCACCATAGATGTTCTAAAATCATATGGTATTAAGTTCGTAACTCGTCGGAACTCATCGTAAATTCGAAATTTGTTTATCTCTGCCTTACAATTGTGCTTTTTAGTATGAACTGCTGTAAGGCGAAATGTAAAAAATTAGTTGTTTTTTGAAAACTTAACATTTTCTGTCATACAAATTGCATTTATTTATGGAAAATATATTTTGTATGGCAGGAAAAGATTTTACTTCTTTCAAAAACCCAATTTTTTTTACTGGGCAGGTAAATGTCCATTAGCTGTCTGTTGCTACGATGCAAACTGTCAGAAGTCTGAAGTATTGGTATTATATGCATTCCTAATTAAATTATAAATTTTAATTCTAATGGAACAGTACAAACAGATGGGGTAATAATAATGATAAATCAACCTACTTTAAAAACCTACTTTAAAAACTAAGATCCAAACAATTTTAGCAAAAATCCATGGGATCAATACAATAGGCCATGCATACACATAAAAAAAGACATAGTCATATTCGTAGGGAATGACATTATCGAAGGTCTATAAATAAGTTTCTTAGCAATAAAACAGACGAGTTAAAAAGCGAGAGCTAAAGAAAAAAATTCAAGTGTAAAGTTGATGTACACCAAACCAAAAAGTAAGAGATTTATTACTTTTATGTCAAAAATATCATAAATAAAATATGGGTAATTTTTGACAACTCTATGGCAAAGCTCTTGACAAAGTATATTTATCTTACTAGGTAGTTTCGTCCGCCCAGCTGATTTAGTAGTTCGACATGTCAAAAGTTGTATGTGTTCAGAAAATTTATAGTGTAAAAGTGAGAAAGCAATACAACACATATACGCCTTCTCAATTTTCTTTTATGTCTTTTAGACATTTTGAACTACAAAGCAACAACAAAATGACATGTTGTTCTTGTATTGTTGTATTTGTTGTAGCGACGCCACTACCTAGTAAAATAAATATACCTTGGCTCTTGACTTGGAATTTTTCTTTCCTAAAATGCAGCGGTCGCCAAACTAAGGCCCGCGGGCCAAATGCGGCTCGCTTTGGAATTTTATATGGCCCGCACACTAACTTGTAATAAAAAATAAATCAATTCCAGATTATTGTTTTTTGTTGTTTTACGAAACTATGAAAAATAAAAATATTGTCCTTCACCACATGTGGAAATTTCTACAATAACCTACAATATTCATTTCCGACCCCGTAAAGTGTATATATATTCGGGATCCTTATAAATAGAGAAATTGACTAAACGATACAGAAGATTAAGGCCCACCAATCTGCCACGCATAGTTTCGAAAATTTTGGGATTGCAATTCATCAAGTCATTCCTTTGGAGGCTGCGGGCAAAAAACCACGCTCACATATATTTTTCACGTTTTCTTTCATTTTTTTCAGTTTTAATGATTTTCTTTAGCTTTTTTTGTTTATTAGACCGCGACAGGTACATCGCAAGCAGTAAATACAGATTTCGTTGGATCAATAACCCGATTTTGTGGATATTTTTAGGCTGGTAAGGTTTTTCTGCTTTGATTTGTATTAAAGGCATTTATAGAAAGCAATACATATAGAGGTAGCCAATAGATCCACAGGGTGCCCACTGATAACCAGGAGCAGTCAATAGGCCCATTAGAAGGGGGCCCTGAGGAAATATTTTAAGGATTTTTTGCTTTAGTCTGACCATTCTAACCCAATGTTGACTGCAGGAAGTTCATAATTTTTACGAAAAAGTTTTTTAGAAATTTTATGTAAATTATTTTAAAAAAATATTAAAAAAAAATTTTTGCAAAAATTTCTTTAAAATGTTTAGAAAAAAATTTTAAAAAAATTTACAACAAAATTTTCAACAAAAAAATTTTTAACTAAATTTTCAAAGAAAGATAAGAGGATAACACAAAATCTAGCATTACTATGGTGAAGGGTGTATAAGATTCGGCATCGCCGAATATAGCACTTTTACTTGTTTTTATTAAAATTGAATTGGTAAATCGGTTCGAATTTATTACGAAGTAAATTTAGCTTGAAGGTAAAGGACAATTGGTTCACGAAGCACTTTTTTAAATATTAAATCTTTTGAAATGAAATTAGAATTGCTTAAGGATGACTTTACACGTGAAGAAGTCCATCATCTACCATTCTGTGAAATTATCTTAAAGCGTATTCAGATTCTGGATTATCTGTCAGAAAGTGTGAAAAATGTATTGAAGAACTGCAAAATAAATTTGCAGATATATTTACAGATACAGATATAAAAATTAACAAAAAAAAAATTCAAAATAAAAAACTAAAAACTAAAAACAATTTAAAAACTTCGACCTTTTTGAAAAAATCAATTAGCCAGCCTAAAGAAATCCCTTTTTTATACATTTCAGAAGAAATCCTAATAGAATCAAAAAGTTTTTCACTATGGATTGTTTTTTTTTTTTTTTTTTTTCAAAAATGAGTAAATAAATCAGTCAAGTGCGAGTTAGTCTCACACACGTAGGGTTTCGTACTATGTTTAGTACCCCTTTAAAAATTCAAGTTGTTAATTTTTTCATGTCTTATGGGGCACCCTTTATTTTTAAAATTAAAGTCATATTCGTGAAAATTTCAACGCTATTGGAATACCCTTTCAATTTTAGAAATTTTTGTTATAACGGCCATGGCAATACACCTTCTATAAAAATATCAGGCCTACCTATTGCGGTTCAAAATAAGTAATATACGTGGAAAAAATGTCACTGATGGATCACCCTTTAGTAATTAGTAATTGTTACAGCGGCCGAAGTACAACATCTACTGTAAACAATTCAAGTTACGGTTCAAAAAATAAGGCTACTTAAGTAAAAATCATGTCTCTTTCGCAACACCCTTTAATTTTGTTATATGTTATAACGGGCATGGAAACTATTTTTCTATGAATATATCAAGAGTGGACCTATTACGATTAAAAAAATAAGTCACTATATGTGAAAAACATGTCATTGTCGGAACACCCTTTAATTTTTAGTAATTGTCGTATCGGCCGTGGTAGCATATCTCATGTACAAAATTTTAAGAGTTTACCTATTACGGTTCAAGAAATAAGGCGTTATACATGAGAATCACGTCACTGTTGGAACACCCTTAATTTTTATTATTTGTTAAAGTTTTCATAGTAATAAACTTCCTGTAAAAACTTCAAAAGTCTACCTATTATCTTTCAAACGCATATATAACGCCGAGCACGTCACTCTCGGAACACCCTTTAATATTAAGGTTTAATTTTATATACTTGTTTAGAAAGCGAACATAGTCTTAATTACTGTCTGCAAATTTTAAGTCTTTGCCTCCTATAGCTCATGAAATAAAGACATAAAGGCAAATAACACCTCACTTTCGGATCACCCGATAAGTTTTAGTATTCATTGCTATAGTGGCCACAGTTATACGAAATACGAAAATTTCAAGAGTCTACCTATTATAGTTCAAAACTTAGGCCTTATACATGCAAATCACACCACTATCGGAACACCCTTTAATTTTTATATTTATTTTTTTATACTTGTTTATAAAGCGAACTAAGTTTTAATTACTGTTTTCAAATCTTGAGTCTATGCCTCCTACAGTTCACGAAATAGGCACATATTCGTGAATAACACCTCTCTATCGGAACACCCTATAAGTTTTAGTATTTGTTGCTATAGCGGCAACAGCTGTACATCATCTTTGAAAATTTCAAGAGTCTACCTACTACGGTTCCAGAGATAAAAGGCGCTGACAGACGGAAAGACGGACAGACATTGTAGCGAAAACAATAGGGTTACGTTTTTACACTTTGTGTACGGAATCCTAAAAATGAATAAGAAGTTTTCTTATTGATTTAATGGGATTCCCTTCTTGATAAAATTAAAAGGATTTACCACATGAAAATAATAAGGAATCTCTTCGAAAAAACTTCCCTTCTTACTGCTTGAAAACATTTCATAGAGAAAATCTTTTAGATTCTATCAGCCATGTCACAGAGCTAAATTCCGTTTTTGCTTCCATAGAAAATGTAAAACGAAAAAAATTTTCGGAATGAACCCCTTGGAATTTGCTATGTGGAATTGATATTTTAGCGCTTTTTAGCCATTTAAACTATTCAGGACATCAGTTTATTAAAATTCTGCGACGTATTTGATCAATTTACTGCTGTTATTAAAGATATTTCGGGCATTTTTGTTATGTTTTTTCTGATATTTTTTTGCCTTTCAAAAAATTAATTTATTCAAGCATTTCAGACATTTCGTTTGGAATTGAAATGATTTCGCAGAAAGACCAAAGTCTTACCTACAAAACAGGAAAAACCACGTATAAAAATTCGGATCCTATAAAAAGTTATGGATTTTTACCACTGTGTTCGTGTTAAGGTATATAATAATAATATCATTTACTAATAAAAAAAAATGTTCTGAATATTTCTGAAATGTTTAAATGGCTATAAATTGCTTAAAATATCAATTCCACATAGGAAATTGAAAGTGGTTTTATTCCGAAAATTTTCGTTTTATGTTTTCTATAGAAGTAAAATACGGAATCAATATTAATTTCGAACGAAATATAGCTCTGGAGCATGGGTTATTGTTTTGCTACATTCGTTCTTATCTTGCCAAATTAAAAGTGGTTTTGTATTTTTTTTTTCGATTTAATAAAACCGAACGAAATCTATAGCAGCTAAAACCATACCCATTGGAATCATAACTACGGAATCATTTCAATTCCGAACGGAATTTGTGACATGCCTGTATTAGGCAATTTTGGCTCTTTGTATGTGGTCTATAACAATTTTCTTCGGAGTATTTGATACTTAATGGAACCAATAACAGCCTCAAAACCAATCGAGTTAAGGTTGACTACAAAAATGAATGTATATACACTCAAAAAAAAACATGGTTCAGGTAATCATAGCCAAATTATATGGTTGTAGTTAAACCATGTTATTATTAACATAATAATATTTATGTAATCTTTAAAAAAAAAAACATTGTAAAACATAACATTTGATTATGAATTATTTTGCTTTGAAAGTAAAGTCAACTTAGAAACGAAAAACATTTCATGACCGACAAAAAGGTTTCTTACTCGTATATTCCTATGCAAGATTTTTTTACAGAGTAAAAGTTGAGATCGCAAATTTTATAGTGGTATATGACAATTTTAGGATCGCGATGGAAATCACTCTTAAAAATCTTTTACGTTTTTATGACAAAAAAATTTTTTTGACAAAAAAAGTGACCAAAAAAATATTTTTTTTTCTTTGTTAATTTCGATCGAAATTTTTTATCATCAAAACTTAAAATAAAATTTTTCTAAAAATTAATAACGATAGCTCTTAATATATCCTTTCACAGAAAAAAAAATTCAATACAAAATCTTTTTTCGTTAAGCCACAAAAAATATTTTGCAAACCTCTCAAATTCGTATAAACTCAATAAAAACGTATGCGATTTACTCAACTTTCCTGATTTGTGTCCCAAAACGAGTAATTTTAAGCAAAAGTCTTGAAAATTCATTAAACGATGCCGAATTTTGTTGTCTGTGGAGCTGCGGACTTAAATATTAACATTTCTCAAAATTAATTTTTAATCTAATGTCCGGCTAGATTTGCAAAATACCCCTCTGTGCATCGTTACTTTTAAAAGTACTCCACTGTACGGTGGAAAATAATAAATTCGAACAAAATATTATCGGGTCGCTGATGACGGTGCGGGCACTGCTAGTATAACATAAATTTCTGGATTTTAAGGTCATTAGGTCATATTTTATGTTTTAAAATAATCTGATATAGTAACTATTGCTGTCAAGGTCACAACAATAAAGTTTCTTTAAATTATTTGTTTTAAAAATCTTTTATAATATAGAATTTTTTTAGCTCAAATATAAATTTTCTAATATTAAAATCGTTAACACTTTAAAAAAACATAAATTCACACTTTTAAAAATTACAAAAAAAAAATAAAAAAAAAGTAATTTAAGCACCAAATCTCCGTCATGAGATTCTGTATTGGAGAATTCCTAATGGCAACAGATTGTCGTGTGGCGTCAGTCAGTCACTTTGGACATACACAATTAAGTATTTCCTTTTTTTTTACTTTTTTATTTAAACGCTCCCTCATTTAAGCAGAAATTATTTGATGAAAAGAACCCAACTCATTCTTTCATTTCAACATACATCCTGCTTAGCTTTTAATAAATCCTTAAGACGATATTGTTTTTTTGTTTTTTTATTTGTTAAGCCACAACTAAAAAACAAATTAGTGAAACGGTCGGTCAAGCCTGCCTGTTCAGTTTAAGTCTTTTAGTCGTACAAAAACAAAAAAAAAAACAAAAAAATTAAAAACACATAAAAGAAACTCGAAATCTCACCTAATTGTGGCTTAACACAACATTTACCGCTTTTTTGTATTAAGAGCATTGAGTTTTGCCGACTTAAGTTGTTTTTGTTGTACAAAATTTACAAGTTTTCGACCTTAATGTGCCGCGCCTACAATAAGCCCCCTTTAAGCTTTAAAAGTTTAATCCCAATCACAAGATTTCATTCATAATTTATTCTACGGAGGCAATTTTAAAAGTCTTCTACGAGTGTAAGTATTATACGAGTATAAGTATGATACGATTATAAGTTTTATACGAGTATTAGTATTATACAAGTACATAAATATTATTTTACGAGTATAAAAATTTATCATAAATCAGTTTGCTGAAGTCTGAAAATTCGGTAATGCTGTAACTATCTAATATCATAATGGGGCTTTAGGCTATTTGAGGGATTTTCCTTTCCAAACATTGCTTTTTACTAGCAGTGGCACAAGATGTAAAAACAACTCAGAATGCTTGGTTTGTTCGATTGAACGAGAATACTAGAAGTGCGACCCACCAACCAGGTACATTGATTGATGTAAATGGGGCGTTGTAATAGGACACCGTATTTTGAACAAGGATTTCTACTTACACACATCCAAGCTAAACAAATGAAACCTGAATATCATCAACAGCGAGTTGATTTTCTCGATTGAATTCGTAAACAAGAAGTGGCTGATGTAGCTCATGTAGCTCCCCAGCCGTGCCAGCATCAATATTTACAATTGTACATAACACCGCGTCCTAATTCGCCGGCATTACCACATAGCACTAAATCGCCGGCAAAGTAATATAATAAAATGGCTATACTTGCTTTAAATTAATACGCCTAAGAAACACCAAAGGCGCTGCAACACTGTTCTAAAAATAGAGATAACGAGCCTATATAGTGTTGCCGAAAGTGAAGCTTTAACTCTGATCATCTGTCGTATCTACTCGTATCCCTTTCCAAAGAAAGTAATACGATTAAAATAGTGATTAATTAATTTAAAAAAAAATAAATTTAAATTTACTGAAACGAAGTACGTCCTCAAGGAGTATCTGTCTAAGACGTAACTGGCCCAAATATTGGAGATAATACGGAAATCAATAGTCTGAGTTGTCGGACATTGATACCGATCCGATCAATTAAGGGATGTCGACATCGGATGGCTGTGATGTGGCACATAAGCACACAAAATTTCTAAATGGGATCAATTAATGACGACTAGTAATTTACTGGCTTCAGAGATAGTTTCCTCCGTCGCACAGTGGTTCAGAAACGTTTTTCATTGGCCAAAACTCTGTAACTTTTTAACTAATAAAGATTTTTTAGTAGTTCTTTTTTTAATCAATAAATAACATCTTAAGCTTTTACCGAGTATAGGCCTTATTAAAATCGGTGCAGCGGTTGCTGAGAAATTCAAGCCTAAAGTTGAACTTTCGATTTGCTTTTCCTAATTCTTGTTTGAAATTCCGTTTCAAATGTGCCAACTCATTTTTGACTCACTTTTCCTTAAACGATTTGGCTCAAATTTGGTCCACGGGGCAATCTTGGATGACAATACAATATTTTGCTATCCTTAGGGTGGCCCCTATTTTCACTGAGGTGTATTTTCCGTATTTTCATTAGGATTGTCCAAATTTCAACTTTATGCCTAACAATACTTACATATTTCCTAGTTTTTGGTCAATTTTAAAACAAAACAGTGTAATTTAATTTTTCTTTAATTATATACATATTTATTTATAGTTATAAATAGATTCTAGGTAAATAAAATAACATTTAATATTAATGTTTGTATACTTTATTTTATTCAAATACTAAATTTAAATTATAATTATTATTCATTTGGCTGGAATATTTCCTGTAAATATTCTATATTCTGCTCTGTATTACCTGTGTCCTGTAGCAGTGCCTTAGCTTCGGCATTTAGTTCCGAATGATTCAATTTCCATTGACTTCGAATGCTAGAGATGAAGGGATCTGAAGTTGCCAATAATATATGAAATAAATCTTCATTTGTAGAAATTCGTGATATTTTTCTGGAATTATGTTCTCTGTAAAACCTGTAATCCTTGTTTCTTTTTTCCTGGGCTTCCTCTGACAAATCTCCAATTGGTAATAAATGGTGCTTAATGACCTCTTCTCCATGATAAAGAACTTTATGCACTGTCGCTGACATATTTCTATATTTGTATTTGGATGTATATATAGCAGCGGTTTCCTTGGCGTAATCACCAATTTTTTTAGCATTAATTAGTTCATTGCACGCAAGTAATTCAGTAATTGTTTTAAATCTTGAAATAACAGCTTTATCAACACCTGTTATATCAGATGTAGTTTCCGGATCCAAAAAAAATCTTCTTGCGGTGTTGCCATCGTTTGTGTTACCTGATCCTTGTTTTGGTTGATCTATAATCAACCCGTGCTTGAGAAATGCATCTTGAACTTGTTTCTTTTTCAATTTTCTTATATCTTTGTTGGTGTCATTATTTCTTACTGATCCTGAAGCTCCGAAGTCCAAATCATAGCTTATTTTCAGTATGTGTTCCATAAATCTTATCCTCGTATGTAGCGGTGATAATCCAAATTCAAATGCATCAATACTATCCTCCGACTTTGTTGGTTCTTGGTTTAACTGACTTGATGTTGCTTTACATATAATACAGCTGGATGAAGCTTTTGTATCAGTCAAAACCTGGGCAGTTTTTCCGTCTATCATAGATAGTATTAATTGGTAATTCAATTTAATAGTCTGTTCCTCTATCTCTAACTCTAATGGCCTTAGTGTTGAAATTTGAGCTCTAATGTCACTTACTTCATTCTTAATGGTATCATGAGTTTCCTTTTTAAATTCAAATTTTATTGGTCTGCAGTATTTTGTAGACGATAGAGTTTGGTTTTTCCAAATATAACTTGTTTGCACTGTGCTGGACGAAGGTTCCGAGTCCTCTAAGTTTTTTATCAATCGCAATGGTACAAATGACACCATGAACATATCTGTGTCTGAAATATCCTCACATAAAAATTGTTTACATTGTCTTTGTCCAGAAGACCCATCGCATCCCCATTTTTTATACAAGTTTTCTATGGGAAAATTTGTCATATACAACTTATACTGGATTTTAAGGAAATTTTAGAAAAAATTGTTTTGTGTACTAAAATTCTCAATTTTCGAATAAAATTAACTTTTTAGTTAGATTCCTCTCTTTCCCCTTACGTTTTGCTATCTGCAATTTGTACTTTTGGCAGGGAATGACTTCTAAAGTAAATTTACTAGCAATTTTGATAGAAATTTGTTTGTAAAAATGTTGAGTTTTTTCATTAAAATAGAAAAAGTGTTCTACGGGCGGATCCGGGCGGGTGCAAAAGTATATATAGGCTTAAAGAGAACACTTTTGCCTTTCTTTGGGTGGTTTCGGTTTTTTGTCCTTTTTTGTCCTTTAGAAGTTATATACTACTAAACTTCAAACTTTGCGAATATATGGAGATTTCCAATTTCAAACATAACACCCTATTTACAAATTATACAGGGTGCGCATATACCATTTCTTAAAAACAACAGTTCACCTAACATAACAAAAAAAACCGCAGCTCAATATCGATAACAGTTTTTAAGAAATCGCAATTAATATGAGATCAAATATTACAATTTTTATTTTATTTTTAAATTAACATAAATTCTTTGCCTTTAGCAGCATGCCATGCCCACTACTGCGAATATTTTGACCCAATTTTTCGGCTACCTTAGTTTTGATCTGTTTTCTTTCTGGTGACATAAAAATTTTAAGAATCTGTGTCAACAAAAAATATAGGTTTTGGCCAATGAAAATTAATTCTGAACCACCGTGCGTCGCACAGTGGCTGAAAATCGTTTTTCGTTGGCCAAAATTCTGTAACTTTTGAACCGATCAAAATATTGAAATAATTTTTTTTTTTAATGGATAGATATTTAGCTCAGCTTGATTCAGTTTTAATTATATTAAAATTTATTGAGGACTTTTTAAGGAATTCGCGGTCAAAGTTGAACATTTTAATTTTTCTAACTTTCAGAGTGAAATATGGGTTTATTCTGAAAAACTACACATTTTTACAAGTTTTTTTTGTAAATTTGTTAAGCATATGAAACATTTTTATGTCAAAGAAGGTTCAAGGTCTTTACCCTGGAGCCAGAAAATCATAAAAATTTATTTTTGGACCCCTCCCCCTTTTTGTGGGCGTTTATATAGCATATTATATGAAAAATAGTGTCAATAATTAACAAATTGTATTACCTAAGCCTAGATTGCATAAAAAATTAATTTTTAAGCTTTCATGACGAATGGAAAATGTACTCGGATCTTCTGCGCTACCTTCACCTCACCACCCCCCCCCCCCCCCCCTCCAAAAAAAAAATTTTTTTTTTTGGGTTAAGCAACAAGAAAATATAATTTTTATTCATTTGACTTAAATATTAATTGCAAATATTCCATATTTTGTTCTGTGCTATTTCTGTTCTTTAGTAGTTTTTAGGCTTCTTCATCTAAATCCCGATGGTCCACTTTCCATTGATTTCGAATACTGGATATGAACGGATCTGACGTTGCCAATAATATATTAAATAGATCTTCATTTGTTGAATTCCGTGAAATTTTCCTAGTATTGTGCTCTCTATAAAATATGTAATCCTTGTTCCTTTTTTCCTGAGCCTCCTCTGATAGATCTCCAAGTGGCACCAAATGATATTTAATGACATCTTCACCATGATAAAGGATTTTGTGAACTGTTGCAGACATATTTCTCCATGGGTAGTTAGTTGTATATATTTTTGCAGTTTCCTTAGCATAATCTCCAAATTTTCTACAGTCAATTTCTTCATTTCGCAAGTACTTCTAGTATTATTTTAAATCTGAAAATAAGGTTGAAATCCACTCCTGTTATTTCAGATGCTGTTTCTGGATCTGAAAAGAATCTTCTTGCGGTATTACCATCATTTGTATTGCCTGACCCTTGTTTTGGCTGATCTATAATCAGTCCACGTTTGCGATATTCATCTTGAACATGTTTCTTTTTTGAACTTCTTAACTCTTTGTTGGTCACGTTGTTTCTTATTGATCCTGAAGACCCGAAATCCAAATCATAACTGATTTTTAGTATGTGTTCCATAAGTCGTATTCTTGCGTGTAGTGGTGATAATCCAAATTCATATGCATCGGTATTATCTAATGATTTTGCTGGGACTTGGTTTAATTGGGTTGATGTTTCTTGGCATATAATGCAGCTGGATGCAGCCTTCGTGTTAGTCAAAGCCTGACCCACTTTTCCATCTATCATTGTCAGGACTAACTGGTAGCTTACTTCAATTTGCTGCCCATCTAACTGTAATTGTAATGGCTGTAGTGCTGTAATTTGGGCCTTGATATCACTAATTTCTTTACTAATAACATCATTTGTTTCTTTTTCGAATTGAAATTTGATTGGCTTGCAGTATTTCGTAGAAGATGGTTTCTCATTTTTCCAAATATCCATTGTTTGAATCTTCCAAAATCTTTTTCAATCGCAATGGTACAAATGATACCATGAACATATCTGAGTCAGAAATATTTTCACATACAGCTTGTTTATATTGTTTTTGACCCGAAGAACCATCACATCCCCATTTACAAAAAAGAATTAACTTTGTGTTTCGGTGCTACACGAATTTAAGTTTAATTTTATTTTAACGTAACTAAGAACATCTTCCTGATTTTTGTTTCTAAAATACACTTCGGCCAGTTCTTTATAACTGAAGCTCTCCATTTTCTTTTGAATATTTTTATTTGCGTTTGTTATGTTTTATCCGTACACTTAAAGGATTAAATTATTACTGAGTAATCCCTTAACGAATCCGTACTTTTATAAATTTTTAGATACATGTTCTTCACACACTGATCTTTAATTTCATAGCAGGTAGCGCTTAAATTGAACAAAACTTCACTCATGCGTTAATATGGGGTTGTTTTTTAACTTTAGTGGTTTAATGTCGCAATTATTGTTATAAAATTGTTTATGTTTTTGGTTGACCCTAACATTTGATAACAGGTAAATTTAGAAAGAGATCATATGCTTCCTGTAGAGCCCATTGTGATAATTTTATTACTTATTTTTTGCTGATCAAAACAAAGCCATTAAACCCTTTCGAAGGTATTATATTTATTTTTTTTAATTATACGTAGCCTAAACTAAAAAAATAAACTTTTAGGAAAAAAAGTGAAAATTTAATACACCATTGTATATGAATTTATTTCGAGTAATTTCATTAAAATGAAAAAAGTGTTCTACAGGCGGCTCGTGGCGGATGCAAAAGTATATATAGCCTTAAAGAGGACACTTTCACCTTTATCGTGGTTGTATACGTTTCTTGTTCCCTTTTGTTCCCTAGAAGTTCTATTCCACTAAAGTTTAAATTTGAGGAAAATATAGTAGTTTCATAAATATTTCATAACGCCCCTAATATTAAACGCTAGAGCTGTGTCTACTTACAACAACTAAAGACAATAATCCTACCAACATAAAAAAACCGCAGACCATTATCGATGATAGCTTGCGAGTAGTAACCATTTAATTTTGATAAAAAACCAAAGAAAAACACCTTTTTCTGAAATTAAAAAAAAGTTGAGTTTGACAGCATGCCACGCCCACAATTATCAATATTTTAACATAATTTTTTGGCTATCTTAATTTGGATATATTAATTACAAAATGACGTAAAAATTTTAAAAATCGGTGACAAAAAAAAAATTTACTTTTGGCCAACGAAAAACGATTTTCAGCCACTGTGCGTCGGAGTTAGTTAGATAGAAAAGTAAACGGAATCACATCACCGAAACATGAATCGGATTTACGTTAGTCTTTGTAGACTTTAAACGTATCGCGCGCAGTCTTGGTTAAAAACAACGCGACCACTCACGTTCTTATTGCCGATTATTGTGGATAGCGTCACTATAAGTAGCAATTTTAACACATGCTTTGCAGGACCTTACACATACCACTTATTAGGAAATTGGAGACCTCTCTCTTCACCGCACTTTTGGTGGCTTTTCTTTTATCATACAATAACATATCTGTCGCACCACGATTTTTGTTCCAAACCGCATCAACTACGTTACTCTCCGAAGGGCCTCTTCAATAACCAGAACAGAAACTTTAAAGTTGCCGGTTTCCGTCGCACACAGGGGTATTTTACCAATCTAGCCGGACATTAGGCCAAAATTTAATTTTGAGAAATGTAAAAATTTAAGTACGCAGCTCGACAGATACTAAAATTGTTCGTCATATAGTGAATTTTCAAAGCTTTTGCTTGTGATTTATCGTTTTGGGACCGTGTTATAATCAGGAAAGTTGAGTAAATCAGATACGTTTTTATTGATTTCATATGATTTTGAGAGGTTTGCAATATATTTTTGATTGATTTCGATTTTTTTCTGTGAAAGGCTATATTAGAAGCTACTTATAATAATTTTTAAAAAATTTTTTTTTTTAAATTTTCATGATAAAAATTTTGTTTCGAAAATAAAAAAAATATAAAAAAAAGATGTTTTTCGTTAATTTTTTTGTCAAAAAGAAAAGTGGAAAGGTTTTTAAGAGTGATCGCGATCGCGATCATAGAAATGTTATATATCACTATAAAATATACGTTCTCTACTTTTATACTGTAGAAAAAAAACGTTGTTTTGCCATTTTTTTCAAATTTCACCTTTTTTCTGTTTTCGCTCATCTTGCGTAGGTGGATACGAGTAAGAAACCTTTTTGTCGGTCATAACTTGTTTTTGGTTTCTAAGATGTTTTAAATAAATTAATTGCTATTATTTTTAGTAAAATTTATTGTTACTAATGTAAATTATTTATTCTCAATACATATAATAAAACTGTGATTTTCTGCCTGTCTGTCTGTTTGTGTTCGCATCAAGTAAAAACTACCAGACGAAATACAATAAAATTATATGTAGAGGTACCTTAGTATCGTGGTTCAAATATAGGATATTTCTTTTCTGTAAAAAATATCTCAATGCCAAGAAAGAGGGAGAACAAGTAGTAAAAGTACGCAATTTTACGGATTCAATGGTACTGCAAACATGGCAGCAACTTTTATTTTTGTCAGCGGGTAATTTAAAATACTATTTACAGTGCTGTACAATAATTTTAGAATTTTATAGAAATTTTTGATTTTTATATAGAGCTTATATTTCTGAGTTATTACCCCGGGATGGGTACCTTTATATAAAGTAATTACATAAACCATATCTAAGGTACTATAAAAATAAAAATAAAAATCTCTTAAGTAGATTACTTTCAAAGCAAATTAAGGACGCTGATGAAGTGGCGGTTAGCAGCTAGTTATGAATAAATTAATTATTCTCAGCTAAATTAAATACTATAAAGTAATAAATTACAAAAATGATTTTTATTAATATTCTTCTCTTCAACATAAAACCTTAAAAATGATATTTTTTGGAAAAAATATTAAAAAAAAAAAATCACTTGGATTTTTCGGGGGGTGATTGGAGGGATACCTCTCCCTGCCCATAAAAACTTAAAAGTTTATTTTTATGGTATTAAGACGTATGTAATTTATTTATTTTACTAATTACATTATTTTTGCAAATAATATTTTATGTCACCGCCCACAATAGGGGGAGGGGCAAATATGACATTTTGAATCTTCAGTGTCCAAGTTTAGGTTTTAAACATTCGCTGACTATAAAAGTTGCATTTACTAAACAAAGGTATTGAAAAACTTAAACAAAAATTGATATTTTCAGAGATACGATTAGTTCTTTTAAGGGAAACTTTTTTCTCTTTGATCCGATTTTTCGTTTTTTATAGCTATTACTATAAGAGATTTGTCTGCCAAGTTTCATTAATCTAGGGGCACTTAGTAAATTTTCAGAGCAAATATAATCTAACAAAAAGTTATGTTCGTTTAGATTGGCAAAATATTCCTATGTGCGTCGTAACAGTAACTAAGAACTGTTTAGCCAAAAAGCTGTTTGTATGAAAAGCACACAATTTTTTTATTTATTCCAATACGTAAATGAGGCAGAGGTTTAGAACTAAAATAGCAGTAACCACAATCGACCTTGCTCTTTGTAAATATGATATCAAAAACAATAGCATTACGTTATGCCAACATCCTGCAGCTGACCAGTTGGTTCCTCATACTCAGAAGGAATAAAGGCAAGATATTTGCTTTCTCTGAAAAGTGAATCATCATTTCAAAAACCGAATTTAGTGTATAATTTTTTTTTTTTGGTTTTTGTTTGCAATTTTATTTATTGAATCTTCAAATATAATTGAACTAACAATAAGTGTTCAGATTTTAAAACTAAATAATACTTAATTAAGTCCAGCCAATGCCGGGGTCAAATGTACTGGTTGATGTATAAATGGAGGTAAAACTGCACAATTGGTGATACATAAAAATAAAAAATAAATTATATAATTTTAATTTTATTTGAATTATTTTTTTAATTTTTTAATGAATTAAAAGAAAATTAATTATTTTTGTTTTCTTAGAAGAACTTCTCTACTCGCCTTCGTACAATTGGAAAGATTTTATATTGTGTGAACGGTATTATTAATTATTGGTATATCAATAAATATTTCTCATTTAAATGATCAGCAAAAAACCGCTATTCCTTTGATTTTATTGTTAATTTTTTTTTTAATTTTACAATTCATCCATTTTCATCCATTCAATAATTTGTATCATAATGATGGCATTTAAAGGCGTTGCCAAAGCTTCAACATCTTAGAAAAAGTTAAAATACTTTTAAATTCGTAATTATCTTTTTATGCACGTATGTATGTGTGCATGTATCCGTATGTCCATATGTATTGCGTATATGTATATTTTAAGTACGTGATTTCATTCATAAATACCCGCTGTTGCTTCATTCCTTGTTTCCTAAATCAAAGAAATACAAACGAAAACGTAATATTTTGCGTCACGTCATGTCATTTCATCAACAACATCATCAAATCACGTCAAAAGAGAAGAAAGGAAAAAAACTAACGTCAAATATACAACAAACTGATTGAAAGAAATTAAAAACTCAAGATTATTTTTTTTTAGAATTTTCAATTTAATGGCATTCGTTAATCACGCAATGTTGTCGCTGTCGCTTACGTTTTGTTAAACCATTCATTGTCGTTCGAAGTCAGTTCCTCTTTTTTTTAGTTCTTCCTTTCTTAATGTTGTTGTTATTACTGTTAGTAATATTGTTTATTGCTTTGACGGTTTTCGATTGTTGATTTAGTTTCGAATTGAGAGGGGATTAGTAGTTTAAGGTCTCTTTCATATCACTCCCTAATCAAAACTTTGATTCTCTGTTTAGTAATTGTGTTGTGTTTTATAATCAGTGTTTTCAAGGAATGTTATATTTTAATGTAAAAATAAAATTAAAGGGTTGAAGGTGAAAAAGAAAATATTGGTTCATATTATTTTTGAAATCTGATTAAAATTATTTTATCTAAAATTACCAAGGTATATTTATTTTACTAGCTACTGGCGTCTTTACAACAAATACAACAATACAAGAACAACATGGCATTTTGTTGTTGCTTTGTTGTTCGAAATATCAAAAAAAAAACGTAGAAGAAAATTGAGTGCCTCGATAGACCGATTGGTAGCGCACTAGTCTATCAGTCTAGAGGTTGTGGGTTCGATTCCCACCAAAGACTCTGGGCGTTTTCTGCCGACAAGAAAAAAAGCTTCGCAGAGGTAGTGTTGTCTTAAAAAAAAAAAAAAAGAAGGCACTATAAGACACTATAAAATTTCTGAACACATACAACTTTTGACATGTCGAACTACTAAATCAGCTGGGCAGACAGACGACACTACCTAGTAAGATAAATGTACCTTAAAAAATTACAATATTACTAATATTTTGACTTTCTTTTTTATTAAATTTATTCACACGTGTGTTTGTCAAATCTGAAAAAAACTTTAAATCGATTAATATTTATTAAAGTCTCCCCCCTTTGTTTTAGTGAAAAGTGATTCTTAGATAAAATATTTTTAGTTCAAATCCAATTTCGAATTTCCAAACCTTTAACTAGATATATAATTTTTTTAAATTTATGTTAATATTAAAATTTAAAAAAAAAAAAATACCTTTCGATAAAGACCGTCGTTACCAGCTGTTTGCTTGGTACGGTTGGAGAGCGCTTTCGATGTAAGAACATCATTATCAAACCACGGCTTAGATATTACTATATCGCTTTGTCAAATTTTGATTATATAAACTTAAATGGTAATAAGATTTTATAACAACCTAAACTTTAGAACTGATATTCCACTTTAATTCTAGAAATGTTTTTTTTATATAAAGGGTGTTTTTATAGAGGTATAGAAATTTAAGTTAACATTACTTTTCAAGATGGCGACCGATTTAACAGCTGTCAAGTGATTTATTATCAGTTTGGTTTGGCAATTCATCATGAATAGACTCACGCCTGAACAACGCTTGCAAAAAGTGCAATTTGGGCCCAAAACGAGATTACCGTTGTTCCCGATTTTCATAAGCGAATTTTGTTTAGCGATGAATGGCTACGTCAACAAACAAAACTGCCGCATTTGGAGTGAAGGTAATCCTCAAGTGTATGTCGAAACACCGTTACATCCAGAAAAACTGACTGTTTGGTGCGCTTTATGGGCTGGTGAAATCATTAAACCGTACTTTTTCAAAAACGATGGTGTCCAGAACGTTACAGTCACTGGTGATCGGTATAGAGCCACGATTACTAACTTTTTCATTCCTGAATTGAATAACCATGATGTCCAGTAGATGTGGTTTCAACAAGACGGCGCGACATGTCACACAGCTAGTGCCACAATAGATTTATTGAAAGACACGTTTGGTGACCCTCTAATTTCGCGTTTTGGACCTGTGAATTGGCCTTCAAGATCTTGAGATTTAACACCGCTAGACTACTTTCTGTGGGGCTATGTAAATTAATTGGTCTATGCGGATAAGCCACAAACGCTTGACCATTTGGAAGACAACATTCGCATGTTATTGCCGATATACGGCCACAAATGTTAGAAAAAGTCATCAAAAATTGGATGTCCAGATTGGACTACATTCGCGCGTGCTTAAAATGTAATGCCACAAGATTATCTTTCGGATAAATAAAATTCATGTCAATCGAATAATACATCGTTGTTTTATTGCAACTTAAAGTTATACCTCTATAAAAACACCCTTTAACTATAAACGAAAATTTTGATGCCAATTAGATATAAAATTTATTATTTTTTTGAAGAGGAGAAACACTCAGGCAATTAATGCCTATATTAACTGTGTTACTTCCTTTGGAAAGGGATAGTAGTAGATAAGACAGATGGTTAGTGTGATAGTAAAGCTTCGCTTATGGCAACAGTGCAATTGCACGTTGTGATTATATATAGAACAGTGTTGCAAGCGCCTCTTGTGTTATTTAGGCGAATTATTTTGAATCTAGCATACCCAATTTATAATTATTTTACTTCGCCGTCGATTTAGTGCTATATGGTAATACCGGCGAAGGAGGATGATGTGATATGCATTATTATAAAGAAAAATTATTACATATCAGAAAAATGTATGTTGCTACGGCTGAGTATTGAACTCGTGACCATGGCACGAGTAGTCAACGTACTAACCACTTGAGCTACAGTACCCTTAAATATTTACTAACATATTTTGCAAGTTGCAGTTATGTTCGACGGTTCGAAAATACCCCTGCGACGTTTTGGGTTTCTACATAAAAATATTATGTTTTATACTAAGTTCAATATCTTACATGTTTCAAAAATTAAAAATTTCGAACATAACTCGACGAACTTCCTTTTTGCATCTGCTCATTAAAACTAAAATATTTATATCAATTGAACTTTAAAATATTTGTTCGTGCCTAAAATTTGCTATAATATATTGAAGTGATCAAAAGTTCATGCTAAACTTTTGATGAACTTCGATGTCAATTAATTATATTTGCTGTATACTTCGGATATACCAACACGATATCAACTAGCACAAATATTCAATTTAGAAAAGTGGTTGAAGGAATAAAGAAATAATCAAATGATACCTAATTCGGTACACATCTTGATCGTCGTCTTACTTTTAATAGAACTAGTTTTGACTTAACGGACTTATTGCTAGAAACCCTCATCTTAGATTGTAATCTTATACTCAAACCAATATAGTGTTATGGGATTCAGTTATGGTGCACTGCCTTAGCTTCATATATGGAAAAAAAATCACTGGAGCCAAAATAAATTTTAGAGAATGATTACAGGCGCTCCCTGGTATGTTAAAAATTAGAACATCAACAAAAATTTAAACGTGCCATTGGTTGAAGCAGATAACACGCAACATGTCTCAATGTATTTCAGGAAGCTCGAAACATTTTTATATCCCCTGGCTTATACCATCATCAACGACCGTGTTTACATTCGACTGAGTTATCTAGGTATACTGCAATCATTTTTCACTTTTTATGGGCGGTACCACGCCCGCTATTCAAATCCAGCCAGAAGAGAGTGGCAATAACAACTCTAAACTAGACTTAAAGATTGCACGAAACGTCTAAAACAGAATCTCGAAGAGTAGCATCTCAAAAAATTGCCTAGAAGACATCGAAGCAACTGCACTGGGCAAGAAATCATACCATTTTTAAAAGGTTTTCACTACAAATATATGTATGTACTGATATAGTTAAGTTGCCACATGTAGAGGCTAGTACCGTAGTATCCCCAAGATTTGAATTTAGCGATATGGAAAGGGCAATAACTGATTTAAATTTTAAAAAAGCTCTTGGCATTGATAAAATCGGTAACAAGATGTTATTTGAGTTGCCCCTAATAGCTTCCGAAGTTATTCTTTTTGTTTTTAACGTCATTTTACATCTTGAGTACTTTGCCACAGATTAAAAGGTCTCTTTGATTACTATGATTACTAAGCCAGGAAAAGACCACACAAAAGTAGAATCATACAGACCTATAAGCATTTTATCAAACATGTTGTTTGAGAGAATATTAATAACTAGTTAAGCTGAACAAATTTCTTAGCTCGAAAGGATGCATTCCGAATCATAAATTCGGCTTCAGAAAACAACATAGTAAGATCCAACAAACACACAGATTAGTAAATATAGTTAAAAATATATATGTTACCCACCGCATGTCTGCTAACAAACTGTAAGAATTGCAGGAAGGTCGATCCACTGGTGCAGGCAGCTATAGCTTTCGGACAAGCAAGGAAACAAAAACATTTTATATCTTATTTATAATGGGTGATTTTTTTGAGGTTAGGATTTTCATGCATTAGTATTTGACAGATCACGTGAGATTTCAGACATGGTGCCAAAGAGAAAGATGCTCAGTATGCTTTGACATTTCATCATGAATAGACTTACTAACGAGCAACGCTTGCAAATCATTGAATTTTATTACCAAAATCAGTGTTCGGTTCGAAATGTTCAAATGTGACAAATTTTGTTCAGCGATGAGGCTCATTTCTGGTTGAATGGCTACGTAAATAAGCAAAATTGCCGCATTTGGAGTGAAGAGCAACCAGAAGCCGTTCAAGAACTGCCCATGCATCCCGAAAAATGCACTGTTTGGTGTGGTACGCTGGTGGAATCATTGGACCGTATTTTTTCAAAGATGCTGTTGGACGCAACGTTACGGTGAATGGCGATCGCTATCGTTCGATGCTAACAAACTTTTTGTTGCCAAAAATGGAACAACTGAACTTGGTTGACATGTGGTTTCAACAAGATGGCGCTACATGCCACACAGCTCGCGATTCTATGGCCATTTTGAGGGAAAACTTCGGAGAACAATTCATCTCAAGAAATGGACCGGTAAGTTGGCCACCAAGATCATGCGATTTGACGCCTTTAGACTATTTTTTGTGGGGCTACGTCAAGTCTAAAGTCTACAGAAATAAGCCAGCAACTATTCCAGCTTTGGAAGACAACATTTCCGAAGAAATTCGGGCTATTCCGGCCGAAATGCTCGAAAAAGTTGCCCAAAATTGGACTTTCCGAATGGACCACCTAAGACGCAGCCGCGGTCAACATTTAAATGAAATTATCTTCAAAAAGTAAATGTCATGGACCAATCTAACGTTTCAAATAAAGAACCGATGAGATTTTGCAAATTTTATGCGTTTTTTTTTTTTAAAAAAAAGTTCTCAAGCTCTTAAAAAATCACTCGTTATATAGATATATTTATTTATTTATTTATTTATTTGTGCATTAAATTTTACAATTATATGAGAATCGAACCCACTACCCCCCAGACTGATGTACTAGCACACCGGGGCATAAAGAAATATATATACATATGTGGAGAAAAGAAAATATTAGCAATTTTCAGACTTGGGGGATATCAATTACATTTTGTAATTAATTACACATGCAATTACTAATTAGATGTAATTGTAAATTAAATTTTTCAATTACTAATTACAAGTAATTGTAATTGAAATGAGGGACTAAAATCAATTACAATTACTTGTAATTTGTAATTGAAAAATTTCAATTCCAATTACTTGTAGTTAGTAATTGGAAATTTTCAATTACTAATTACATGTAATTGTAATTGAAAAAAATCAATTACAATTACATGTAATTGAAAATTTTAAGTAATGAATATTTTTTTTTAATTACTGTCAAAAAATATTTAATTACTAAAATGTTCAATTAAATATAAATTCAAAAAAAAAAATATTAAATAATAAACATTGCCATGTATATTTACATAATATACCATTATTTGCAAAGTTATAGCAATAGTATTATTTATTAATAAAAAATTCTTATTTGCTTTAAAAAAAACCATCCCTGCGTTAGTCTTTGTCGCCTTAGTGTTAACATAATACTAGCGAACAAAAATAACCTTTCAACTGGTGCTGAAGATGTTAAGGGAGTTGTAGACCGTAAAAAAGCCTTTAGTGTTGTAGGATAGTTCTTGAGACAATGTAGAATCATATTTAGACCACGCAAGTAAATCTGAAGTTCAAATTTCAAACTATTTTCTTATTAATAATGTCAATGTCTACGGAATGTAAAATGAAAAAATGTATATTTGACTGCAAAGTTTTCAAAATTTTGTAAGCGATAATTACCTTCATGATTTTGTATTGCACGTTTGAATAATACTGTTGATCATGCAATGCAATTGAATTTTGTTCAATTGGAGGTAATGATTACTGCCTAATTACAATTACTTGTAATTTGTAATTGAACTTTTTCCATTACAATTACATGTAATTAGTAATTGAAAATTTCCAATTACTAATTGCAAGTAATTACGATTGAAATCAGGGACTAAATCAATTACAATTACTTGTAATTTATAATTGAAAAATTTCAAATACAATTACTTGTAGTTAGTAATTGAAAATTACAGGTATAATTGTAATTCTAATTGAAATGTAATTGAATCCCCCCATGTCTGGCAATTTTATGTTGCAAATGTTTTGTAATCAATATATGTTACGGAATTTAAAAAAAACAAAATTTTTGTTGAAGAATTTTACTTTTAAAGTACTGAACAGTGTTCATGTACCGTTAATATATATGTACATACATGCCACACGTGGATGAGTGTACATATAAAAGTATTTGACCCTCATTAGAGATTTGTTCTAATCATTTTGGAAATTTATTAATTGGGTTCTAAAAACTCTTAATAACTCTGCTCTATGAAAAAACAAAAAATCATAAAATTATTACAATGAAAAAAGTTGTGGTGCTCATTAAAAAAAACTGATCATAAAATTAATATTAAATTTAAATTAAACAATTGTTTTTCACTACTTTTTAATAAATTTCATTTCATCTATATCTATGTATATCTATATCTATACATATAATAAAATAGTAACTCATTTCATTCTGTCTGTCTGCTTTTCATTTGTGTTCGCATCACGTAAAAACTACTGGATGGCTTTTAACAAAATTTTGTGAGGAGGTACCTTAGCATTCTGATTCTAATATAGAGTACTTTTTTCTGAAAAAAAATATTTCATTTCCAAGAGAAAGTGGAGAAAAAGCAGTGAAAAACGCAATTTCCCGTTGAAAGGTACTGAATTTTCGGTTTAAAACTAGGATATTTTAACCACTGTTGCGCACCTTTTATTATTGAAAGTGGGATATTTTAAACAACAGATGGCGCCAACTGAATAAAATTTGTATTTGATTTGTATTCTTACTTTGTGGAATTACAATTTTATTAAAATATTTTAAACACCTTTTACAGAGCTTTACAATAATTTATAGAATTTTTTATAAACTTTAGAATTTTATCCAGGGATGGGTACCTTTATGTAAAGTAAATACATAAACCATGACTAAAGCACTATAAAAGTAAGAGTCTTACAATTGGTGTGGAATACTTTCAAAGCAAAATCGAGCAAAATATTGTCAGGACGCCCACGACGTGGCGGGCACAGCTAGTTTACAATAAAATTAACTAATGCATACACACTCTTACTTTGTTTCAAATTTAAAATTATGACATTATAAAATGTTATTTTAAAATGTTTTTTGTCATTTGAATTTAATTTGATCTGCAACAAATTGTGTCAAGGGTCACACGCTTTTATGATTTTCAATTTGTTTTATGTTTAATTTTTAATTTTTAATTAACATATAAATTTTTAAAATTTAAAATAATAAATTTAGTTTTAATTAATCTAATGTTAGTTGAAATATCACCTTAACTGGATTTTATGATTGCGTTTGGCGTGTTGTGTTTTTATTGTTTTTTAGTTGACATTTTTGTCATCATTAACGTTGTTATGCAACGTTGACTTTAAATCGTTTGTTTGTTTTTTGTTTTAGTTTCTTATTAATCACGTATGTTGACCTTTCACTTTAATAGCCTGCGGTGGTGAAGTCTACTTAATGTGAAAAAGTTTGTAGTGTCAACCGCAGACTGAAAAGAAAACATTAAATTTATTGGTGCGTTCTAAATTAGAGTAGAGTTAGTGTGTGCGCTTTTATATAGAAAATGAGAAATTAACCTGTTTGTTCGTTAAAGTCAGGTTAATTAAAAAATATATATTTTATGTGACTAATTTATCGCAAGTTTTCCTATTTTCACAAATATAGAATTTTCTCATCAATTTGTAACACAGGTGGAAAGGGTATTTATATAAAAGTTTGTCATTTAGTCTGTAATTTTTCCAATATTCATATACGATGTTCCTAAGATCATTCATTGTTCATAAGAAAGTCGGTTGAGCGATGTCAGTCTGTCTGTAATCGAGTTGAAATCAATTTCTCCAAGGCACCAAAAAAGCCACAGAAAAATTAATTACGCCAATCTGTAGGACATTGTTTCGAAAGGTTTGATAATAGATTCATGCAACACTGGTTCATAAATAATGGAGATATGGTTACAAAAACAGCGAGCGGCTGTATTTTTCTTAAGCTTTTCCTATATTGATGTTTTTTTTCTATATTATTATTGCAATTGTTTTTGTTTTTAACCGACTTCAAAAAAAGGAGGTTATCTATTCGTCTGAATGTTGCTTTTTTTTTTTTATGTATGTAACCGCAGAACTCAGCCATTTCTGAACCGATTTTCAAATTTCTTCCTTTATTTGAAAGGTTATGATTTCAGGTTGGTCCCATTTTAAAAACAGTTCATTATATTAAAAATTAAAGGGTGTCCCCATAAAACATACATGTTTTTACGTGTATTAAGAACCGCAAAGGGCACCAAATTAAAATTTTAAAAAATTGCGTGTCGCAAATTTTCAAATCTAATTCTTACAGATTACTTCTTACATTTTTAGTTTAGAATTTGTGCCCTTCTATCTGTTTTGAAGTCGGTTTTTTTTTTGCAAGAATTATGTTATATTGAAAACCGAAAGTGAAAAATATTACCAAAAAAATGAATTTCACTAAACAATCGAAATTTCACCAAAATATCACATTTTCACCAATATTTAATGAATAAATGGAATTTTATCAAAAAACTAGCTGTGCCCGCCACTTCGTGAGCGTTCTTGCAATATTTTGTTCGATTTTGCTTAGAAAGCAATCCACACCAGCAACTCTTACTTTTTTAGTGCCGCCTTAAACTATGCTTCACTTATGGTTATGTATTTACTTTATAAAACAGCGCCAACTGTTAGTGGTTAGTGCTGCAGTCATGGTTTATGTATTTACTTTACGACTAAAATAACTGCTTACTTTCACTGCTTTTTCTCCACTTACTCTTCGAAATAAGAATTTTTTTTTCGGAAAAAAGTATCCTATATTGGAAGCAGGTTACTAAGGTACCTCCTCAAATAATTTTGTTAAAATCCATCAAATATAATCAAAAACCCAAATGCACATAGATGCTTGGTCAACATGTGTATGTCATTATTTGAAAATTAGACTATTAAAATAAAAACGACATTTGATGGCAGACATTGTTGTGCGAAAAATTGTTTTTAATAATGCTATTCGACCAAGGACATGTCATGGACAACCACGATCTTCACAAGACATTTCATGCGTGCACATGAAATTTTTAAATGGTTGATTGAACACATCGACGCACAGTGGACCACAAGAACTCGGTCAAAAATCCATAACTTTTGATTGAATTAGAATTTTGTTAAGCGTTTTTTTTTTTTTTTTTTGGTTTAATGGGTAGGACTTTAGTCTAATTTTTGCTATAAGATGTAAAATTCAACTGATAAGAAAAGTAGTTATGGAGGATTTAAATATACTATTATTAATGTGAACTGATAAAACGTGCTAAAAAAAGGTTTGTATGTCTTACAAGTTGTGCCCGCTACGTCGCACAGTGGGATTTGTTCATACAATGTTTGGTAAAAGATATAAGGAGTGATTGTAGAATGTAGAAATTTTGTCTGAGCCTTTGGCTAGTTCAATTAAGCAAAATATAAAGTTTCATCAAAATTGGCCACGCCCACTACCCACCGCCCGTAGAACCCAACATTTATTTTTGGCCCAAAGTTTTTGAAATTTGGCACAGAGCCTTTTATTACCTCAATTAAGAATAAAATAAAGTTTCATCAACATTTGCCACGCCCACTACCCACCGCTCATAAAACTAAAAATTTTTTTTGTCCAAAGTTTTTGGAATTTGGCACAGAGCCTTTTATTACCTCAATTAAGAATAAAATAAAGTTTCATCAACATTTGCCAAGCCCACTACCCACCGCTCATAGAACTCAAAATTTATTATTGGCCCAAAGTTTTTGAAATTTGGCACAGAGCCTTTTATTATCTCAATTAAGAATAAAATAAAGTTTCATTAAAATTGGCTACATCCACTACCCACCGCCCATATAACCCATATTATATTTTTTCCCACAACTTTTTGTTTCTGTTATGAGTTACTATTTTATTATATGTATAGATACACACAGAGAAAAAATATGGTTGTGAGATGTTCTTAAGAACCATCCTATGTTCTCTGTAAAATTATATGGTTGCGATGAACAACTTATAGTTGTTTTAATCATTACTATGGTAACGATAAACAAGTTTTTGTTACTATTTGACCATTAAATGGTTACTTCACTCTAAAAATGCAACAAGGTTGGTTTGAACTATATAATATTTGAACCCCAACTAAAGTTTTATTAGTACTACAAAATAATATTGTATTTATAACTATAATATATTATTAGTAAATGACTTATGATAATTTTGTTCGTATGTAACCATAATATGACTAAAGCAAACAAACAATGTTTGGTTTCTTGAAGTTTTGTGTTTAGTTTTTTAAAATTATTAGAATATAAATTTTCGGGTTAATATTTTAAAAAATATTATTTTATGAATTGAGTCATTCTTTATATTGAATGCTTAAAACATAAACAGATAAATAATTGTCTGTTTTATTAAAAGGTATGATGGTATAAGCCGATAAAAAATGTTTTTATATATCTTACAATATTTATTCAATTTAATTCATAATAAAATTTTAGACAATAATATGGTTCTAACATAACAAAATTATTATTATTTTAATAATAATATGTTTTGACTACAACCATATACATCAATCATAAAAGTTGTTTTGAGATTATGTTTACCTCAACCATATTTTTCCTTTACGTGTATATATCTTCAGTTACATTTATAACTAATACTTACTAATAATTTTTTAACTTAAATTTTGTCAGAAAATGCCAAAAACTTTTATTTGCTTCGGTCAAAAAGTTGACCTAAATTTGAATAACTTGTGTTATTAGCACATTATGCATCTATTGCATTTTATTTGTGGCTCTTAATTAATCAGTAAATTCAAAGATTTCAATTTATTCAGAAATCTTTTGATATTTTAAAAGTTTATTTATACAAACATAATTGTTTTCTATAATTTCCTTTTTCCATCTTAAAATTTCATAATTAATGAAATTTTAAATTAAATCAAATTTTCAACTCTTAAGCACAAATAAAAAATTATGTTAACACGCAAGCCCTAAAGGTACAAAAAAATCATCCTAACACATGTACATCCATCCATACATATTACACACACGACGAAATATTGATGAGTACGTGAGTATTAATTATTTGGCATTTGTTTTCATTCATTTTGATTAAAATTATTACTGAAACTGTTTGAGATTTTTCAAAATTCTCTGATTTCGTTTTATTTAATTTGTCTTCTCTCTTCCTTTATTTTTGGAATAATAAACACTCGTAGTTACGCAAAATGACTATTGGAATACCCTACACCAGCTGCCACAAACAAATAATTTAATATTAGAAAAATTTGATTTGTTCATAAAAGGAATGAATTTTTCTTATTTTAACTCTTCCTAAAGGAATTAGGAATTTTTTATTAATTATAGCAATACGATCCCCAGTGTGCTCCATTGCTTACATCATTAAAAATAACATAAACATGTGTAATTAAAATTATGACCAAGTTTTTACCCGAAAACGCATGTTCTTATTATTAGAATAATTATTTTTTGTAGGCGTGACAACAAGTCGTCCTTTGCCAACAAGCTTTTTCTTGAGAACAAGCTTTATCTAGAGTTGAATTGACCACACTTTAAGGGCAACATATTACGATTGAAATATATGGTTGTCAAACCATATTATAATACTAAATGAACACAAAAACAATATTGTTATGTTAGAACTATTGTCTAATTTAATTAAAAATATTATTCTAAACTATAATATGACCAAATCATAATAAAATTTTAATTAAACAAATACATATAGTGAGAAAAACATACATACACTCTAAAACACTTTTGTTGAAAATTAGGTCGATAATAGTATGCAACACTTTACCGAATATTTTCGACCTAAAATTAGACAGCAATATTTTTAAACCTTTTGTTAAATTTTTAACAAATAATTTTTAATTGTTTAACACAATCTGTGTTTAATTTTTGCTTCTTTGTTTCTTTTGAAAATTTGTTCCTTAAATAAAAATGCATTTCATATATTAAATTAGATTTATTATAATAAGGTTTATAATATAACAATTTGTAATTATATTTACTATATAATTAAACAGTTTAAACATAGCATGGCAGGAGAGGTCAATGCATTTCCATATCTTAACAATATAGACCACAATTGAACACATTATCACCTAAGTGGCTGCTCCAATTGTCGAAATTGCAAATCATCCATAGCAGTATCGCTGTTTAATAGAGAGGCATCACTACAAAATACTTAATGAGACTGTTCCTGCTGATTGATACCGAAACGGAGTTATTTCTACCTACATGCTATAAGTTCACTACATAAGGCTTAAGAAACGGTTCCACAAGCCTTAAAGCCCGTTAAACAATTTATTTACGGCATAAAACATTTTCTGCTCGTTTTCTCTCCGTAGATTGTTTGAGTTAATGTCATTGCATTTCTTTATACGGCATTTCTGAATGTTGCCAAAGATTCTGTCAGCAGGCCACACCCAAGCGTGAATTTAAGGAGAAAATGAAAAGCTCCAAGAACTAAATTAAGCAACACTATTCCTCCATTTGTCCAACTAAAAAGATCAAATTATTATTTATATTATTAATACTATTATTTACAAAGACTTTTATCACTAGAAATTTAAATTTAATAAAAATAGAGAAAATTCTTAGGTGAACTTTTATGATTAATTTTTTTTGACATCGAGTTGATTTGAAGCATAATTTGTTTAAAAATATACATTTTTAACAGCATTTTTATATTTTTACGTAAAATAAGACAAATTATGTTTTTTTTTTTGTTGCAAATAACCACAAAATCGATATAATATTAAACAAAAATTTTTTCTCAACAAAAATTTAGGCACTATGTGATCCTAAATTTTAAGCAATATTTTAGAGTGTATATGTATTAAAATATACCATATAATAAAAGACATAATTATTTATTAGTTTAATTTTTAAGAATTTGATATGAGAATACGATTTTAATAATTTTAACTTATAATAACGTTTTTACTAATAATACAGTATGGTAATAAATATAATATTATTTTGGAATACTAATAAAAAAAACTATATATTGTTCAAGCCAACCATGTTGAATTTTTTTTAATTTTGTTCAGTAACTATTTAATGCTCAAATAGTAACAAAAACATGTTTATCCTAACCATAGAAGACTATAAGTTTTAAATCGCAACCATATATTGTTATGGGAAACAAATTATGGTTTATTGTGATAAATACCTCTCTGCGTTGAGGTTCACGATAATGTTTTAATTTTTAAGCGATGTACGACGCACAATTGTGGAACAAGATTAACGTAAGTACCTGCCTAGTTGGCCTAATCTCACCGTGGTCTTACCACCGAGTGAAATGTACGCATAGACTAGCGCCCCCATTGTGTAGTATAACAACACTATACGACTGCCACCAATCGCAATTTGTGTGTGATACAGTCACAATAACTAGCAATTTATATAATATGGCAAGGCTTATCCAAGGCAAGCCTAGATCCATATTATAGCCTCGTGCTTAGAGGTTTGGAGACTATCCAAACTCCGTCTGTTGAGAGTGCAACAGCTCACTTGATCGACCGTGCACAACCACCACGTGTACCCCCGAAGGGGACTTCACCAATAACCGGTCACAGAGAGGATAGGCTCTCTGTGCGGCTACCGATTCCCGTGGTACCAGTCCTTTGGGCATTGGTCGGGCCTCGAAGAGAACCCGTATGTTTTAACACACAGACCTTTTCTTCCAGATTTAGGTTCTAGGAACCCTAGCGTGTGGTACCCCTATTTTGCCCGTCAACGCATTTGAGAATGTACTGCAATGACAATTGGAAACCCCGGGGGTAATGTACGACGCACAGTGGGGCAGAATCAAAATAGAATAGAAATAGTTAGCTATTTGTAAAGGGTTAGGCCGATTAATGAAAAATTTGCAAGAGCATAGCAGAGGATTATCTCAGCTTAGACACCGTTCACTTACTAGGGGTATTCTCAAAGTTGAATACCTCGCACCTGCAATTTTTTAAAGCTTAGATTTTCTCCATTTTTTGTTTGATTTTCAAAAATTATACATAGTCTTAAAGGTCTAGTTAATACCTACAAAGCGATATATTAATCTATAAAATTTTTGATTTTTTAGAATTTTTTCTCCTTGTTAGCGAGCAAAATTTAAAATATTGTTACAATATTTCAAGGTTATATCTTTTCTGAGTTAAAAACAAGACGATTTTCAATTTAAAAATTTTACTGTTAATATAACATAACAGTAGCATAACATAACATAACATAACATAACATAACATAACATAACATAACATAACATAACATAACATAAATCATTAACATAAACTGCTAAAGTGTAAAAAACATGGGAGTACTCATATTCATAAGAACATAGTTTTGCACGTAAGAAAGATATTGAGCTGAATCTTTTTTTTTGTTTGATATCAGACTACCTCATCTAAATTTATATACACAATAAAAATATAATATTAGGAGAAAATTTTAAAATTCTTTGCTGTTATCTGTTATGAAAGGCGTACTCTAGTCCTTTCCTTTCGTTGCGGTGTTGTAATCGGATAGGCAGATAATGGCAGATGATTTTTATTCTTTTCTTTACTTTAACACGTCTAGTTTGAAAAGTAACCTACCACATCTCGGAGGATGCAAGAGCTTTTTTTTGTATTCATAGCTGTTAAATTTTATATCACTCATTAAAAAATTATATATCACTCATTTAGTGTAATATGGGCAAACTTCCAATAGCCTAAATTTATAGGAGTACCCTTGAAACTGGGAAAAAAAATCATGCTGTTTCTAGATCCTCTAGCTTATATAGTATAAGAAACACAAACAAGATAATCGAATGTGCGATGCCCACTTTTTCAACCCAGCAATTTTTTTGCTTAACTGTGCACACGATTCTATAGGTTCCAAGTTATAAATTAATAAATATTTACTTTTTATAGGAAGTTCCATGCTTACTTATCCGATCTAGTAATTTTTTTGCTCGGCTAAGCACATCAATATCGAGGTTACTCATGCAAACTTTTAAGACTACCCATTTTAGTTTCTAAGTTACACTATGTTGAAATGTTTTTTTCATAGAGAGGGAGGTACCACGCCCACCTTTCCAATACAGCCAGTTTTTTTGATCGACTATGGGCATTAATATAGGGGTTTTCCGTGCAATATGTTAAGAATGTTTAGTTCTTTGCATGGCTGGTACCAAGCCCATTGAAATACACAATTGATATGATAATAATTTTTTTGCATGGGTTGTGCCACTCCCAATTGAAATATTAAAAATATTAGTAAATAAAAACTACGAAAAATTCATGATCGGTTAACGAAATTTAATTCAAATAAATTTTTAATTAAATTTTTTTAATAAAAAAATTTTATTTTAAACGAAAATCAACTTAAAATATGATTCTTGATTTAAGCGTTTCAAAAAGCCACATAAACGCATAATGCACAGTGTAGAGTATAGAGTAAAATAATACACAGAAAATTATGTATTTTTGGTATTTAAATGTATATTTTAAAAGTTTACTTTCCGTTGAAATCCCGGTTATTTGATGATGTTGCTTTTATACCGATGCTGATGATTATAATTGACGAAGCAATTTAATTGTAATTAGTTTTAAGAAAAATCAAAATTTTAACATTTCAAGGGGAAATGCCGCTATTTGGAGTTATAAGTATTTTCGAGTTCGCTACTGTTTCATATATTTTACAGTAGCGTTTTTTTAATTATACTTCTTTCTTTATAAAATTCAGACACCCCCTGAGGCGCGAATAAAGTTCCAAATGTCTTTGTTATTTTATTTTATTTTGTTTTATTTATTTTTCGATTATTTTGCTTATTGTGTTTTTTTAACTAAAAGATGAACATGATAGTTAATGTATAAAACATTTTAAGAGATTTTTATTTTAAAGGCTATAAATTACATTCGAGTTAATTAAGAATATTAACATAATAAAGAGTTTTGTGGAACAAGATTAATGTGAGTACCTGCCTACTCGGCCTAACCTCACGGTGGTCTTACCACCGAGTGAAACTTAGGCGTAGACTAGCGCCCCTATTGTGTAGTATAACAACACTTTACGATTGCCACCAATCGCTTTTTGTGTGTGATACAGTCACAATGAGTAGCAATTTATATAATATGGCAAGCCTTTCCAAGGCAAGCCCAGATCCACATTATAACCTCTTGTTTAGGGGTTTGGAGACTATCCAAACTCCGTCTGTTGAGAGTGCAACAGCACACTTGAACGACCTTGCACCTTACCTACATAAATCGATCTTAAACCACAACCACCACGTGTACCCCCGAAGGGGACCTCACCAATAACCGGTCACAGAGAGGATAGGCTCTCCGATTCCCGTGGTACCAGTCCTTTGGGCACTGGTCGGGCCTCGAAGAGGACCCGTGTTAAAAAAACAGACCTTTTCTTTCAGATTTAGGCTCTAGGAACCCTAGCGTCTGGTGCCCCTATTTTCCCCGAGTGAACCGCGTCAAAGCATTTGCCATTACTGCAGTGACAATTGGAACCCCCGGGGGTATAATAAAGAGTTTAAAATAAAATCAAGTACAACATCCGGTTGACTGCTTCGACCCTCTTCGTTTCTCAATGATTTCTGGTAGTCGATGATTTCTGGTAGCCGACGATTTCTGGATTTATGACAACTTTACTTACATTCAGTTTCGTGCTGCCACTTTCCTTTTACTCTCTACTGATGTAATTTCAGGCTGGCGTCTAATAAATGTCGACCCTCTTCCTCTTCCCAGATTCTCTCGTAATTGTGGAATTTTCTATTCCTATGGACCTCATAGCATATACATTTAATATGAACCTGCCGTGTTAGTCAATATCCGCTACGGCCTCAGCCTGTAAGTATCGTCTTACCTAGATTTTAGTTTTGGCCAGATGTTACTTGAAGTTTCCATGATCTGGCACTAATGCAGTTAACCAGTTTAAAAGTAGAAAGACCATAAAAGTGATTGGATGTATTCTTGGTAAATACATCCAAGCACCTTTTTGGTCTTCCTGGCAACTTGTAGAGAAAAATACATTATATAATTTTCTATTTAAAATAATTCTCAAAATTTGTTGTAGTATTTATTACGAAATTAAAATTCAAACTGAAAATTTATTTTTCAACCAAACAATTATTTATTATTTTTATCATTAGTGCATTTCACTAACCTGTTTCAACGAATATCGATTCGTGAAAAAAAATTAAACAAAAAAATTATCGATTTTGCTATGCAGTAACACTTTTATATAATACATCGATATTGTTTGAAGTCAGCTATTATTATTGACGAGTCTATTGTCGGAAAATAAATGGCCATCATAAAGAATATATATTCTGGATCCTTATACATAAAAAAGTTGATTAAACGATGTTCGTCTGTCCGCGTTTGGGTAGTAATATAATTTGCCAAGGCATCAGACGAGATACAGAAGATTTAAGCCCACCAATCTGCTAGGCATAGTTTCGAAATAAAATAAAATATAATATAATAAATAAATTATTTTGGGATTGCAATTTAGCAACATCGGATCATTCCTTAGAGGCTGCGGGCAAAAAACCACGCGCGTATTTTCACGTATTTTCATTTTTTCGGCTTTAGTGATTCTCTTTTGCTCTTTTTTGTCAAATAAATATTAGATAGGTTATATCGTACAAATTTCGGGGCTTCAAATAACCCTCTGCGAGGGCCGATTTTGTTTTTATTTTTAGGTTGGTAAGGTTTTCTGCTTTGATTTGTATTAAATACCTTTATAGAAAGCAATATATATAGAGGTAACCAATAGACCCACAGGGTGCCCACTACTCACTAGGAGCAGTCAATAGGCCGATTAGGGGGGTCAATATGAGATAATTCTTTTAAGGATTTTTTGCTTTAGTCTGACCTTTATTTATTTTTACAAAAAATTTTAATAAAATTAAAAAAAAAATTAATAAACTTTAAAAAACAAAATTTTTTAAATTTAAAACTAAATAAATTTACAAAAAAATTTAAAAAAATAAATTTACCAAAAATTTAAACAAAGAATATTCAAAAAAATTTACAAAATAATTTTTAAAGAAACATAAGAGGGTAACACAATATCTAGCATTACTATGGTGAAGCGATTATAGCACTCTTACTGTTTTTTTAATTGCAATGGCTTTTGAATATTTAGAAAATGCATTTTTGCGAAATGATTGTGGTTTTCATACTCTAATAATTAAAATACAAAAAACATATGTACCTAATATATACATATTGACTATAAATTAATGCAAATTAAATTCACATATAAATTTACTGAAATTTTTATCAACTCTTTCTTCACAACATTTTGCATGTTATTATTTATTTATTTATTTACAGTTATTTTATTTATTTATTTATTTATTTATTTAAATATTTAAATATATAAAGGTCTTCATAATAACTTCATACAGACTTTATTTTGTTTTTTTGAATTCTCACCAAAACAATTGGTAAATGGCAAAAGGGACGAAACCAAAGCGCCAGGGTGCGATTGCCTTAGCTTCCTCAAAAATCTGTAGCGCGACCTATACCTTCGTATAGGAAGTGAGACTCCAAATTCAGCTAGATAATATTAATAAGAGTTTAATGGTGCTCCTCCAGTGAAAAATAAACTGGAGTTTATTGGTTCTCCTTCAGTAAAAGATTGAGTTTAATGGCGCTCCTCCAGATAAAAGTTGAGTTTTTAAAAAGATGCTCCACCAATGTCCGACATATTGAAATTAAAATTTCTAGGTTATATACGATAACCAAACCATTACACGTGGCTGATTAAGCAACCACCAATATCAGTACCGAAGTACAGCTATTCGAAGACGCCAATCAGCCAGTGTGAGAACTAGACGCAAACCACTCGAAGGCCGAACAACAAGGACGGCCTGATTGACTAAGCGATAATGACAATGACGCACGTACGTGTTCCCCGACCCAGAGCTACTTTACGACCCAGCAAAAAATACTGCTTCGTCATATGCAGTTTTGTAAAAGAAAGACGAGTTGTTATCGCTTACGAACCTGCTTACGTATGACATGATATTTGTTCGCGATGTCCCACTTAGTAGCATTTCCTTTTAAGCGCTCAATGCAGTGCAGTATAGATGTTCAAATATCATACGGTATTAAGTTCGTAACTCGTCGTAACTCCTGGTAAATTCGAAATTTGTTTATCTCTGCCTTACAGTTGTGGTTTTTAGTATGCACTACTGTAAGGCGAAATGTAAAAAATTCGTTGTTTTTTTGAAAACTTAATATTTTATGTCATACAAAATTGCATTTATTTAGGCAAAATATATGTGCTTACTATTAAGAGATTTAGTATGGCAGCAAAAGATTTTACTGCTTCCAAGAACCCAATATTTTTTTTGCTGGAGACTGTGTCATTCAGAATTTATTAATACAATTTATTAATAATAATTTGTTTTGTCTTTTCTATTCCTCTTTGTGCTTTTTGCTTTTTTTGGACAGAGATGCCACATGTTACTAATTTGTGTAGGTAGAAAATTAGTGTTGTCTACTATCGTTAAAAAGTAGTTGTTAAATCTTGCAGTAGTTATTGAAAACAACAAAAGCTGTTGGCTAATATAGCGATTTTTGTATTGTTAAAAGTTAGTGAATTGCAGTACAGAAGTCCATAATGTCTAGAAAAAAATCCGATCCTATTATTGAACGTGAAACATCAGCCATAATAAAGGGCCAGAGAAACTTCCGTCGTAGACCAATTTTACACTTGATTATTGTTAGTATTTTTGTATTGTTGGAAACATAAAGGACAAATTTATTGGGGGACTTTGCACATAAATCCGCGCCGGTATCAATAAGGTATCTAAACTTCAACTCAGCATCTTGAATGAAGAGGAGATTTACTTCTTGGCCAACTTCATCCGCCACCTTAGGTGCAGTGCCTAATTGATTTCCGTGGACTTGAACGAATATGGTAAACGGTATTTGGTTGCCTAGGAACCGAACTTCTTATGATACCAACAAAAAGGTTTAGCAGATGACAAACGAGTTCTACTGTCTGACGAAATTCTATTGGTGCTGCTATTTTCGAAATGACTACGGAAATTTTATCTTTGATGGCACTTACCATAGTTGTTAATTCATCAGAATGGGCATGTATCTGATCAGCTATAAGAGATAGTATCTTTATTGTATCATCACTAACAAATATTATGGTTTTTGTTTTATTAACGAGGCTCTGAATCCAAAACGTTTTAAGTAAATCTTCAGAAATTTTTCGCAACATTTCTTAGCAACAGTTATATTTTCTAAAAGCTGACGAAGTGTTCTAATCGGATTCCTCAAACTCATTAAACAATACAAATTTGAAACTATCACACTTGTTTTCTGCCGGAAGTTCTTTAACAATATGTCCAGCATTAATCCAACCAGAGTATAATACTTTACTAATACTGGCGAAATGCTAAACTTGGATTTTTACACCAAACTGGTGGAACGCTCACAGTTACTCCCGATATTTCAGATAAAAGTTAACGATGAAGCTGAAGCAAATACTTTTGAAGTTGACATCGGGAATTTAATAATTTATAAATGTCACGGGTCACCAATGTAATAGAATTTTTTACATAATTTAAACTCGAACTAAAAATTAATTTTTCAAAACAACGATGCATAATAAAAATACAGAAATGAATATTTGATTATTTTTAAATCTTATTTCTGAAGTAGAATTATGGCAGTATCGCCACAAATTAAAAAAAATTAAACCCATTTTAGCATACAACAAAGTAAAAACTACAAAAACGTTTAAAACAAATATCAATTTAAACAAATGAAATATTAATTACCAGAAAAAAAAACTGAAACAAAAAACACACATACATATGTATGTATAAACGAAAAGCATGCAACATGTGGTAAATATTGTGTGCATAATGAAAAACAAACTAATAATAAACATCGATAAACTGCAACAACATCAACAACAACAATGACAACGAGGGTGAAAAAGCTAATAACCAAAGTACAAAAACTTGTTAAAAATCAAAAACCAAAACAGCAAAAAATAAGCGAACGTACGAAACGAAACACCCAACCAACTCCGTCCGAATCACTAAATTAATTGAACAACAAAAATACATTTAATTTGTATTTATTGGTGATTTTTAAACATTAAAGAGCAAATAAATGTTGTAAGATCAACAGCGTCTTAGAGACGCAGTCTCTGGAATACAACTACAAAAGTTACTTTGTAGTATTAGAGATGAAAAACATTTAATTAAATTGTACATTTTCTGGTAAAGTTAAGGAAAAGATAGAAATGCACTTTTTTAGTTAAACGCTCTTGCCGGAAAATCTTTATATTAGTTTGAGATTATTTTAAATGTAATTATTTCACTCGGATGCAATTAGCTCCATTCTGATGCTTTGACCTTCATCTTCGAGTAGACCCTACCTTACTTGTGACTCTCAAAATTTGTAAAAATTAATTAGAAATTACCAGAAATCCTATAAGATCAGTCAGTAACGCATACTGAACATTGTGCAGATCCTTTCTAATTACCCAAGGAGTATTTTTCAAGCGCTAATCTAGTATTCAGTGTAAAGACTTATGCTCTCTTAAATTCTAAAGTATAGTAACGAAGAACTTCACTCGTTGTAGTGACACTACAACAAGAGTCTTTAGTGCGAATTTAACCTACAACCCCCAGACAGATAGACTAGCACACTACCTAATAACCTACCGGGGCATAAAATGATGATCTAAATTTCCCAAAACAAAAGGTTGTTCACATCCCTTAAACCTAAGAAACTTTAGAATCTTCTATAGCCTTCACTACAGTGATTTTACTTATACAGACATTATCCATATTGTTGACTATTTATATAAATTAAAATATGTCGTATGAGAAAAAACTCATTATTCATTCTTTAAAGATATAGAAGACAGCGGCGACGCACAGTGTCGTGACACTTCATATAACGAGTGACCATAAATAGAAAAAGTTATTGTAAAGAGCTGAAATTTGGCACATATATTTAGGCAGGCAAAACGTAACAAAATTTAAAATTTAAAAAAATTCGAAGCAAGGCTTCGTGACCTTCCCGTATATCCTGAAATTTATAAGTGTTATAAAAGTTATAAAAATTGCAAAATGTATGAAATGTTTTGTAGATGTCGAGCGGCTCTTGGCTGAAAAAAGAAAAATTAGAAGAGAGTGGCAAGCACACAGATCTCCTCAACTCAAATCTAGACTTAAAGATTGCACGAAACGGCTAAGACAGCTGCTAGAATCTCGAAGAGTAGCATCTCTGAAAAATTACTTGGAAGACCTCGACGCAACTGCACAATCAGATTATTCATTATGGCGTGCATGTAGGAACCTTAAAAGACCGGTCGTACGTAAGCCTCCCTTGCAAACTTCTTGTGGAGACTGGGCAAGGAATGATACCGAAAAAGGCAATTTGTTTGTTGGACATTTGAAGAAGATTTTCACTCCAAATGTATGTACTGATATAGCTGAGTTGTCATCAGTAGAGACTAGTGCCGTAGTACCCCTAAGATTTGAATTTAGCGATATTTAAAGGGCAATAGCAGATTTAAATACCAAAAAAGCCCCTGGCGTTGATAAAACAAGTAACAAGATGTTAGATAGGTCGCAGAATTATCCTGTTTGTTTTTAATGCCATCTTACGTCTTGAGTACTTTCCCACAGAGTGGAAGGTCTCTATGATAACTATGATTCCTAAACCAGGAAAAGACCACACAAAAGTAGAATCATACAGACCTATAAACCTTTTAGCAAACATGTCAAAGTTGTTTGATAGAATATTAATAACTAAGCTGAATCCAATTCTTAGCGCGAAAGGATGCATTCCGAACCATCAAATCGGCTTCAGAAAACAACATAGTACGATCCAACAAACGCACAAATTAGTAAATGTAATTAAAACGACCTTTGAAGAAAAAAAATACTGTTCTGCGCTCTTTATCGACGTTTCTCAAGCATTCGATAAGGTTTGGCACGAAGGCCTAATATTTAAGCTAAATCTGAACTTACTCGAAAACTTCTATAAGCTCTTAAAATATTATTTAACGAATCGCAAGTTTTTACTAAAAGAATGTGACTTTTTAAGCTCGCCACAGCTCATTGAAGCCGGAGTTCCCCAAGGTAGTATTTTGGGACCAATTTTATATTTACTGTACACATCAGATATGCCAATTAGCACCCTAGTCCACACATCAACTTTTGCAGATGACACAGCTTTTTTAAGTATTCATGAAAGTGCCCAAGAAGCATCAAAACTTTTACAAGACCACATACTCAATTTGGAAAAATGGCTAGAAAAATGGAGAATAAAAGTGAATGAGCAAAAATGTACTCGTATAACTTTCACACTGCGTAGGGACTCATGCCCTCCTGTTCGCATAAACAACCAAATGATACCACAGCTTTCAGACGTTAAATATCTGGGTATACATCTTGACCGTCGCCTTACTTGGAAAAGCCACATTGACTTCAAGTTAACACAAATTAAAATAAAAGCAGTACAACTAAATTGGCTTATTGGCAGAAACTCTACCCTGAGCTTAGATTGTAAACTTCTACTGTACAAGTCGATCAGCAAACCAATTTGGTGTTATGGGATTCAGTTATGGGGCACTGCCTCAGCTAGCAATGTAGAAAAAATTCAAATGAGCCAAAATAAGATTTTACATATTATTACATCTGCTCCCTGGTATATAACAAATTCGAACATCCACAAAGACCTAAACATGCCATCAGTTAAAACAGAAATAGTGAAACATGCAGTCACATATCTAAAGAGGCTTGAATCTCATCCAAACCCTTTGGCGCGTAACATGCTGAATGAACCTGGTTATATTCGACTAAAAAGAAGAGATACTGCTTTTCTTCGCCGTACATTAGATTACATCACGGATTTTGCAAATGATTGCAAAATCCGTGAAACAAACAGTATTTTTGTCTGGCTGGACTTAAAAATAATATTTTATTTTAGACTTAAGATACGAGTAATTATTGTTAGTTCAAAAATATTGAAGATACAATAAATAAATTATGAAAAAAAAGTATGAAATTTTTATGGATGTGATATTTTTAATGATTTGACCAAATTTGATTCAATTCAAATAAGGCCCACGTTAGGCTAAAAAAAATATATTTTTACAAAAAATTAAAAAAAAATTAATAGTTAAATAAACTTTTTTTTTTAATTAATTTCAAATACAAGATACTTATATTGATTCAATTAAATTTGGTGGACCCTCACCTTCAATATATTCTTAAACTTAAGTATATAAATATTTTTTGCCTATTTTTTGCGGGTCCATCGAAGCTGACTATTTTTTTTAAGTACATATTTTGGCTAAAAATTTCACATTTTTTTTACAGTGTTGTTATAAACATTTGAATTTTAGGATTTTTACATTGTTTCTGCTACATTTCTGAATAAAACAAATATAATTGCATTCATTTTTATTGCAAAATGAATTCTTGATATTTATTTTTCCAAACTCATTTTTTGTTGCTTAAAAATTCTGAAAAAAATTAAAAATAATTCGACTTTAAAGCCGTGTAACTTTTTATATGAAAAACCAAACCTGTGGAATCGTGGGAATCACAGATTTCATCCCATATATATTTTATTGATAAATTTGAAAGTTTTTTTTTTTTTTGATTTTTTTCCACTAGACAGTTTATTTTGCTATAATAAAAAAATAACAATAATTTAAATTTGCGCACTTCAGCGCAGCTAAATTTTTATTTTTAAAAATTAACAAACTTTTTGTTATAAAATGAAAGACAAAATATCACGGTAATACTAGAAAATTTTTTTTTTCTTCACTATTATATGTTTGCTTATCACAACAAGTTTTGTTTTGTTTTATTAATATCATTCTTATAATTAAAAATACCGTTGATATACTTAAAACATAATACAACAACTAATCTAGTAAAAGTTTGGTTTATTTTCCAACTAAATTCAATTATTTAACCCTACGAATTGCATGCTCATTTGTATTCCTTTTTTATACAAAATTGTAGTTATTTCAAACCACAATTTTGAAGAGCCATATCTTTAGAAAAAATTATTATTTTAATCTAATTTTTTTTAAATGTCATTAGCAATTTTTTTAATTTCCATAATTAGATTTTTCTATTTATGGCCACACTCACAACACTGTGCGACGCGGCTAAATGAAAAGAAATTCCGTTGGCTACAATTGTCGCCGTGCAGTTATCTACTTAATGATATTGAAGACAACAGCTACATCGTAAACTCTGACGTTGTTGTAGAAATACCTATTTTGCTTTTATAAAATTAAATAATAAATATTTCCTCCAAAACTTTTTGTTTGTATATGAATGTGTAATTTACAATTTTGTGACATTTTCTTTTGTTGAATCAAATAGAAATTGGCCTAAGTTGACTACAGCCACAACGGTGGTCGTGAAGCCATGTAGCTATGCTGGTTTCAAAATAATCGTTCACCTATAAACGTATGTATTTTATTTTTGACAGTTTTTAGTCGGTATCCTGATGTTGTCTATGTGTTTAATGAATCTAGTCAAGTGATTTATTCTCAGTTTGGTTTGGCAATTCATCATGAATAGACTCACGCCTGAACAACGCTTGCAAATAGTCGTCGAATGGGCCCAAAACGAGATTACCGTTGTTCCCGATTTTCACAAGCGAATTTTGTTTAGCGATGAAGCGCACTTCTGGTTGAATGGCTACGTCAACAAACAAAACTGCCGCATTTGGAGTGAAGGTAATCCTCAAGTGTATGTCGAAACACCGTTACATCCAGAAAAATTGACTGTTCGGTGCGCTTTATGGGCTGGTGGAATCATTGGACCGTACTTTTTCAAAAACGATGGTGGCCCGAACGTTACAGTCAATGGTGATCGGTATAGAGCCATGATTACTAACTTTTTCATGCCTGAATTGAATAACCATGATGTCCAGGAGATGTGTTTCAACAATACGGCGCAACATCTCACACAGCTCGTGCCACAATAAATTTATTGAAAGACACGTTTGATGACCGCCTAATTTCACGTTTTGGACCTGTGAATTGGTCTCCAAGATCTTGTGATTTAACACCCGCTAGACTACTTTCGGTGGGGCTATGTAAAATCATTGGTCTATGCGGATAAGCCACAAACGCTTGACCATTTGGAAGACAACATTCGCCGTGTTATTGCCGATATACGGCCACAAATGTTGGAAAAAATTGGACGTCCAGATTGGACTAAATCCGCGCCAGCCGTGCCGGTCATATGCCAGAAATCATATTTAAAATCTTATGCCACAAGATTACCTTTCGGATTAATAAAATTCATGTCAATCAAATAATCCATCGTTGTTTTATTGCAACTTAAAGTTCTATACCTCTATAAAAAACACCCTATACATATATTCTTTATATTTAAAATATATTAAGTTACACTCATGATTTTCATTTTCATAGAAATATTGAAATTTTTTTTAATATTTCAAAATTTGTTTGTAAAAATTTTTCAAAAAATTGTTTGTAAAAATTTTTGAAAAAAAATTTTTTTTAATTTTTTTTTGAAAATTTTTTAAAAAACGTGAAAAATATAGCTGGGCGTGGTTTTTGGCCGGCAGCCTCCAAAGGAATGATCTGATGTTGCTGAATTACAATCCCAAAATTTTCGAAACTATGCCTGATAGATTGGTGTGCTTAAATTTTTTGTATCTCTTCTAGTGCCTTGGCAAATGACTTTACTATTGACTTTGTCGAATTAAAGCATGATTTGCATACATTGTTCTGGCTTCAAAAAAACCGAAAACTGCCAAATCAGCTGTGACAGAAAAAAGTGCTGCAAATTTAAAATTCTTCGCTTCTGAAATTCGTGAAAAACACGATGAAAATAAGGATAACGTAAATGACATCGTGTTACATAAATAATAAGAATATTTGTTCTTTCTAATAAAGCCATAACAACTAAAATAAATTTATTTTAAAAATGAAATAAAGTGAATTCAATTAATTTCATTTTTAAAATGATACTAATTCTTGAACCACCTGCTATGTAGAAACTAAATTTAATTTAACAGCATAAGTTGAACGGTTCGTTTCGGCTTTGCGGAGGTATATGTCTAAGTTTTTTACTCACGAAATGCTCGGACGTCATTAGTCCTAAGGATGCGGATTGTTGCTGTATTATTCGTATAGCACCGGTCATTAAGGGCATGCCTTAAGATGCGCAAAAGATATTGTTTGATGAGCTGTGTGACATGGTGCAGCATCCTGCTGAAACCAAAGATCTTAGTTCATATCTTCTAATTCAGGCCATAAAGAGTGTGTAAAAATGAAGTATCCTGCATGATTAAAAAAATAGGCCAATGATACCACCATTTCAAAATCCTTACCAAATTGTAACACTTTATGGATGTATTAGCGTCTCAACAATCACATTCGTGTTTTCCGATCGCCAGATGTATCAATTTCGTTTATTAACATATCCGCCGAGACTAAAGTCCGCTTCGACAGAAAAGATGCTTTTCGGCCAAATTTGATGTCCGTTTGAAGCTTCTATAATGATGAAATTGAGAAGTCTATCGTTAGTGTTAAAATGGACCTAAAAAGCGAATTATCAGAGATGTTTGTGTAAAATGATCATCATGCTGGTACGTCAAATATCCAGTTGTAAACATCTATTATGATTCGACGTTCTTGAATTTAGTTGAAGACTTTCGACCACAACAGCCAAATTCTGGTCGATGCGCTTCGACTAGAGCCCTCCACTGGCGTGGCAACGAAGTACCAATTTTAGAAAAAGGCAATTTTCTTACCCCTTGCTTAAGTGTTCGGAGACCATCCAACTCCTGACACCAATTGGTGTCTTCTGTTTAGAATGCAACAACACATTGATTAGGATTGTATCATCCTGGCCACCACGTGTACTCCAAAGGGGCTTCAACAATAACCGGTTACACAGAAGGGCGGCTCTCTATGGGGTTACTGCTTGCCATGGTACGTTATCGTTAAGAGACTGGTTGGCCCTCGAGAGAACTTATAAATAGATCTGGACTTCCAGATTCATTTTCCAGCAAACCCAGGGGTTTGGTGCCCTCATATACCATGGAAGCTCTGGGTTAAAGCATTAGAGGGACGACGACCCTGGGATAGACTTTATTAGGCATTATCACATACTCCGAAATATTTAAAATAATCGAAGTAGGAATGACTAAGACAACATATAGCGAAAAAGTTTCCTAAAGTTGTCCATCAAGGATTGACTACTTACATACACTAAGATTAAATTACATTTTCTGCAATACATTTGTCTGGGAGAAAATTTTAATTCTCTACTATTTTATTTCTGGTACATTTTTAACATAAAAAGTACCTACATGGTTGAAAAATTTGGTAAAGTTTACAAATTTCTTTGATCGTCCCTAGCAGACAAATATTTGTGGGTAAACATGGGTGTTGTAAGTTGCAACACATGCACACATATGTACATACATGCAGATCCAAATGCACATATTCTTGGACATACTCTTATGCTGCTCTTAAAGTCGATACGAGAGCAAATATCAAACAATTCTTATCAGAACATTAAATCGAGTTTACGATGCAATTTTGTAGCGAATTAAATGCAATTTGTGAAATTAATTTACGAACATTTGCACTTAAATACCACAACTAATAGATACGAAATTTAGATAAAATGTTTTTCATCATGGATATTTTCTTGCTGAATGTTGTTGTAAGAAATATAGTGAAACAGACACAAGTCCGAAAAATGTGCTTACATACACACATACATTTACAATATGGGGTAATACTTTTGTTATGGGTGGGTTGTGGTTCTGGTGGTCTTCAAACATTTTGGCAGCTTCGTTATGTTGCATAATTAAACCTGCCCTTTTTTCTTGTTGTTGCTACATGCAGTTCTTATCAGTTAACATACATGGTTATCATCTTTTTGTTGTTCTTTTTATTATTGTTGTTCGTTACATAAAAATAATTCACTAATCTCTTCCAATTTAGATATGGCTTTGAAATTAGAATGAAAACAAAAATCACTTTAAGAAGTTTATGAATCAATAGCATGTGTGTTGAGATAATCAGGCAATTTATATTGTAAACCAAAAATAAAAATATTTTTTTTCTTTTTGGAAATTGTTGAGGACAGCAAACAATATTTTTATAAAATGTTGCATTAAAATATTTGATTGTCACTTAAGATAATACAGAAATCCATAAAGATGTAGTGAATTAAAACATATTTTTAACACAACGAAATCAGTAACACAATGAAATAAGTTACACTCAGAAAAAAGTTTAATAAATAATTAAGTGGCGATTTTTTTTAATTTTGTAATTTCTTATTTTTTTTTTTTTTTTTTTTGAGCAAAAAAAAGTTTGTTAACAAATTCAGGTTTATTAGCCACTTGATCATTAATAAAGATAAACCCGATATGAGAGACAGAAGAGGTCCACATGATTTTAAGTCTATTGGAAACTAATTTTCAAAAACGTAATTTTCTATAAAATAAACAACCACAAATACTAAAGTAATAAAGCGTTAAAAAAAATTACTAATATCGGCGATGTATTGTTGTCAAGTATCGGGTGGTTAAATTTTAAGGGCCGATGTTGAATGTGAACCACACCTAAGAGTCAAGTTATTTTTTGCATTTAATTTGATATTTCTCAATTTCAGATTAACTCAATTTGAACCATGGAAAGATATACAATCGAGCAGTGCGTTAAAGTTATTCAGGAAATGGCAACAGTGGATGATCAATTTTCGAAGAAAATCATCTTCGGTGATGAGGCACATTTCAATAAGCAGAATTCCCGTATTTGGGCGAATGATAATCGAATAGTGATTGTCGAAAAAGCAATGCACCCACAAAGAGTGACTGTTTTGTGAGGTTTATGGGCTGGCGGCATCATCGGGCCGTATTTTTTTCAAAATGGGGCCGGTCAGGCAGTTACTGTGAATGGTGTTCGCTATCGTGAGATGATAATGAACTTTTTATAGCCCGAATTGGAAGATATGGATGTGGACGATATGTGGTTTCAACAGGATGGTGCCACTTGCCACACAGCTAACGAAACAACGGCTCTTTTGCGCGATGTCAATTGGCCGCCAAGATCATGTGATTTGACACCGTTGGACTACTTTCTTTGGGGTTATTTCAAAGAAAAGGTGTTCATCGATAAGCCAGCAACAATTCAAGAGCTAAAGGATGAGATAATTCGGCAACTTAAAGGCATAGAACCTCAATTATGCCTCAGCGCCATCGAAAATTTGGAGCATCGGATGGAGGTCGCGGCGGCCATTCCGTCGATATTTTGTTCCATATATAACACAGTGCAACACGGAAAAAATAACCATATACGGACACCACTACGTGATAAAAGACAAAAAAAAAGACCCCTGTCTCCCAGTTTTGCCCAAAGTACTCCAGGTTTTTTTTATGGGCCCTCAAAGATTTGGGATCATTTTTGCAAAAAATCATCATTTACTCAAGCTCATATTTTGCAAACCGTTTGGAATTTTGATATACTCTCTGAGGCAAAGATGTAGCTCGATTAAAAGAAATCGACACCAAATTTTTAAAAGACTCGCGTATTTACTTCATCCCTGGATGAAATTATAAAATGTATAAAAAATTCTAATATTCTAAAAAGACAGACAGGAAATGAGTTAATCATTATTTTATAACAGAGCCATCTATTGCGCATCATTGCTTAAGATATACTGCTTTTATATTTTACTAGTTGTGCCCACACACATTGTGTGCGTCCTGATACTATTTTGTTCGATTTTGCTTTGAAAGTAAACCACAGCAAATTTTAAGACTCTCACGTATTTAATTTATATAAAGGTACCCATCCCTGGATAAAATTCTAAAATGTCTATAAAATTCTAACATTCTAAAAAGACAGACAGGAAATAAGTTACTCATCATGTTAAAACAGCGCCAGCTGTTGCGCATCATTGCTTAAAATATACTGCTTTCAAAAATAAAAAATTCCTTAAAGTATGCAGTACCTTAAATCAGTAAAAAAAATCGGCGTACTTTCACTGCTTTTTCTCCACTTTCTCTTGGAAATAAGATATTTTTGCGAAAAAAAGTATCCTATACTGGAATCGGGATACTAAGGTACTAAAGTAAGAATACGTATACGTGTTAGTAATCTGATCTGTTGGTAATCTGATTAATTTTAATCTGCATCGATAGGATGGCAGATGAAAACCATCCAGGCTGCCATATTAAACCTCGTAAGCAGAAAATTAGAAATTGTTTTTAAACGAATTAACATGGTTGCTGTGCACATTTTGTTGTGGGCCCCATATTATTGAACCATATTCTAAAATTAGTCTCACATGTGAGGTGTAAAACTGTTTTGCTATATACGGATCCCTGAACTCTTTAGAGAGTTATAAGGGCCACGATAATACACCTTTTGTGGAATTTTCAAGAGTCTAGCTATTCTTATTCAAAAATTTATTATTCAAATAACGCCAATGTCGGAAAACCCTTTAATTTTGTGATATATTTATATCTATACACTTCTTTATATAGCGAACATAGTTTTATTTACTGTGTGTCTTACGGTTCAGCAATAAAGACTTATGTGTGAATAACACGTCACTTTCCGAAAGCCCTATAAGTTTAAGTAAAGGGTGATCCATTTCGAGGTACTTTTTTCAATAGCCTTTATTTGACAGATCACGTGTGAGTCGTGTCATGCTGTCATGTTATTTTTGTTTAATATTGTTTGGCATTTCATAATGGAAAGACTTACGCCTGAATCGCTTCGCTCTATGGGCTCTTGAAAAGTTTCAAGAAGATCCGATGTTTTCGAGGCAAATTTTGTTTAGCGATGAGGCCCATTTCTGGCTCAATGGGTATGTAAATAAACAAAATTGCCGCATTTAGGACGAAGAGCAATCTGAAGAGATTCAAGAGCTGCCACTTCATCTAGAAAAAATAACGGTTTGGGCCGGTGGAATCATAGGTCCATATTTCTTTAAAAATGATGCCGATGCGAACGTAACCGTCAATGGCGACCGTTATCGTGCCATGATAATCGACTATTTGATGCCTGAAATTGAAGTTCGTGGTCTCGGCGACATTTGGTTTCAGCAAGACGGCGCGGCGCTACTTCCCACACATCGCATCAATCAATAGATTTATTGAGAGATCATTTCGGTGAGCACATAATTTCACGTTTTGGGCCGATCGATTGACCACCAAGATCGTGTGATATCACTCCGTTAGACTTTTTCCTGTGGGGATATGTAAAATCTAAAGTTTATGCGGACAAACCCGTTTCGATTCAGGCCTTGGAGGAAAACATCACGCGAGTCAATCGCCAGTTAGCAGTCGAACGAGTCATCGAAAATTGGACTCAAAGGAAGGACCATCTGCGACGGCCAATATTTGATAGACATAATCTTCAAAAAATAAAAGCCAAAGAATATTCTTTCAAATAACATAATAAACATTCTCTATTAAATTTGAATTTTCTGTTTTTTTTTTTTTTAAGTAGAGAACCTCGAAATGGATCACCTCTTATTTGGTGTTATAGCGGCCATAGTATTACAACTTGTGTAAAAATATCAAGAGTCTAACTTTTACGGTTCCAGAGATAGACAGACGGACACATGGACAGACATGGTAGCGAAAACAAAAGGGTTTACTTATACATGTATGTAAAGGGTGTTTTTTATAGAGGTATAGAACTTTAAGTTGCAATAAAACAACGATGGATTATTCGATTGACATGAATTTTCTTTATTCGAAAGATAATCTTGTGGCATTACATTTTAAATGTGATTTCTGGCATATGACCGCCACGGATGTAGTCCAATCTGGACGTCCAATTTTCGATGACTTTTTCCAACATTTGTGGCCGTATATCGGCAATAACACGGCGAATGTTGTATTCCAAATGGTCAAGCGTTTGTGGCTTATCCGCATAGACCAATGATTTTACATAGCCCCACAGAAAGTAGTCTAGCGGGTGTTAAATCACAAGATCATGGAGGCCAATTCACAGGTCCAAAACGTGAAATTAGGCGGTCACCAAACGTGTCTTTCAATAAATCTACCTAAAATTGCACTATTTGCAAGCGTTGTTCAGCCGTGAGTCTATTCATGATGAATTGCCAAACCAAACTGAGAATAAATCACTTGACAGCTGTTAAATCGGTCGCCATCTTGAAAAGTAATGTCAACTTAAAATTCTATACCTCTATAAAAAAACACCTTTTATATTAAAAAATATTGTAGAAAATATTTCAGACAAATTCTTTGAGTGTAATGGCACTCACATATGTCACACAATTTTTTTTTTTGTCATTTCAACAAAAGACAAAAACAAAAACTATACCACAAATATGTAAGTATGCATGTATGTAAGTATGTTCGTATGTAGTTTGTTATAAATCTGATCTTATCTTGAGGTAATATTAAGCCGCCCATCATTAATATCACTGCAGTCAGACCATTCAATATGATCGTTATGTGTTGGTGTCTAAATGCATTAAATAAAAGGCCTGTTATAACATGCAGATCGATTGATCGGCGTACAGAAAAAAGACACGAACAAACTGAGAAAGATAAACAGGCGGACAAACAGATAGACCGTCCGACCGCCCGACATACCGATATGCATTATAATTTAACAAATTCAGAAAGTAAAGGTGACAGTATCGGTTCTTTATTTTTATTTTTATTTTTATTTTTTGCTGAGTCTTTTCTCTTCAATTTGTTGTTGTCGCTGCTGCTGCTGCTAACGTTGATGTTGATGTTGGTGTAAAAGTGTGTAATATTTGTGGCACAAGCCTTAAAATGTTGAAGTGCTCGAGTTTATTTTATTCATATTGTTGTTCTTGTTGTTATTGCTTTTCAATGAAACCTTTTGTCTGAATAAGTTTCCAATTGATTGGCGCTTTTTATTGGTATAAGTTTGGGATTCCTTTTAATTTTAACTTTGCTGTTTGTAAAAAGACGTCACTCTGTCTGTGCTCGTCTTTACTTTTTGTTGTAGTTGGCTGTTTTTATTGAAATTTCAATTTCTTTTGTTGTTGCCTGTATCTTAAAAAAGAAAAATCCAATTCTGTGTTTAACATGTTATTTTTGTTTTGTTTTTTTTTTTATTATGGTTTTTGGGGATATCGGGGTTGTAGCTGTTGTTTTTTGGTTCATCTTACTAATTTCCATATTGTTTCATTTAAATTCTTATAAATAACACAAGTTAATTTCACATTCTCGCATACATACATATGTATGTACATACATACATACATATGTATGTACATACATACACACATACATACACACTTACATACCTATACATATGAGTGCTTCTTTGGCCTTTGGTTCCTTTGATCTTTTTGAATGTTTTTGTTGATGTTATTTTCCTTTTTGTAGTTTGTCAGAAATAAGATACATATACACAACAACAACAAATACGTTTTTGTTATAATTATCGTTTAAATACACATAAAATTGATAAATTAGTTATGATGGCTCATTGTTGTGGAAATGTTATTTGAAATTAATTAAAAGACCTCACACATTTTATACAGATTTTCATCGAACACAACATACTTTTTTTGGCCTGTGGCTGTCATCAGACATATGAAATGATGTAAGTTTGCGTTAGAAAAAGTTTATTTGAGTCAGACTGTTTTAGAAGGCGACAAATACCTGATGACCTTAATATTGCAATGGCCAAAATTAAATTGTTTCGAAAATGAAGAAAAATTACTGTTGAGTGTAATAGGAAAAAATGCTTTCTTCGCCATGCCGAAATTGATTTTTTATCCCATCCAGGTGCGCTTCGCTATACCCATCCACCAAAAATACAATAAACACTTGGAAGTAGAAGTGTGGCCAAGCTTTAATTCGCAATATGTTTTTTGCTAGACTATGCGCATTAACATGACAATAATTTTGACTTTGTTTGGGAGGTACCACTCCCACTCCCACTATCCTAATCCAATGTTTTATTTGCTATATAGTCTACATTAGTATTTGGGATACTTGTGCAAAGTTTTAAGACTCTACCTATTGTAGTTCTCTAGGTACCCTATAATATTTGTTTACTTTGTCCCATTGTCCCAATCCACTCTGTGTTTTGATAGACTATACACATTAGTGTAAGGGTTACTTGTGCAAAGTTTCAAGACACTACATATTTTAGATCTCCAGGTATTGTTCACTTTATATGGAGGGTTACACGCCCACTATTCTAATCCAGCCTGTGGGGGTCAAAGATCTGCTTTCGATAGTTGTCTAGTTACTTAAAAAAGTGGTGGTAAAAGTGGGCCTGGCCAATTTTTCTTTATGATAAAGAAAAAACTCTACAAGAAATGTATGATAGAAACTAACACATGAAGAATGAAAACTCATACATAAACAAAAATGAAAAAAATTAATGTGAGTGGCAGAGTTGAATTTTTTATAAAATGCAACTCTACCACTGTAAATTGAGTCGTAAATTCTAAAGTATATCCGCCTGTTTTTAAAATATTAAAATAATTGTGAAATATGAAAACAAAATAAATGTAAAAAGTAGTTTGGTTAATAAAAAGGTTATTAAAAATATAGAATGTGTTAACATGGAGTCGCCAGCATTATTTCCTTGAAGACCCTTGTGGCAGCGGAAGAGGTAGAGCTGAAATTAGGGAAGAAGAAGGCAGATGAGAAAAATATGTTTCCGGGAAGTGAGTGAGTTGATAATCATCCTCGAGGTATGTACATACTTGGATCTATCCTAAATTATTTTATAATATTTTATAACTTTATATTTCAAATGTTTTACAGCAGCAAGTAGCTCTTGAATTTCAAAAACGAATGGCAGCAAAACGCAGTCATCATCCAGTTTGAGTAGTCAACGTTGATAAATTTTTGCAGCATAGTTGATAACACGTATTTAGCATATGCCCTTAATAAAGTGAAAGAAAAATCTCTCATCAGTGACACTCAAATGAAATTGACGGTCACTGTTCTTGTAGGGAAATTTGCTAAATCCGTGCAGTCGTTCTTAATTGATGCGATTACCAACGAACGACATTTGATAGGTAACACTGACACATTTCCATATCTACATTTACATATGTACATACATATTTACATTTTAATTAGGGCGACTGGATATTAAAAGTCTGAGGTGGCCATGTTGATTTAGCGAAGTTTGTTAAGTCTGTTATTTATTAATCTGGCCCTAATGTCAAATCATCATACCAGAAGCAGAGTTGTATAGTTCAGGACCTAATCACTCATTTGACCTTAGTGATGTGATCCCCACACCGACCTCATATCAGCTACTTAGTTAAGTTCAATTCAGCTCATAATTCAGTCAGCTCACTAGTTCAATTCAGCTCATTAATTTATGTGGTCTTATTTTCGGGCCATAATAGGTAATAGACTCTTAAAATTTTCACAGAAGGTGCATTACTATGCCAACTATAAAAACCGAAGCGTTTTTAACGAATTTGGCTTTATCTTGTAAACATTATAGGCAAACATTTGAAATTTAGACAGAGTATGTAGTTCTAGGCTCGCTATAATGAGAAGTATAAAAATACTTAAAAGTTAAAGAATGTCCCCATAGTAGTCCTGAATAACAAGCATACAAGCATTTAAGAACAACAAAAAACTAAACAAGTAAGAGTGCTATATTGGGCCATGCCGAATCTGATATACCTTTCACTATAGTAATGCTAGATATTGGGTTACCCTCTTATGTTTCTTTGAAAAATTTTTTGAGAATTTTTTTTACCATTTTTTGTAAAATTTTTTTTTTTTAATTATTTTTGTAAATTGTTTTTAAATTTATTGTAAATTTTTTTGAAAATTCTTTGTAAAATATTTTTAGAATTATTTCAGAAATTTTTTGTATAAATTTTTTATTTTTAATTTTTTAATTTTTTAAAAAAATTCATAGAAAATTGTTTGTAAAATTTAGCAGTTTCCTGCAATCTAATCTAGAATGCTCAGACTAAATAAAAAAATCCTTTAAAACAATTTCCTCATATTGACACCCCTTCCCCCTTATGGGCCTATTGATCTCTATATGTATTACTTTCTATAAACACCTTTAATACAGATCAAAGCAGAAAAAACTTGTTAGGGGTTATTGATCCCCCGAGATCCTTGCGATCTAAAAAAAAAACAAAAGAGAATCATTAAAACCGAATTAAATATAAAAAAAGTGTAATTCAGCAACATCAGATTATTCCAAAGGAATTACAATCCCACAATTTTCGAAACTATGCCTGGCAGATTGGTGGGCTTAAATCTTAAGTATCTCGTCTGATGCCTTATGAAACGACATTACTACCCGAACGCGGACAGATGGACATCGCTTAATCAACTTTTATATATATTAGGATCCATAATATATATATACTTTATGGTGTCGAAAATTAATTTTGTAGAAATTACACACGGAATGACAAACTTATATATACCCTTTCCACCTGTGGTGAAGGGTATAAAACGTGAAAAATTAAAATCTTGTACTTTTAAAAATGCATCTTGAATATAGTGAGGATTCCTATATATTTTTAGATTAAATGAAATTTGTTTATTTAAAAAAAAAAATCAAACTTCCAGAAAAAATAACGATAATCATTCAGAGAGTAATAATGCAGGTAAAACCACTTAAAACAATAGTAGTTTTTTTTATAATAATAAATAATATACTGAAAAACACTAAACTACTTTATTAATTCTTATTTATAAATACACAATGAATTGTTTGGTATTAAATTGATTGGATTTGTTCCGCCAGTAAATAAAATACTGTTGTCATACCTTTGGGTGAAGAACGTCGTCACCGGCTGTTGTTTTGGTACATTTGTACCAGAGAATGCCTTTTAATATGAAACTCCATACAAAAAAAAATTTAAATATTCTACTCAATATTTTAGCTTCACCTAGTGAGTTTACCAGCCATTCCATAAGAGATATGACTCAATTTATAAATGATTATTTTTTGAAACATAAAGATTCTAATAATTTAAAAAATCTTATTTGGAATTTTATAATTTACTAGCTGTGTCCGCCACGTCGTGAACGTCCTGACAATAGTTTGCTCGATTTTGCTTTGAAAGTATTCCACACCAATTGTAAGACTCTTACTTTTATAGTGCTTCAGTTATGGTTTATGTATTTACATTATATAAAGGTACCCAACCCTGGATAAAATTTATAAAAAATTCTAAACTTCTAAAAATTATTGTAAAGCTCTGTCAGAGGTGTTTAAAATATTTTAATACCAATGTAATTCCACAAAGTAAAAATACAAAACAAATAAAGGGTGTTTTTTATAGAGGTATAGAACTTTAAGTTGCAATAAAACAACGATGGATTATTCGATTGGCATGAATTTTATTTATCCGACAGAAATTCTTGTGGCATTACATTTTAAATATGAACGCCACGGCTGGCGCGGATGTAGTCCAATCTGGACGTCCAATTTTCGATGACTTTTTCCAACATTTGTGGCTGTATATCGGCAATAACACGGCGAATGTTGTCTTCCAAATGGTTAAGCGTTTGTGGCTTATCTGCATAGACCAATGATTTTACATAGCCCCACAGAAAGTAGTCTAGCGGGTGTTAAATCACAAGATCTTGGAGACCAATTCACAGGCCCAAAACGTGAAATTAGGCGGTCATCAAACGTGTCTTTTAATAAATCTATTGTGGCACGAGCTGTTTGACAGTTGCGCCGTCTTGTTGAAACCACATCTCCTGGACATCATGATTATTCAATTCAGGCATGAAAAAGTTAGTAATCATGGCTCTATACCGATCACCATTGACTGTAACGTTCTGGCCACCATCATTTTTGAAAAAGTACGGTCCAATGATTCCACCAGCCCATAAAGCGCACCAATCAGTCAGTTTTTCTGGATGTAACGGTGTTTCGATAAACAATTGAGGATTACCTTCACTCCAAATGCGGCAGTTATGTTTGTTGACGTAGCCATTCAACCAGAAGTGCGCTTCATCGCCAAATAAAACTTATGAAAATCGGGAACAACGGTAATCTCGTTTTGGGCCCAAATTGCACTATTTGCAAGCGTTGTTCTATTCATGAATAATTGCCAAACCAAATGGAGAATAAATCACTTGGCAGCTGTTAAATCGGTCGCTATCTTGAAAAGTAATGCCAACTTAAAGTTCTATACCTCTATAAAAAACACCCTTTACAAATTTTATTCCAGTGGCGCCATCTGTTGCGTATTTTTGTTGAAAATATCCCACTTTAGATCACTTTTCAATGACCTTAAGGAACATTTTAAGAGCTTTAAATTTATTTTCACTGATGGTTCCAAAAACTATAATCTATTAGGGTATAGCATAGTTGATGAAAATAAAATTCTTAGGTGTTCAATTTTGCCTAATTATTCATCAGTGTATTCGGCCAAGCTAATTGCAGTTTTTGAAGCTATTATGCTGTTCAAAAATTAAATTGGAAAATTTGTAATATGTACTGATTCATTATCTTGCTTAAAATCTATTTTAAACAATAATAACAACGAATATTACGTCACAACTATTAGACAAAAGTTTTAATGAAGACTTATCCTAGAATTCACCTATTATGGATTCTTAGTCATTCGGGAATTCAAGGAAATCAGTTAGCAGAGATTTCTGCTAAAAATGCACTTTCAAGTGCCTTAATAATGACGCCAAATAATAGTGTTAAAGACATGGTTAATTACTTGAATGGTTTTTATAAAGCTTACAGTGAATCTATATTAACAAAGTCTACCTGGTACAATGAAATTGATGTTCCGCATACTACAGTATTTGATTATTTAAAAGATGATTCAAATAAATTTTCGATAATGGATATACCTTAATTTATAAGACTTCGATTAGGACATTCAAATTTGTCACATTGTCATCTTGTGAATTTCGCCACTCAAAATGTATGTAACTGTGACATTCCATGTCCGAATAATCTAAGCCATATCCTTATTTCATGTCCCAAATTTTGAATACAGCGCACAGAGGTGTATTTCACCCAAAAAGCTGGCCAAAAAGGCAAAACTGAATTTTAAGAAATCTAAAGAACTAAGTACGCAGCTCGACAGACAACAATATTTTACATTATATTCTAAATTTTGAAGACGTTTAGTTGCGATTTGTAGCTCTGCGACCTTGCTAAAGTCAGGAAAGTGAAGAAAATTATATGAGATTTAAATGTTTTTTTCGGTTTCTGGATGTTTATATGATATTTTTTGCGGCTAAACGAATAAAGTTTTAACAAAGATTGTTTTTTTCGCTGAAAGGTTTGATCAAAAGTTATTTAAAAAAGAAAAAAATTTAAATATGTTGAATATTCATGTTGAAACAGTTCGTTCAAAAGCTAAAAAAAACAAATTATACACTTTTTTTGCAAAAAAAAAGGAAAGGAAGGGATTTTTAAAAGTGAGGTTAGCATGTCTACGAATTATGTTTGTTACCACAATAAAATTTGGAATCTCTTATTTTAGAAACAAATCAAAAAGTGTGCCCAAGTTTGCGCCATTATTTTTGACGATTTTTTTAAATTTTCACATTTCTTCTATTTTTGCTCATCGGGCACTTTTTCTTATACATTTATATCGTCATAAACTTTTATGTATTTTGAATTATTGATTTTAACTCTTATTCACAACACTTTTAACACTTCACAATTTTAATACCTGCCTATAAGTAATTATAAATTGCAAAAATTCCTAATTATCCATAATAGTTTTAAGTGAATGTTCCACACATCTCCATAAAAGATATTTTTATATACCTGCTCTACAAAACATTAATTGTTAAAAAAAAATAAATATACTATGTACATACGTACCTAATAGATTAATTATTAAAAACATTAATAAGTTTACAAAAAATAAATTCAGGTACATAAAAAATACATGGGCACCCAGGTACCAGGCTACCATCCAATTAAGGCATAAAAGCATGCCCTTGAAAATACTTATAAAAGGTTATTGCACACAATTTTTATCAAAACCGTTTTCTAACTTCGAGAGTCAACAAGGAACAATTTTACATAAGATTACAGCTATTCCAAATAGTGAAAAAAATCTAATTCTGGAACCATTGACGAGAAATTGGATTTTTTGGTCAGAAAATTGAGCGAAATTTCAAAATGTCAAGGGGATGGGGATATATTAGCACTGAAGCAGTGTTTGAAAAATTTCAAAAATTGTTTCAAAAGATATTGGCTTTCGGCACAACGAAAAGAGGACCGCTTTTTAAGCACAAATGCTAAATGGCTGGAAGGAACTGTAACAATACCAGTATTTGGCAGTTCGTCTTCAGGGCGACCACGAAAATAATTTAATGAAGCTAGTGATAGAACAAAGGGGAGAAAAACGGAAGAAGTTCGTCACCAATTAACAACAGAGGAGATCACATTCGCTGCATCCATGAGTCAAAGAGCAGAGGGACATAATGCTGCGGCTAAATTAATAATGGAGAGATCTCCAAAAAAAGCAAGAATTTGCAAGCGATCATTAACAACTTCTGAAGTCAACCCTGACTAAAGACGAGATAGGAATACTTGTAGATGTTCCAAAACCAGGATACGGTAGCACTAATAATGGCAACACATCAAGAAGATTTTTTTCACACCCAGCAACTGCATCGAAAATCACTGGAATAAATGAAGAATTTATCAACCGCCTGAAAATAATATTGGAAGCAATAACTAGCGGACACCGAATTAATATTGAGAAATTTGAGGAATATGCACATAAAACTGCCGAAATATATGTGCAACTTTACAACTGGCACACCATGAGTCCTACGATGCACACGATTGTTATTCATGGCGGTAGTGTTATAAAGCAAGCAATCTTGCCAATTGGACAATTGTCAGAAGAAGCTGCCGAGGCCAGAAATAAGCACTTACGATTATATCGTACGAATTATTCGAGGAAATTCAGCAGAATTGATACAAATCGAGATGTCTTGAATAGCAGTGTTATTTCTGAGCAGTGACCCTTTTATAAGCTGCAGTACGCAAAGAGAAGGGATTAATAAAAAAAAAAGCTTTTTCATCAGAAACCATCACACTTCTTCTTCCTGACACCGATGATGCAGCTAATGAGGATAATAATTAGTAAGGAATTTTTATTAATTTTTAATAACTCCAAAATAGTAATAGACATAAAATAAATGCAATAAGTGCATCTTCTGATCCTCCTGCTATTAAAATCGGAGAACACGTTTTCAAGTTATGGCAAAATATATAAGGCAACCCAACGATTTAGGAGGTGAAGTATGCCACGCCTTTAAAAGAAAATCCTTACGTACTAGAGAAAAACGGAAAACAGATTTGAATTAAGGGCATCAAAATCCATATAGTCCACATACTTTTATTTCTAGGGTAGAGAAAAATTTTTTTGTTGCGCAGTGTACTTTTGTTGTGCAGTGTAATTTTTTCAAAATCTGAATTAAGGGCATCAAAATCCATATAGTCCACATACTTTTATTTCTAGGGTAGAGAAAAATTTTTTTGTTGCGCAGTGTACTTTTGTTGCGCAGTGTATTTTTTTCAAAATCTGAATTAAGGGCATCAAAATCCATATACATAGTCCACATACTTTTATTTCTAGGGTAGAGAAAAATTTTTTTGTTGCGCAGTGTACTTTTGTTGCGCAGTGTAATTTTTTCAAAATCTGCCACTAGACTTTTTATATCATACTACACCTAAAACTATCAAAAACTAAAACTTTTAATTCAAAAAACACGTTTAATAATTTTGGCCAGGTTTTCAGGCCAAATACTCCTCTGTGCAGCGTCAACAATTTTTTCAAAATAGAAATCTTAAACTATTCTTGTCTGAGCCAATCACTGCCAATATACATAGTATTATAGATTTTCTTAAAGCTTTATAATCTAATTTATATTCTAATTTAACTTGTAGTTACATATTTATTTTTTATCTACCTCAAATATACATTTTGTAATTTCTTTTTAAATACCTTTTTTTTAAAGAGAAGTAACACTCAGGCAATTAATGCCTATATTAAATGTGTTACTACTTCTTTCGGAAAGGGATAGTAGTAGATAAGACAGATGATTAGTGTGATAGTAAAGCTTCGCATCTGGCAACACTGCAATTGCACGTTATGATTATTTTTATAAAAGTGTTGCATTACAGTACCTGTGGTGTTATGTAAGCATATTGGTTTGAAGCTAGCTAGCATAGCCAATTTATAATTATTTTACTTCGCCGACGATTTAGTGCTATATGGTAATACCGGCGAAGGAGGGCGCTGTGATATGCATTATTATAAAGAAAAATTAATACATATCAGAAAAATTGATGTTGCCTCGGCTGAGTATTGAACTCGTGACCATTGCTTAGTAGTCAACGTGCTAACCTCTTAAGCTACAGCATTAATATTAATTTTAATCTTTGTTCTTATATTATATGTTATTTTCTCTTACTAGATTTCTTAAATTTCTTTTTATTTTTTAAGTTTTTTTTTTCTCCTATTGTTTTTATCTATTTATAAAATGTAGAGCTAAAGGCCGATCAAGGCATATTTAACCAGGTGACTGCACAAGGCGGAGCTAATATTAAAGAGAAATTTTTTCATTTTTTTTTATATGGAGTTTGACATTAATCAGGTTTTTTAAGAGAGAATAATATAAATTCAAAAATTGTTTGCTCAAATTTCCTCTCCCTTACGCTATCACCTTGTTTAATATGCCTTGAGGCCGATGTTGCTAAAGCTCTTTGCTTTATATCTTATAATTTTAATTGTAATCCAGTACGATAATAAATAAATAAATAAATAGTAACTCATTTTCATCTGTCTGCTTTTCATTTGTGTTCGCATCACGCAAAAACTACTTGATGGATTTTAACAAAATTTTGTGCAAAGGTACCTTAGCATCCTGATTCCAATATAGGATACTTTTTTTTCGCAAATAATTTATCTCATTTCCAAGAGAAAGTAGAGCAAAATCAGTGAAAAACGCATTTTCCGCTTTAAAGGTACTGACATTTTCGTTTTAAAACTGGGATATTTTTTGAATAAATTTATTGAATAAAATTTATATTTGATTTGTATTTTTACTTTGTGGAATTACATTGTTGTCTTACAATTGGTGCGGAATACTTTCAAAGCAAAATCGAGCAAAACATTGTCAGGACGCCCAAGACGTGGCGGGCACAGCTAGTATGAAATGAAAACATACATTAAGCATTTTCATAACAAACTTTTTAATGCAATTTAACTACAACGAACGTAAACTATTGTAAAATATGTTGACAATAAATACTATAACATGATAGCAAGGACTTGTGAATTAAACAAATATTTTATATTTAATTCTATATTAGTTTTCAAGTATAATTGTATTATACAATTCGAATTAAAAAGTAATAATAAAAATCAAAATAACAATAACAATGACAATAATGTAAATTATTGCAATGTAATGGACTTGTAAATTACACAATATTTCATTTATGTAAAAGCATTCATTCAAACACAACTAAAGTAAAGTATACAGAGTAGAATCGTATAAAGGGCATGATTTCATTTGCATATCATTATCATGCACTGCATGATGAAAGAGTGTGTGAGTGTGTGTTTGAGTGAATAGCTGAATACAGACAACATAAATTTCATAATAAATTGGTTGATAGATCAGGTAAAAAAGAATTTAAAATGTGCGCTATTGGGTAAAACTTTAATTTTTTTTTTTTTTGAACAGTTAAATAATTTCAAAATGTAAAGAATTCCATTCCACACAAACCTAAGCAAAAAGGAAATAAAACCCCCAGAAAAAATTGTTCAATCCCTCCAACTACTATAAAATATAATAAATAATTTCTCGTATTCTATTTCTCTATAAAAATTGTTCAAATAGAAAAGTGACTGCAACTGAAACTAGCCCTGAGATAGATTAGAAGAATGATGTAGCGATCCAGAAAATGTATGTCTGTTAGTATCTAATTTTTCTTTAACTCTTTATAGCCTTGATGGTTACTTTAATATTGCATGGGGACTCTTATTGCGGTAGGCAATAAAAACGGTAGAGCAGGAGCAGGTGTATACTTAGCTGAGCTGAACCTGTCCCGCAGTCTGCGTTTGGGGGAGTACGTATCCGTTTACTAGGGAATATTACTTGTGTTGGATAATCTGTTGGAAAGTCAGGTGCATGCAAGACAGGTTCCCATTGCACTTGACAACCGTTCAGTTACAAAAAGCATGAGGCAAGTGAACGTGTACATTCTCTAATCTAGTGCTGCAATATATATTAAAGCTTAACACCTGTGTCTAGGTTAATCAGGTAACATCAATGTAGATTAAGGGACACATAGGCACAGCTGGGAATAAATTAGCAGACCAACTAGCAAAAGGGGGATCTGCTGTGAATTAATTTCAGAACTCATAGTAGCTCTGGGAAATGGGCGAATGTGAAGGAAGGTCCTACAATGGGTGAACTCACTAAACCTGAAAAGGTGGAGGGAGGCTACTAGCTGTAGACAGGTTCGAATGGTACTCAAAGAGCTCCTTGGTAGCAAGGCAACTAAGGCACTCAGATATAACAAAGGTAACTTAAGCTGCATAACTGCATTAGTGACAGGTTATAAAAACTTCAAGTATCATCTGGCCAAGGTGAAAATCGAAGATGATACTTGCAGACTATGCCTGGAAGATGCTGAGACAGTAGTGCACATTGTGTGTGAATGTGCAGCTCTGGCTGCAGTATAAGACTTAAGACCACGGGCAGAAACTTGTTAAATGTGAATGCCATGGGAGATGCAAGCCTTAGACAAATGCTACCAATCACTAGAGACTCGGTGATGAAAAAGACAGTCTAGATTAAAAGCTGGTGGTAGCACGTGAAAAGAATGGAAGCAAGGTTGCTGGTTCCCCATAATCATTAAGGGCGGAAGAGGGTCGAAAAGGGTCCCATTTAAAAAGTGGTCTTCTTCGATATATACCAATCGACAGTCTGAAATTCCTACAGTCAGGAGTAATGGGTGGTAGTAGCATTTGACTCAACGGAAGCAAGGTTGCCGTAAATTACAAGTCGGTGGCCCATAATCATTGAGGATCGAAGGGGGTCGAAAAGGGGCCCATTTAAGAATTGGTTTTCTTCGATCTACTCGAATACCAGTCGACAGTCTGAAATTTCTAAAGTCAAAAGTAGAGGTTGGTTGTAGCACGTGACTCAATGGAAGCAAGGTTGCCGTAAATTACAAGTCGGTTCCCCATAATCATTAAGGACGGAAGACGGTCGAAAAGGGATCCATTTAAGAATTGGTCTTCTTCGACATATTCCAGCCGACAGTCTGAAATTACTAAAGTCAAGAGTAAAGGCTGGTGGTAGCATGTAACTCAATGAAATATAGGTTTTTGAAAATTACAAATCGGTTGCTTATAATTATTGAGGATGGAAGGGTGTAGAAAAAGGACCCATTAAAGAAGTGGTCTGCTTCGATATTCCCCCTATATTAATAATAATATTTTAAAAACTAATTTACTTCGAAACTCTATGAAAAATTAAGGAGAACTGAGCTGATTTTTGCAGTATTTTTGCAGAAGGAAAATATCTCAAGCAATCAAGGAGTCGTAAAGCTATCAAATTATCAAACTATACTTTTCTATATTTGATTAGAAATCCCTGAAAACCGTTCAAATATTTTTTAAGACATTGCCTGCAAAGCTTCTTGCTTTTCGGCAAAAAAACACCCAGAGTCTTCGATGGAAATCGAACCCTCAACCCTCAGTCTGATAGACTAGCGCACTACCAAACAGCCTACCGAGGCATTTAAATTGTTCTTTAGCGAATATATTTTATTTTTACAAAACTATCGATAAAGTTAATATTCTTACTACATTCTATTTGATAGTTAACACTTTACAACAGTTTGGTGTGAGAAATTTAAAACTCTTGTATAGAAATTCATATTTCATATTTCTTTTTTTATCCTTGTTTTTCTCTGTGTAGCAATCAGTGATTTGGTATACGGATTGACAAACTATGTTTTTCTCTATAAATTTTTTGTTCTAATTTGTATTATATCAGTCCTTACATTTTCAAATATTAATGTATATTACAACACGTATACTTACTTATATGAACCCATGTTCTACTACAGTCATCTACAGATTTATTTTCATTTAAATTCTTTTACATTTTGATTTGATCACGTTTGTAAAAAAATATTGTTACAACGATGCAAGTGTTTGTAGTAAATATGATAATTCTATAGACTTTTTTCTTTTACGTAAATAATTGAGTTGAAGGAAGCAAATATAATTTTTTCCCTTAAATCGCATATGTCACATACAAAAGACTTATAAGGGGGAGGCTAAAACTTAAAAAGAAATTAAGGAAGAAATAGAAATATGGAGATTTTTTTTAAGTGTTCATTCATCAGGATAATTTAGTGATTCAGAATAAGAAATCGAAAAGGTTTCCAAAGTTCATAAAAGCATTTAATATCTCTCCTGAACTGACTTATTAGACATCTTTTAAAATGTCACTTTAAGACATTGATCCGGTTAACGGTTATCTATTAAAGCACTGCATGAGCACAAAAAACGAAGCTCATAAGACGCTCATTATAATATTTCACTGAGCGATGAATGGACAATGATAAACACCAAAAACCATAAGCAAGTTTGAATAAGTATAAGTAAATGTTGAACATAATAGCAATGGTTAGGTTAGGTTAGGTTGCACAGGTTGCCGATTCTATGATCAGAGACCAGAAAACCGACTCACTTGGGTCCTAGTTGTCCCTGAAAGAGGGATCTGGACCCGGAGATTTAAATGGGTCAAAGCTTTCATTGCCCACATAAGCCCTTCTCCATTGATTGGGGCCTGTGTGTAGCATTCGGAGGCGCTGCTGTGCTCTCCATTGAGGGGAGTGCATCCAGGAAAGTGCATGTCCATAAGTACCTCAAGGGTCTCATGTCCGCTAGTAGTCCAGTTTCCACGTGGTTTCTTAATGAAACTCGGGACAACAGGAATCACTGATAAGATTTTGCGAAGACGGCTAGTCTCGGAAGAACCCTCCACGCCGCTACAGAAGGATTTCCAGGAAGGCGGCGTTCGCATTTCTCACCAAGTTTTTAAATTTGTTTACTGAGGACTTATAAGCTGACCAGTTTCCCAGTCTTTTTGCCTCATTGACAGGTCTGCGTGAGGTTCTGCGAGACTCCGCTATGCCAGAATTCTACCAGGGTGGTGGCTTACTGTTTCCACGCTAACTCGAACGCGTTTTTCAAGGCGCCCACTGCTATATCATAATAGCAATGAACTTAAGCGAGTTCAAGTAGTTTTATGCTTTGAGTGCAACACGAACATAGTTCGAGTTTAAAAACAAAACACACAGACACAGAATTCTATATGTGGAACTGTAAACAGTAGACTCTTGAAATTTTCACACAAGTTTAATTACTATAGATGCTATAACAACAAATTCTACAATTTATAGGGTATTCCGAAAGTTACGTGGTGTTCTTGAACCGTAAGAGGCAGTCACTTGAAATTTACACACAATAATTAAAACCGTGTTCGCTATATAAACAAGTATAAAAATATAAACCTAAAAATTAAAGGGTGTACCAACAGTGATGTGATTTACGTGTACATGGCCTAATTTTTGAAACATAATAAGTAAGCTCTTGAAATTTTCACAGAAGGTGTATTACTATAACAAATAGCAAAGATAATGGGTGTTCCGACAGTGACATTATTTTCACGTACATATTTTTGGAACCATACTGGTTTGACTCTTAAAATTTTTATAAAAAGTATATTACCAAAGGGTTTTCCCATAGTCGATTTCCGTAAAATTACATCCGCTATAGAAAAAAAATATAAGAAATTAAAATTAAAGGGTGTTAGCGAAAGTGACACAAATTTACGTCTGTAGTCTTGTTTTTGAACTGGAGTAAGTACTTTAAATCTACACTAAGTGTGTGTGTACAAATTTGAGCTCTATAACAAGTACAAAAAATAAAACAAAAAATTGAAGAGAGTTTCGATAGTGACACAATTTTGCATATATGACTTTATATGTATGTGAACAGTAGTAGGCTGTACTAATCATTTTAAATAAAATATCTAAATATCTATATATAAATTAACTTTTATACAGTTTTAGTTTGTGCGCTGATAAGTGCGGTCGCGATTTTTTTTCAAGCTCGCATTAACAAAAAACAAAACATACATTGTGTGAATAATTTAAAACAAAAACAAAAAAAGAAAACAAACCTGTTTTAATACAACAACAAAGTTGTTTGTAAAATATTTTTTTCTTTTTCTTTCGTCTTTTTTTTATACAACGGCATATTGAATTGCTACTTTAAAAATAAAACAAAAACAATAAAGGCTAATGAGCCTCTTTAATTTAAGCAACAAAAATGTTGACAATATTAAAATAAATAAAAACAAAAAAACTAGTGACAATTTGTGTATAAATGCTACGCCAGTTCTACGTACACAATCTTGTTCCTCGCTGTTGTTATGCGATGAGAATAAAATAGCTACAAACAAGTCCCCTTCTAAACTCAGTATTACCAAAACTAATATGGATAGTGTAGAAAAACCTAAGACCCAAGTAGGAATGGACAGATACATAACTGTACTGAAAAGAGGTCGAAGCCCTAAATCTTCCCAGATTGCACCAATGGCTAAAGTACAAAAAGACAAGGATTCTAACGGAATAAATTCCCATAATCGTTTTGCTATTTTAGATAGCGAAACAAGTGAAAAAAAACGGCACCCAGGTCGTTCAAACCACCTCCAATTTATTTAAGGGAGAAAAACTCCAGCGACTTAATAAAGAAGTTAATTTCAACTATTGGTGAGAACACATTTTATGTAATTCCAATCAAGCGTGGCAACATTGATGAAACAAAAATACAATTTATTGATGAAAACAGTTATCGTAAAGTAGTAAACGAGTTTGAAAGCTGCAAAAAGAACTTTTATACATATCAACTGAAGAGTAGTAAAGGTCTACAGGTAGTTATAAAAGGTGTAGACTCATACGTTGATCCAGTCGAAATTAGAGATGGCCTCCAAAAAGCGGGATTTAGGGTAAAAAGTGTAGACAACCTCAGAAATCGAGAACGTGTCCCTCAACCTCTATTTCGCGTTGAACTGGAACCTGGAGATATGCGATTGAAAAAGAACGAAACGCACCCTATCTATAATTTAAGATACCTGTTGCACCGCAATATAAGCGTAGAGGAACCGCATAAGCGATCAGGACCCGTACAGTGTCTAAATTGCCAAGAATATGGTCATACTAGGGCCTACTGCAAATTGCCTCCGGTTTGCGTTGTGTGTGGAGAGCTACATTGTTCCGCACAATGCGACAAAGCAAGGGATGACTCGAAAGTTAAAAAATGTAGCAATTGCGGTGGAAACCACACTGCTAACTACAGAGGCTGTCCAGTTTTTTCCATGGTAAGGAAAACCACTCAAAAATCAAATACTCCTGCTAAGCACCCACAATATCGAGCAAATGCTCATTACCCTCAGTTAGCCCAACCAACAACCCAACATGTTTCATACGCGGATATGGTAAAAACCAATCATACTGCAGTACATAAAGCGACACCGACAACTAATTCTACTCCTAATTTGCAATCGCATCCTAAAGAACAAACACCATCTGGTAATTTTAATCGTCTCCAAGCAAGTATCGAGACATTAGTGCATTCGATAAACAGTTTTATGAGCTCTATGAGCAGCATGATGCAAGAAATGGTACGCATGCAACCTACTATGTTGCAGGCGTTACTTAACAAACCATGAACTGTTTAAAAATATGTTTCTGGAACGCAAACGGCTTGCGCCAACACAAAAATGAACTCGAGTACTTCCTTAAGAATGAACAAATTGATGTCATGCTGGTTGCAGAGACTCACTTAACAACAAATAGCTTTTTTAAAATCAATGGCTATATATTATATGACACTAAAGACCCCCGTGGCAGAGCATGTGGTGGTTCAGCAATACTAATAAAGGCTCGAATTAAACATCATTTACTGTGTGATTTTTGTGAGGACTACCTTCAAGCAACAAACATCTGTATTGAAGAATATCATCAAAACTTTGTTATTTCTTCGATTTATTCACCTCCTAGATTTCAAATATCAGAGAGTCAATATAGCGACTTCTACAAATCACTAGGTCCCTGTTTCATAGCATCAGGCGACTACAACGCTAAACATACGTTTTGGGGATCACGCCTAATAACTCCAAAAGGTCGTGTTTTGTTTGACACAATTTCAAAAATGCGTCTGAATGTGATATCAAGTGGACAACCCACCTATTGGCCTACTGATCGACAAAAAATACCGGATGTTATTGATTTTGGCGTAATTAAGGGTATTCCAAGAGAAACGATTAAAGCTGAAGCGTCACTTGAATTATCCTCAGATCATTCACCCACTATCGTCTATATATGGGACAAACAAAACATCATATCACCAATGACTACCACAAGCATTAATTGGTTGAAATATAGAAAGTATCTTAGTACTCATTGTTCGGAAAACATCCCGCTAAGAACACCTGAAGACGTAGAGCAGAGTCTTATTGATTTTGACCAAAACCTCAAATCAGCTGCCCAACATTCAACAATAACCCGACAATTAGCTAGATACAATCAAATTTATTCTGCAGATATCGAACGGCTCTTGGCTGAAAAAAGAAAAATTCGTAGAGAATGGCAATCACAGAGATCTCCTCAACTCAAAAGCAGACTTAAAGAATGCACGAACCGGCTAAGAGACATGCTGGAATCTCGAAGAGTAGCATCCCTGAAAAACTATTTGGGAGACCTAGACGCAACTCCTCAATCAGATTATTCGTTATGGCGTGCTTGTAGAAACCTTAAAAGGCCAGTCCTATGTAAGCCTCCCTTGCGAACTTCAGCTGGAGGATGGGCAAGGAGTGATACCGAAAAAGGAAATTTATTTGCTGCAGATTTGAAAAACGTTTTTACCCCAAATATATCGACTGATATAGTTGAGTTGCCAGTTCTCGAGGCTAGTGCTGCAGTACCGATAAGATTTGAATTTGGTGATCTTGAAAAGGCAATAACGGATTTGAACACCAAAAAAGCCCCTGGCGTTGATAAAACCAGTAACAAGATGTTAATTGAGTTGCCCCGTGTAGCTCGCAGAATCGTTCTTTTTATTTTTAATGCCATTTTACGTTTTGAGTACTTTCCCACAGATTGGAATGTGTCCTTGGTTACCATGATTCCTAAACCAGGAAAAGACCACACAAAAATTGAATCATACAGACCTATAAGCCTTTTGTTAAATATGTCAAAGCTGTTTGAGAGGATGTTAATAACTAAGCTTAACCCTATTCTAAGCGACAAAGGATGTATTCCAAACCATCAATTCGGCTTCAGGAAAAAACATAGTACGATCGAACAAACTCACAGGTTAGTCAATGTTGTTAAGAAGACATTTGAAGAGAGAAAATACTGCTCTGCGCTTTTTATCGACGTTTCTCAAGCATTCGATAAGGTATGGCATGAAGGCCTAATATATAAGCTAAAACTGAATTTGCCTGTAAACCTATATAAGCTGCTATATAGTTATTTAACCGAACGAAAATTTATTGTGAAAGAAGGAGATTTTTTGAGCTCACCCCAGCCAATTGAAGCCGGAGTTCCCCAAGGTAGTATATTGGGGCCCTTTTTATACTTACTGTATACTTCAGACATGCCAACTAGTAACCGAGTTCACACATCGACATTTGCTGACGACACAGCTATTTTGAGCATTCACGAAAGACCCGAAGTAGCATCACGATATTTACAAGACCACATATCCAATTTAGAAAAATGGTTGAAGAAATGGAGAATAAAAGTGAATGAACAAAAATGTACTCACATAACTTTCACACTGCGCAGAAAATCTTGCCCCCCTATTCGGATAAATAACCAAACGACGTCAAATATCTCGGCATACATCTTGACCGGCGCCTTACATGGAAACGGCACATAGAAACAAAGTTAACGCAAATGAAGTTGAAAGCAGTCCAACTAAACTGGCTAATTGGCAGAAATTCTACTCTAGCTTTAGACTGCAAACTTTTATTATACAAGTCAATCCTAAAACCAATATGGTGTTATGGCCTTCAATTATGGGGCACTGCCTCAAATTCAAAGGCGCCAAAATAAGATTCTACGTATTATTACATCTGCTCCCTGGTATATAAAAAACTCGAACATTCATAAAGATCTAAACGTGCCATCAGTTAAAGCAGAAATAGCGAAACTTGCCATAAGGTATTTAAAGAAGCTTGAAACTCATCCGAATCCACTGGCCCGTAACATACTAACTGAACCTGGTTACATTCGACTAAGAAGGAGGGACACTGCTTCTCTCATCCGTACATCAGAGGGATAACCCACAAATTACAGTAACCGTGAAACATACATTTTTTTTTGTCCAGCACTGGTTGGACTTAATAAGTATATTTTTAGACTTAAGATATGAGTAATTATTGATAGTTCAATTATATTGAAGATACAATAAATAAAAATTGCGAAAAAAAAATCTATATATATTGTGGAGACTTTCTGTCTATTTTTGGTGAATTTTAGCTATTTCCATTAAATTTATTTTTTTTTGTGATTTGTTAAAAATATTTTTAAAATTAAGAAATATCGTATATATTACAGGCAAGTTTTAACAATAAACTATTTATATTACAGGCAAATTTTAACAATAAACTATTTTGTCGATTTTGACGATTTTTCACATCAATTTTGGCGAAATAGGTGAAAATAAATAAATCACTACGATTGTATTGTACCAAGCAAGAACTTGGTTGTCATTTTGATCTCAGTTCTTTCCACCGCCGAAATTTTTCGATAGGTATTTGGTCTTATTTTCACATTCACATAAGTTTTTGTGCATCTAACATTAGCAATTCTACTGGCATATACCTAAATAAATGATACAACAACAATGTAGTAAAACGTATATAAAATATTTTTGCATTTGAATGATGTCGGAATAAGGCAAACATAATAGACATGAACGAACAATAACTGATTCTCTAATTCAGTCAAGTGTGCATTAAATCATCATCATCATCATCAACAACAACATCATTATTATCAACCAACATTTTCATCTCATTCTCATGACAATCTGAATACCTACTCAAGAAGACGAACGAACGCATGCACAAATCTACACAGATTCTGAGGGTGTTGAAGCGTTGAAATGCTTTCGTTCATTTCATTTTAAAATCTTGTTATTCAAACCATTTTTACCCTTTCCCCATTGTCAGTGGGGTCCATTCCTTTTGCCCACTGTGAATTAACGACCAATATCCCTATTAGCAAATAGGGTGTGAGGGTTAGTATGTATGTATGTGTGAGTGAGTGAGTGAGTGTGTTTACAACTTGATTTAATTCCCTTTAGTAGAAATTACTCTATCTGCTGGTATTGTTGTAGCTGTAGTTATTGGCCCTCTTTTACTGTTGATTGTCTCCATAACTGTTGCGTGTATGAATGTGTGTTTAAGTCTGTGAATGGGTGTGTGTATTTACATAAGTATGTATGAAGGGATGTGTGATTATTTGCGTTTCCTTATAATAATAACTGGAAAATCATATTTGCTTTTTGTATGCCACAATTCTGACACTGACTGATGTGTATGAATAGTAACTCTCATTCCTATGTGTGTGAGAGTGTGTCAATTTGCAGCTCTTCTATATAGTTTATATTCATGAATTGGGAATTTACAAAACACTACGCAATTTTTGATTGGTTTTTATCTGTCACATTTTACATGAACTGTTTTGCTTTTTGTTACAAACAGTTCGAGCCTTTTGGGAGGGTAAATATGTAAATAATTTATGAATGTAGGTATGTGAGAAAATTACAAAAATTTTCCAATTTAAAATTATAAACAACATGCCGATTTGTCATTTGCCTTTTTGCATTAAAATTCTGTGTAAATTACAAGAAATAATCATGATTGCATGTGATTGTGAATATTTTGAGAAAAATGTGTCCGTCTGATAGCAGAATATACCGTAATATACGTTTTATATGTTTAAACAATTGTTTAAAACGTAAACTTGAGTTTTTATTGAGAAATTTGCTTAAAACCAACTAAGACTGTTACATATCCCTTTTAAAGTTCATTAAGGTATTTTATTCGTATCCCTCCGACTACATTAGAAATGAAAAACAACAACACTAACATGATGTTAGTGTTACGAATGAGCACGTTTACATTAGACATGTTTGTGTTAAGTGTAGACTCTTACTGAACTGTGGCTCAAGTTAATATTTTTACACGTCTTAACATGGTTGTTAAAAGAGCTATTTTTAACATTACAATGACAATGACAATGACGTTTTAGTTTTGTTTTAGTTTGACTGTTTTATTTTCAAATATCGCCATCCGTCGCTCAACCGTACTAATACTAATACTATATAGTCAATCAGAACATGAACATAAACACGTATTCGCCACCTATCACAACATGAACAAATTACTGCCTTTCTTTATGTTTTGTTAAAACGATGACTGGGTGTAGTGGGCAAGTTGACTGCACTACAGACAAGTAATTAATTATTAATTTTAGATAGAAAGCAAATCCCTTCGTAAAATTGCATCAGTCATAAAAAATTATTGAAAAGCAGAAAATTTTAGGAATCAACCACTTACACGGCGCACACTGTGGCCGTGTAGTGTATTTAATGTTCTTAAATTAAATTTTTTTAGAAATTCAATTTTTTTTACAAAAATACGCCCACTTTTACGCCCACCTCCCATACAACTTAAATAGAAAATGTGGCATAACTTCCATGATTTTAAATATATTAACTCAATTTTCATAAAACATTAATATTATAATTGTAGAATGACCTCCTGAAAATATGAACTTAATCCGCCCACCTCCCACACAAACGATATTTCAAAAATCTTTATATGCAATATGTTTATTTTTCACAAAAATGCATATAACATCTATTATATGCTGTTTTGAAAATATGAAGAAAATCCGCCCACTGTAACACCCACCCCTCATACAACTCCAATAATAATTATGTCAGTTTCACTCTATATCATTTATTAACAACTTTTTTACATCTTTGTGATAATCTAATTTTTTAAGCTTCAATTTCGTTCTAAATGAATTGATGTATGGGTCGGAGGATATCAACAAATGATGCATTACGTCTTCGTTAGTAGAACAGCGCCCAGTCTTGCGGGATTGATATAGCCTATAACGTCTATAATCTTTTTTCCTCGCTTCCTGCGCTTCTTCTGATAACATTCCTTTGAAAAATAAACCACATATTAATTTAAAATGTATGAAACAATTTGTATATTTAACCTACCTATAGGTAGAATGGCCTCAGATACAATTTTGCTACCATGTATCAAAACTTTATGCACTGTGATGGGCATGTAGTACCATCCATACAAATCAATGTACAATTTTGCCGTGTCTATACAATATATTTGCCGTGTGATCCAAAAGCTCCTGCAAACTAACTTTGCTTAAATTCTCCTCTACTGTTACGTTTGCTGGATAACACGTTCTTTTTGCTGCCAAAACCTTTTTGTAGCTTGGATATATATTATAACTTCATACTGGTGTATTGTCAATGAAGCATCAATAATGAGACTAAGTGCTTTTTCAGGGCTAAAACATTTTTGGACTTCATTTTTGTTTTCAATTTTTTTGGCAGCAGAAAAAAATCCTGATGAAGTACGCTGACTCTTTTAGTATTTGTTGCTATAGTGGCTACAGCTACACATCTTCTGTGAAAATTTCAAATTTCTACCTCTTATGGTTCACTTTACCCATATACACGCAAAGCACGTCACTATCGAAACACCCTTTAAACGGACAGTTGGACAGGCATTGTAGCGTAAACAATAGGGTTTCGTTTTACCCTTTGGGTACGGAACCCTAAAAAACTAGGGATCCGACTGCCGCAACTTCACACAGAAACACCTCTGATTAGCCTCTGTGAAATTTCATTATAATATATTTTGTGGTTCATTCATTTTTTCCAAAATAAAATGTTTTGAAGCCATTGCACGCCGTAACACGTTTAAAGTTTTTTGACTGTGGTGAAAAAATAATTGAAAATTTGTGTGAATCCTGTGCAAGATATTGCAGTTTCCACAATTGGGTTTAATAATTTACTAAGCGGTTGAGTTTTTTTCTTTAGCTTAGCGTATTCAACCACCAATTGAAGTAATTTAAAAATTAGGTGAATTATTGTCAGTCGTGCTACCACATAAACTTTTATGGTGTAAACATAAATAACTAGTGGCAATATCTTATTTAAATGATGGGAACAGTGTTGGTAAATGTTTTTAATTCTAATTTAAGTTGCGAAGCAGCTCTAGAACAATGTTGTGTTTACAACCAAAAAATTACTCACAACTTCTTTCAATTGCATTAAAGAAAAATTTTAAAATTATAAACTAAATTTTACAAAAATGGATTCCTAAATTATTTAAGAAAATGTTGCTAATTATTTGCCTTAGGCGGCCCATGCCCAAAAAATACAGTTGTTTACTTAGTCGTACTGTACAGTAATATACATATGTATATGTATCACCTATATGACGCAATACATTGACAAAAGTTAATTTGTGACGCAAGCAAACGAAAAGGAGTTTATCTTGCTAGGGGTCAAAAATGAGGCAAAAATCTAAGAAATTGAAATTATGGGGTTTTGCAATTTTTAGTTCAAAAGTATAGCTTAAGATGGAGATAATCGAGGTAAAGTTGGACAACTAATTTGTGCAAGTATTCAGTTGTAAGGACTGCCTAATTAAATATGTTAAAAATTAAATTAAATCTATTTTGTAATTGAACTCAAGATATCGTTTGGTGCAACAGAAAACATGAAATTTCGTCTTGCCTCGTACTGAAAATTTTACCTTGGAAACATGAGGTCACTTTCGTCAGCTTGCGTTACATTTATTGAATAAGACAGCAGACCAACTAGCAAACAGGGGATCTGCTGTGGATTTCTGAAGACCAGAACCCAGAGTTGCACTGGGAAATGATCTAATGCGAGCAGTGCGTGAACTCACTAAAGCTGAAAAGGTGGAGGGAGGCGTTAGTGATAGATCATGAATTTTTAAGTATCGTCTACCCAATATTAAAATTGCAGACTGTGCCTTGTATAGGCTGAGACGGTTGGAGGACCCAAGGCTACTTTTTAACTGTTTTACAAAATGATTTGAAAGGAAATTTTTAAATAAAATATAATTTATCTTGAATAGTCATTCAAAATCTGGAGTGCCACCTATACCTTCGTATAGATAGTGAGACTCCAAATTCAGCTAGGTATAATTAAACTGAGTTTAATTGGGCTTCTCCAGTGAAAAAATTGATCTCCTCCAGTGAAAAGTTCAGTTTATTGGTGATCCTCCAGTGAAAAATTAAGTTTAATAATAGCGCTTCACCAATGTCCGAATTATTGAATTAAAATTACTAGGTTATGCACGATAAATAAAACGATCACACGTGGCTGATTAAGGCAAACAACAATAACGGTAACGCCAATCAGCCAGTGTATGAGTGATACGTGAACCACTCGAAGATCGAGCAACAAGGATGGCCTGATTAACTTTAAGCGATAACGACAATGACGAGCGAACGTGACCCTCAACCCAGAGCTATTTTACGAATCTGCATTATATTTGTGCAATTTTCCTATTGTACAATAATATTGCCAAAGTATGTATGTATATTAGAAGGCGGCACAATATATTGGTATAAATCAAAACTCGACCAATTTTTATTGAGCAACTAAACAAATTACAATATGTGTAATATGTTGCCAACATTTTTCAATATGATTGTATATTTTTTTGTTTGTAATTGAATTCTTATCCATTGAATTTTGTGATTTTGCAATTTATAAAAATAGTATTCAGTCGCCATCAAGACGAACAACAACAAGAGAGAGTCGCAGCAGAGTTGATGGTACATGTGCCATTTTACCCGGTGCCATTAGTCTTTCCTCTCTTTCCTACAAACTCAACAATTGTAACGAAAGTTTAGAAATGTTTAGATGCGAAGTAAAGGCCCAACTATAATATGCATAAGCTGGCTTAAGCTAATGTCAAAAAATGAACGAAAAGTCTGTCAAATGCTTAAGCAACTTATTGAAGACTTTTAGGTACTTATATGAATCTAAAAACTATTATGACACAGTTGCACATTTGTTTTATTCCTACTTTTGAAAAATAATAATTCTTTTCCGAATAAATAAAATTTGTTAACAAAAAGGTGTTAAATAAACATATTTTATATAACTACTACCATTCATATACAAATTAATAATTACTTTTAATAGATTTTAAAAAATTTCGAAAAAAAATTTAATATTTTTTTTTTCTGTTTGTGTAATTTTGGCCAAAGTACTAAAAAGTACAGCGGTGTGCATCACTCAACTCATAAACAATAAAATGCTTCCTTTTTTCTTATAGAAACTTCTTTTTTTTAACATTTTATATTAAATTTAGATATAATTTGATTACTTTCGTTCTCCATTGCAATTTTTAATGAATGTACATTCATATGCAAAACACAAAGCAGAAACAGCTGTTTCCGTTCGGAATGTGCGATCGGTTTCTGACTTTGCTTAAGCAAATGACTTTTGACGAAACTCAATGAAAAGTGTTATTAACTACATTATAGTTTGCCATATATGATTCGTATGAATTGCACAGTTGCTTAACTTGGCTTAAGCTAGCTTATTCATATTATAGTTGGGCCCAAGGCGAATTCATACCAGGTGGAGTTGATAGCCCAGCTGATTGTTTTTTGTTCTCGTTTTTTTGCTAATGTGTTGTCAAAAATACATTGTTTCATATCTGCTAATCTAATGTCAAAGTTGTTGTTTTGTTGTAGTTGTTGCACTACTGCTCATACCTGGTATGAATTCGCCTTGGTTGGGCCTTAAAGGGCATCCCACACTATAATACATGTATTAATACTTTTGAGGAAAATGCAACCCTGACATGAGTTGTTATTGCTTTTTGAAAAAGTTCGATCAGCGATTAGATTAGGGTTGCATTTTATTTAAAAGTATTAATACTTGTAATATAGTGTGAGCCATACATATATGATTTGTAATTATTATGCCGCTTATTGCACAGTTTAGGGTAAAACGACAATAATATAAAAAATAATCTATTAAATAATAATGTATGGACCGAGCTACTTTATATTGTGGGGAAAGTTCAATGTGTTCAATAATATACAATAAATAATTTTTACTGGTAATTTATTAAAAAAAAACAAAAAAATTGCTTAAACTATGGTTTAAACCATAGATAACACATAGATGGTCAACTCTCCAAATGTCAAAAACGTGGCTACAAATGTCTTCACACATACGGGTATGGTGTGGATTCAACACACTTAGGGGAGTAAAATTATTATTCAAATTTAGGCACTATTACACGTTATTCTATTTTACTTTACAAATATTTAAACAATTTTGAATTTTTGCACAAAAAATTATTTAACAATTTATTGTATTTTAAATTTTTTAATACAAAATAAATTTAATTTTGTTGACATTTCTTTGGTGAAATTTATTTCTACTCAGTATTGTATTTTTTGTGTTTTAGGAGATGAAAATTTTCAAATCAATATAAACAATATTTAAAATTAGCATTCAATCTAACGTTTTGCGCACATAAATATATTAGCAAAAAATACAAAATTCATATTTTTATTAAAAAGCAAAAGAATTATTTATTTTAACATATAAAATTACATGTAAAATAATATTCTGTTTTTACAAAATATTTTATACAAGTATGTGCAGTTTAGGTGCTGTGGGGAATTTTATTTTAAAACCAACACTTATACAATTTTGCCTACCAATACATTCTTAGACTTAGGTTTTTTGACAAGAGACTTAGGTTTTTGACGTTTCAGTTGACTATCTATGTGTTATCTATGGTTTAAACAGCTAAAGCACATCTTTTTGGCAAAAATTATTTCAAAAATAACAGGCCTAAGACAAAAATCACTCAATTGTTAACACTGAAAAAGAAGTAGAGTATAAGAAGTATGTTTGCCACTCTGCACAATTAGTCTCTAACTGCAGAAAAGAAATACACAATAATAAATACACAATACTAAAGGAAATAATTAAAAAAAAAATTGTTTTAAAATGAAAATCGTCAGCATACAAGTAACTGTGATAGTGATATTAATAAATTTCTTTAATTTATCGAATGGTAATAAAATGAAAATCATAGAAATTTTGTGCTACTTAAAATCGAGTTTGTGTCTTGAAGTCTTTTGTTTTGCTTTACGTAGAGATAAAAATTTATATTTGGCATAAATTAAATGTTTACTTTTTTGTACATACATTTTATATTTACTTTGTATTTAAGGTAACTTTATGACTAATAAAAACTTCAAAAATTATTATATATCTTTCTATGAGTGTTGAAGTTTCAAAATAATTTCACTTTCTTTTTAAGGAATTTTCCAAAAAGTTGATGAACTATAAACAGAAAGGAATTTTAGTACAAAACTCGTTTTTAATATTCAAGATGAAAAATTAAGGAGTGCTTAACATTTTTTAACCTAAATGTCACATAATTATTGTTTGAATAATGTGGCAAAAATGTCAGGGTTTAATTTTGTAGCAAATATTGGCACAAAAAAAACAATACTTGTTTATATTATTAAATTAACAGGTAACCTCTCTATATTAAGGCAAACATTTTTAAATATTTTTTTATATGGAGTTTAACATTTAAAGTAGCATTTTAGGGGAAAATTTAGAAATTTAATTGTCAAAATCCATATAAAAAAAAATAATACTTTTCACCTTAATATTACTCCTCCGTAGTGAGGCTACTTGATAAATGCGGCTTGTTATTAAGTTATACATATTTGCCCTTATCAAAAAAAAAAAAATAAAGTCTAATCGAAGTGTACTTTATCACAAAATTTTCATATAAAATTTAAAATAAAGTAGACTGAAGTAGACTTTATTATTTTTTTTTTTTTTGGAAAAGGGCATTTGTTTTTATATTAAAAATAACATATTTTTTTGTTTTTTTTTAATAAAATTACAGCTTTACTAAGACGTTGCTATTCTTGTCGTTCACGGGGTGAACTGGGCAGTTGTAAAGATCCATTTAAGTTCAATGCGACTGATGTGGAAAGTGAACCGGGCTTAACGGCTATCCCCTGTGCTTCTGGCTGGTGTGGTAAAGTTATTGAAGGTGGTGGTGCCTATGCTGCAGATGGTAAGTTGTTTTTTCTCAATTATTGCTTTTAAATTAAAACAGATTTTTTCCTTTATAATTTTTAAAACTAACCGAAATAACATTTACTGTGACATAAAAAATTTTGTACTAAAAGTTTTTTTCTTATAATATAATTTTTTTATAACTAAAACAAAAATTGTCGATAAAAAATCGTTATATTCAGATCCTTACCATCATTCCCATGATTCACTATCATACTCAGTCGTACGATTTATCAAAAATTGCATGTGTGTTCAAAAAGTATGATAGTGTGGATTAAAAGTGTATGTGTGTGACAGATTTTTTGACAGATCTGTACTATTTTATAATCTTTTGCCATTTTTTCATGCGATCAGAATTGCAAAATCTTGTTTTGTATCACAGTGTGGCATCTACATCGCCATTGTGAAACGATTTTTGAGTAGGACAGAATTCTGACAGATTTTTTTGTGATTGAATCGTACGATTGTGTAGGATAGTGAATCCTGGCCTTAACTAATTTTAATTTTATTTAAATTGTGTACAATTTTGTTGATGTTAAAAATTGAAAATATTACCGTAAAAGTTTTTTTTTCGATATTAAGTTCAGAAAGATTGAAAGGATACTCATCGCAACTTTTGTTTCTGTTTCTGTTGCTTGAAAGATATGTACTAATATTTTAAAAACAACTTGAAGTTTGAAGATTTTGTTTATTTCCTGCCCGCTTCTGCTTCAAACTTTGACACATAGTCCGAGTAAAGATCTAACTAAATATGATCAAAATCAGTTTAAACGTGATTGTATAAAATGCATCTAAACATCACATCACATTTAAAATCTTCTTAGGATACTAGCAGTGCCCGCCATATCAAATTTTAAGGCTCTTACTTTTCTAGTGCTGCTGATATACTATATTTATGTACCTATTTACTTTACAAAATTCCAAAATTTATATAAAATACTAAAATTATTATAGAGTTCTACAAATAGTGTATAAAGTTTACGCTTATAAAAATAAAAGGTGCTGTCAAGTTTTTAGTACCATTAAATCGGAAAAATTGCAAACTACCCTTATCTCTATTTTCTCTTGAAAATGAGATATTTTGATGAGAAAAATTCTACTATATTTGCATGGAGGCACTAAAGTATCTTCTCACTCTTGATCATTAGACAAGTCGAATCAATCAAAAGTTAGTGATCATAAGCTTATCGAACAAAAACTAGCTTACTGAACACATGCCTACTCATACTATAATATTAGTTGGCAAACCTCTCTTCTGGGACATTAACAGCTGACGAGAGGACTGGAACAAATAAAGCCACAGCTACCCTTTTTATTTTTAGTACCATTTTAAAACTTTTCCTAACTACAAAGGTCTTTGAAGAACTACAAATAAAAATTAAACTTATTTCTTCAGTTTTGAAGCATTTAAAAATTCTGAAACTGTTTTAAAGATTATAAATATCCCCTTTTTCTCTTTCAGATTACGATCAAGCTATACAACGTATGTGTGTACAGCGTGGACCTGACGACAATCAAGATCGTTGTGCCAACACTATATACAATTATAAAAAGGTCTACATGTGCTTTTGTCAAGGTGACTTGTGCAATGGCAGTGAAACAATAAATAAATTACAATTTAAGAAAATCACAATTATTGGTGCAATACTAACAATTTTACATAGATTTCTATAAGACATAAGTAAAAATTCTCATAAATAGTTATTTAAAATGCTATTTAAAAAAAAAAATTATAAAACAATTAAAACAAATATAGTTCATTTATTTAACTAAATTTACATGTGTATCTTTTATTTAATAGTGACTTTTTGAATTGAAGTAAAAAGTCAATAGAACAAAAAAAAAACTTATAAGTATGCTAATAAAAGAAAAATAATAATAATTTGATGATAAACATGATAAGGGGTATTTATTCAATGTTGACTACGTTATAAAGTGTATGTTTAAATATGTTTTAAGAACTGATTCAAAAGAAATATATTTAAAAGTAGTATAGTTTTTATAAAAAAGATAAAACCTGCCTGATCAGGTTCTCAAAGGAATTTCACAATTGAAACCAAGAAGAAAGTTAATATATTTGCATTTCAACCCTATTCGACAAAAGAAAAAAATCTTAATTTCTACAAATAACTGTTTTAACGTATAAACTTCCTCAAGTTTATATTTACAGCGCAACTTTAATCCAATTGTATGACATCATCGTCATCGTAGGCAATATTTGAGTAGGCAGAGTAAGAGGTAGATGATTCAGTTTTAAATGAATTAACAATTTTAAATAGATTATTCATTTGTATTTTATAAAATTTGCCAGTTCTTTCTAAAATTTCATGACGATCCTTTTCCTTGGCAAGTTTTAATTCCAAATCCTGAGCACAACGTTGTAAATTTTCATTAAATAAAAGATCTGGAAATATAAAAAATATATATGTAAATTATTAAGTTTTATGTAAGACATTACTAAGTACTTACCTTCCCTAATGGCTTTATCATGTTTCCTTTTACAACCGGGACATTTCTTTAAATCCTCTAAAGTTTTTTTCGGATCGTCTGCAGTCAATTGATCATCTTCTTCATAATGACAGTTGGCATGATAGTAAAATTTACATTCTTCACATTGTTCTAGATTTAAGCCAGCCTTAAGACACTCATTGCACGAACGTTTCTCATCTGGCGAACTGGAAACTGAACGTGAGGTTGGTGCTGAAATTGTTTCCGACACATTATCGGCACTTCGTCGTTTAGTACGTTTTGCTGGCAAGGCCTTTTTAACCTGAGGTGATAATAGAAAAGCTTTGCGTTTCTTTTTGGCATCTGGTTCATTTACAGTGGTGGTAGGATGATGCTAGAATGAAATCGATTTTTTTTTATTATTAATTTCCTTTGTGGCCATATCTCATTTAAGGCCATGATTCACTATAATACTCAGTCGTACGAATAGTCAAAAATAGCACGTGTGCTTAAAAAGTATGATAGTGTTGATTAAAAGTGTAGGTGTTCGACAGACTTTTTGACAGATCTGTACGATTTTATAATCTTTTGAAAAAATTCATAAAATAGTATTTTTTCACGCGATCATAGTTGCAAAATCATGTTTTGTATGATAGTGTGGCATCTACATCGCCATTTTGAAACGATTTTTGAGTAGGACAGAATTCTGTCAGCTTTTTTTCTGATTGAATCGTACGATTGTGTAGGATAGTGAATCCTGGCCTTTACTCCTGTTCTGCAACCGAATCTAAAAAATTTTGTTATGAAGTAAAATAATACGAGTTTTTAGTTGTTCTGTATTTCACTTCCGAATAAGTTTTTTCGTTTTGTTTTGAAAAGTTTCTTATATCGAAAATTTTTTGGCGGAATAATAATATTCTCAAATTGCCAGGTTAAACTCCATTGGTCGCGTTTCAGGATCTGTTATGCGACCTATCGAAGGTATAGGTATAGTTATAAGAAGTGAGAAGTCCCAAATTCAGTTTCGATCAAAATTTGTTAGGTTATACACGATAACCAAAGCGATTGCACGTGGTGATTAAAGTAACTACCAATAACAGTACTGCCGTACAGCAGTTCGAGGATTTTTGATTCCGATTTTTTTTTACAATTACAAACGTTTTCATTTCATTTGTAGTACACAACAGGGAGGATACTGTGTATTTCGATTCGAAAGAAAATGTTTTCGAAACACATTGTTAAAGTAATACAAATTCAAATGATTTTCTTTTCGAATCAAATTACGCAGTAACCCCCAGATTATTTAAAGGGTACTTTTCTTAGTTTCGTTTACTTAAGAAAGTATCAAAAATCTCATATAGTTATTGTCCTTGTTCTCTGATGTTATTTAAAGATAATTATAAATAAAGTTCTGTTTTAAAGATGGTTTATTTTATTTCATTCCACAAAAGTATTTTACTCTGCATAAACAGAAAAATGCATGCGAAATGCATGACACTTTAAAAAAATATTAAAATTCCATTTCCAAAAAAATATTACGAAATCGGTTTAGCAGGAAAGGGTTGTATTATTTTTATCAAAATCTTTTCAACCTCGAAATATTTTTAAATAATTTGTGCAAATTTTTAATTATGAAAAATTCATAAAATTGTAGATAAAAAACTCACTTCAATCCTGCCATAATGATAATTATTATTTTGTACACAACGCCTACGTCTCTTGGAACGTCTCTGCTGCAATTGGGCATGTAATTCTGGTGTAAACAAATCGAACAATCTCAAGAACATTTCCTGACCATATTCATCGGCCTTAGTGCGAGTCTCCTCTAATTCATCGGGCCAATAGTTATGTGGCGGTGTATGACCGCGCTCCGGTGTACCTTCCTCTGAAGACGAACTTATTCCAGGTGATTTTTGTGAAGTTGAAGTGGAGCCTGTAACCGTATTTGCTGCAGCTGCTGCTGCTGCGGCAGCAATTGCAGCTCGAGTAGCTTTAGCTTTAGTTAAAGCGGATTTTTTTACAACTTCTGTTATACCCATAGACGATGATGATTGTACAGGAGCTGGTGGGGGCGGTGGTGGTGGTGCAGTTGCAGGTATTGTTACACTTGTAGGACCTCTAACTGCAGCTTGGGCCCGTTTCAAGGCTTGCCTTAAATTCATACGACTCATTTTAACATTTGTCGATACCGGCAACTCTATATCTTTCTCTTTCTTCTGTTGATACAGATCACCCAGAGTTTTTACTGGTTTCATAATTTTAGGTTTAAAATCCGTCTCAACTAAGTCATGAGCCATTCTTTTGGTTGAAAACTTTTCATCTTTTTTCCTTTTATACAAATCACCTAAAGTTTTAACCGGTTTATTGATATTAGAGTCTACAACATCCAATGTCATCAAATCATGTGACATTCTTTGATTAAACGGTTTTAAAAGGGATGGTTGAGTTGCCGCCGCCATATTGGCATTAAGATTCTTTAATAAACTATCTCCAGTTCCTGCCGCTACGGCATTGCTATAATATTTTTTGCTTTTGCTTCCAAATCGACTATGAGCATGTGATTTGTTGCATGTGTAATCTTCAACTTGTTCAGTATCCGTGTTATCGTCATCATCTAAATCAATTATTTCCATTTGTTCGCTATCCTGTTCTTTTCTATCTTTTTGAACTTCAAAATATTTTTCAATCAATTTCTCCTCGCTACTGCGAATCAATACGCTTGTGGGTACAATAATTAAACTTGTATCGTTAATTAGTGGCACTATTTCTTTGGATATAAAGGCATTGGTGGTATCGGCATCCGTAGGTATATCATTTTTCTTTAACATTTTCATAAATTCATCTATAATACGTCTTAGACGTAAAAATAGAAAACTTTGTTCCGCATTTATTTCATAAATTTCCGTTTCCAATTCATCAAGAATACGTTCTTTTTGTTCGGGATCCTTAAGAAGAAAAAAGCAACAAAAAAATGTTGTTTAAAACTAAATTTTTAAGATAAAATGTAAAGCAAAATAATAACGATCTTAACCTAATTTCATACTATGTATTAATAATATTGTTATATGACTAAACGATACAATAAATAATATTATTTGTTGTACGTATTGCCTTATTCTACTTTTCTATTGTTAGTGTTAAACGGTCCGGTTCGTAAAATTGTAGTATATTTGCGCAATTTTTCATATTGTGTAGTAATATCGCCTGTGTGAATGTTATATTAGAAGACTGTAAAATGTTTTGTAAAAAGAAAGGTACAAAATATTGTGTAGTGTATGCACAAAATAGTGTTTTTTAAGGAAGGCCATTCTGACGGTGCAATGCCCACTCCAGACTTGCAGTTGTATTTGTTGTTAGTGACGCATGATGTAAGTGATCTGCTTCGATATTCCCCCTACATTAATATCGGCTATAGTAATACAAGTTCTATGAAAATGTTGAGACTAGTTATTATGGTTCGAAAATAGAACCATCATCAGAACACCCTTTAATTTTTACTAATTGTTATTGAAGGACCCTTCACATTCTGTGAAGGGCCACATACTTGTTGTTTAACGGCCATAGTAATATAACTGGTGTGAAAATTTCAAGACAGACGGGCAGACATTGTAGCGACTAAAACACAATCGGCCTGATTACGGTTGTCGAAGACGTAGTCGAATGTCGATTTTTTTGGAAAATGGTACTACGGTTGTCGAAAATGCACAATCTGTTACAATTTTCGTAACACGGAAGACGAAAACGACTGTCAAAGTATGCTAAAACAGTCGATATGAATGAATGAAGACGAATCAAATTTAAGGAAGTGTCAAATTAATTAATTTATTATTAAATTTATGTTTTTCGATCATATTTCCACACAAAAAAGTACCAATTAAAAGAGAAGGAAATTTAACAAAAAATAAATTTGGAATAAAATATTTTAATTTCAAGGCATATTAAATCAGATAGCAACAGGAGGCGGAGCTAATATTAAAGAGACATTTTTTTATTTTTTTTTTTTTTAAATATAGAGTTTGACAATAATCAAGTATTTTAAGAGAGAATAAAATAATTATTGCTGTCAAAATCCATAAAAAATGTTTCCACTTTTCCACTGACGAAATGCATTGTTTATCTTTAACAGCTAATTTTTCGAAATTTTGTTTTTGAATCATAAGCCACCTTTTCATAGACCGGGTCACATATAAAAAAATTCTAAAATTTTTTTGTAGATATTTCCTCTTCCTTCAATTCAAACTTTTCAGACGTTTATTATTAATAGATGCAATATTTTTGGCTTCTCTAAATTTTGGAAAAAGGTTTCCTGATGATCCGACCCAACCAGTGATATATGTATAGAAACTAGTTGTTTCCGCAGTAAATAAATTGCATTTTATTATTAAACTAGCTGTGCCCGCCACGTAGTGTGTGTCCTGACAATATTTTGCTCGATTTTGCTTTGAAAGTATTCCACACCAATTGTAAGACTCTTACTTTTATAGTGCTTTAGTTATGGTTTATGTATTTACTTTATATAAAAGTACCCATCCCTGGATAAAATTGTAAAATTTAAAAAAAAAATCTAAAAACTATTGTAAAGCTCTGTAAATGATGTTTAAAATATTTTAATAACGTTGTAATTCCACAAAGTAAAAATACAAATTTTATTCAATTGGCGCCTAATGTTATGCAATAGTTTTTAAAATATCCCAGTTTTAAAACCACAATTTCAGTACATTTAAACCGGAAATTGCGTTTTTTCACTACCTTTTCTCCACTTTCTCTTGGAAATGAGATATTTTTGGGGAAAAAAGGTATCCTATATTGGAATCAGGATGCTAAGGTACCTACCCACAAAGTTTTGTTAAAATCCATCCATTAGTTTTTACGTAATGTGTGTCGCATCACACAGCAGACAGACAAACGGAAATGAGTTACTATTTTATTATATGTATAGATGTTATGAATAAATAATTAGCATAATATTAAATAATCAATATTTATATTCAGACAAATTTTATAAATAAATATTTTGCACATTTTTCTTTTATTTCATTACCAAGCACACCATGGTTATCAATGAAACGTAAAAAAATAAGCAAATCAATTTCAAGCAAATCTATTAAGCACTTGGCGAAATGGCCATAGAAACTAGCTTACTCCACAATAATCAATTTCAGTGAATTTATAATTTAGGTTAATTAAAAAAAATTATGGAGCTTTTAAAATATAAATATAAATAGTGATATTTCAAACAGATTTCTGTACATTTTAACGTAACTCTCAAAACTCGATGAAAAAGAGAGAGCGAAGAGCATTATACAACAACAATTTTCATGTGGTACGTTCCGTTAAAGTATGCTTTAACTAATTCTACATTCAGGCTGACAGTTAAGCGCAATACAAATTCACGGTCCCACGATTCGGCAACTAACGTATCGGAGCTCACACATTTCTAGTGAATACAATTTTTGTTTCTTTTTTAAGGTTCCCTACCAAAAGGGAGTCAAACAAATGCTATTACAATTGCTCCTATGTCAGTCACAAAGTCGTAATATGTCGCCACATAATAAAAGTAGCATAAAGTCAAAAATTAAAGGGTGTCCTTATACAAGAAACGTGTTTTTTCATATATATAGATAAATTTAAATAAACCCCTAAAGCATGCTTCATATAATATGCTTTCAGTAATATAAATTTACATTATTACGTCAAAATCTTTCTTTTTTAAATTGTCAAAAATTCGTCAGCGTAAAGGTTTACTATTTTCAATAAACTATAAGATGTTTTTAACGGTACTTTGAATGTAAAATTAATTAGTAGGGGGTGCGGAACCTTTCGAGAGTCCGACTTGCACTTGGCCAATTTATTAATATTTAATTTACCACTATGCACAATGAAGAAGAGGCGATTAAATCCGAACAAAGTAGAGATAGTTTATAACAAACAAGATTTTTAATTGCTTAATTAGTGCTAAACGCAAACAATTGATTCAAGATTTTATTACATTGTTTTACTTTATTTGTTTAAGAAATTAATTAATTTAATTTATAACTTCCTAGTACATTTTTTCGTTAATCTCGATCCGTTGTATCGTTATAAGAAACATTATAAATCTAAGCTTCTTTAAATAAACATGAAGAGAATCGATTTGTTGTCTAATTACGTGCTTTTCTGCTTGTGTAAACCAAATAAATGAAAACTTTCATTACTTGAACACAGAATGTGTAGCATATGCCCAAAGAGGTGATATATGTAAACAAAAATAAACTAACAAATCCATAGAAAAGAAAAACAACACTAGATTGAGAGGCACGTTTCTTAAAAACACAATTCAACTGAACATTTATTATGTACCAGTATATGCATATGTAATAATTATGTATACACTAGTAATTGTTTTATATAAAATGCAATAATGATATTACTAAATGACAAATTATACAATAAACGCACAAATTAACAATTAATACACATAAATCTATATGCAAAATCAACAATTTTCTTTATATAATTAAACACTTTTTTTTGTTAAAATAATGGAAAAATTAAATGTAAACTGTAAACTACCTTTAGAAGCAACGACTGAAAAATACTATAACATTTTAAAATAAATAAAATAAAATGACTAAAATATATAACGACCTTAAACAAAGCAACAAAAACAATCGAACGACCATGTATACTCGTTCCACACACTAAATTAGTCAGTGGCGTTAAAATGTCTATCGGTGTAGTTTAAAGAACAAAAAGAAAATACAATTACAAGTTATTCGGTTTGAGATTTTAAAAATGAGAACAATTATTAGATATTTTTCTTTTTGAAGCATAAGAGAATATTATTTGATTTGATAAATCAAGTATCACAGACCATATTGATGAACATAACCTCAAATTTATAAAAAACAATATTACTACTGGTAAAGTTTGGGATAACCCAGCGAAATGTTTTTTCATGCTTTTCGTCATGTAAAAAAAGCATGTTCTCTAAAAAAAAAGTAAAATGTTACTTTAATATAAAAGTGTAGTTTATCGTTGATAAAGAAAGTCAATAAATTTATGAAGAACCCAAAATTATTCATGTGCACAAAAGTTTTAACTTTTATCATAGAGAGTTTAGAAGGTATCAGTCAATAAGAGATCCGATTAACAACACAATTAAAAATTATATAAACAAGTAATAGTGTTATTTTCGGCCGTGCCGAATCTCATATACCCTTCACCATGTTAAATATTCCCTTACTCTGTTATGTTTTTAAATTTTACATACGGTACACTCATACATTCGAGTTTTACTTTTTTGATTTTGAACTTCATTATTACAAATATAATATAAAGATATAGGAAATTTTTTTGTTAGTAAAAATGTTATCGAATATTTTTTTAAATTTTAATTTGTGGGTACCCTGTGGGTATATCGGCTACCTTTATGTGTATTGCTTTCTATAAACGCCTTTAATACAATTCAAAGCAAAAAAACAAACACAAATCGCCCCTTGCTGGCGGTATTGATCCTCCGAGATCTGTATACACTCCATGCGATTTACTGGTCGCAGTCTAATATTTATTTAACAACAAAAAAAAGCAAAAGAGAATCATTACAACCGAAAAAAATAAAAACAATGTGAAAAAATATAAGTGGGTGTGGTTTTTCGCCCACATCCTCGAATAGAAGGGTTTGAAAACCACTAGTGCAAGCAAAACGCACTAAGCCTTATCCAAAAGTTCTACACAACTACTAAACACCACTTGCTCATGAGCTTATGAACATACCCATTAGATGAGCTTGCTGTTCATTACACCATTTTATTTCCTGTGTCCAAGTTTTGACATAGCATTATGGATCTTCTAGATAAGAATCTATATATATTTTTAATTTCATTAAAATAAATTCAGTCGTATAAAAATTGTCCCCTTCCCCTTTTTCAGTCTTCCGGACCCTATTTTTCAAAATACATATACATATATAGATCATATTTTATCTTTTAGATAAGGATTTATCTAATGTTTAAAATGTCATTTAAGTTAGAAAAATGTTACATTTTTGGCATTTTTATTAAAAATTGTAATTTTTTGTTCTTTTCTTAAAATACACATGTCTCCTTTACCATCCTTAGGGTGGTTCTTCTAAAAAAAATTCGTTTACAAATAGCAAATGCCATTGCATTTTTGCACCGTATAGATTTTGGGTAGTGAGTATTTATGATTTAGTATGCGATGTGTACACTTTTTCAAAAAAAAAATGTTTTATATTAAAGAAATGCAAAAACAATAATACATGGATATTGAACCCCTTATTCGATCTGAACAAACAAATATACGTTTTAACAGGGCACTGTTCTCTTTTAAAATTTGTAAATATTTACTTTTTAAAAAGGTGATATTTTATTTTAGAAAAGAAAACACCTTTAATTCTATTTTATTGAATGGAAGTAAAAAATGTAGTTAATCTTTGGTGACCAAAAATCCAGAATATAATTCAGTTTTTTCTTATTTTCTAAAAGATTTTATATTTAAATATATCATACATTAATTTTTATGAAAATGGTAAAAAAAGGTTTAGGAAAACAAAATTTTTGCTGGGTTACTCGAATGTACAAAAACAAAGATGGAAAAAATTCTTCTAAGTACTTGCACTTGCATATTAATAGAAACAAAGAATGATTGTATATCTCTATTTGGATTATAAAATAAAATATTGTTTGTTATATTTTTAAAATAAGCTAGAAAAATTATTAGTTTTATAAGTATATTTTTTTAATTGTAAATAATTGTGATTATAAAGGCAGTTCGACCCTTTTGTTTAGAAAATGTTCTTATTTTTTAAAGTCGTAATTCGTTTTACAATAATGAAGTTTGATGTCAAATTTTAATACGCTGAATGGCATAATGTATAAAGTTCGGGACTTTCCCGTTAACAATTTTAAATAATTTCAATATTTAATCAAAATTGAATTTTATTGCGAAAAGCCTTTTGTTCTGTAAACCTAGTACGCGTAATTTTTTTTAACGAATCCCCCCCCCCCCCCCCCCCCTTTTTTTCTTTTGTTTAGAGTATTTTTATAAGGGATTTTTCATCAATTATAATTAGTAGTTCTACAATTTTATAGCACTTGCAATGCCATTGGTAAAACTGTAATTGAAAAAAAAAGTAAGAGCATTAAATGGTACTTAAAAATTGTGTTACAATAACGCTAATATCTTAACTTTTATTTAGGCTCCTTCAAATTAATCAAAATTAATAAATATAAACAGTTGCATAATTTAGATTCGAACAAAGTTATAACGGGTGTCGTAAAGTAGCTCTGGGTATACAAAGAATTATTTTTTAAGTCAATCAGACCGTATTTGTTTGTCGGCATTCGAATGATTTGCGTCTCGCTCTCGCATTAGCTGATTGGTTTACTCGAAAAGCTGTACTGTGGTACAATTATTGGTTGTATGATTCGGCCACATGCAATCGTTATGGTTATCATGTAAATAATCAAAAAGACGTATTGTGGTGGAGCACCATATTAAATTTAATCGTCCATTGGTAGAGGACAAAAAAACTAAATCTTTCTTTGGAGGAGCACCATATTAAACTAAATCGTCCCTGGTGAAGCACCATAATCGTCCATTGGTGGAGCACCATATCAAATTCAATCGCCCATTGGTAGAAGACAAAAAAAACTAAATCTTTCTTTGAAGGAGCACCATATCAAACTAAATCGTACATTGGTGGAGCACTACATGAAACTCATGTTATTTTAAACAAGCTGAAATTGCATATTCTCATTAATATACGAAGGTATAGGTCGTTTTGCTGATCCTGGAGAAGGCGAAAATTAAGTAATAACACAAAAGTGGCAATATAGACCTAGGGTCTTGTGTCACTTATAATTTAATAATTTTAATTTAAGAAAAAGAGTTATAAAAGAACAAATTAAGAAAATTTTAAATGTGTAGTATAAACATACAATAAGAAAGTATTTCAAATTAAGCAAACTTTATATAAGCGGAGGTCAATGGTCGATGCAAATGGTTTGCAAAAGTGCAAGTGCATAATATGATAGCTTTTTGTGAAATCGAACAACGAAATAGGTACCTATTGTTTTAGTTAATTTGAATGATAGGTATAAGCATTTGCACTTTCGCAAGACTATTTGCATCAAACACTATTCCACCAGTAAATGAAATACTGTTAGTCATACCTTTCGGTGAAGAGCGTCATCACTGGCTGTTATATACATATTTTATATACTTTGGAACTAGTTTTACAAATAAGATGATAACACCAGCTGGGTGTTCTTTTACAGATTAGAATTTTTCCAACAACTTCATATACCTACGAATTTTACTACGTGACTCTTAACATCTAACGCATATCAATTTGGAAGCCTAAGTTAAATATCAATCAAATAATAATTAAAATTTGTTAAGCTATTCAAAAAAAAAATTGATTCAGAAAATAATTGTAAAATATGTAATTATCAATAAGTTTTAGTTAAATACCTCTATATAAAAATTACTATTTAAAAATATTTTCTGATACCTACTTCACAGACAACATGAATGTAATGAAAAGTATAAATTATTGCTGTAAGTGTTTCTTGAGGTTAAAATAAATCGAATAGGTCTTACGACAACTTTCAGTCTATGTACAATGCAGTGAAATATCACCAAAAAAATACCTATTATTTTTCACTAAAAACCTACAACCTAATCCGCAAGGGCAATACAAAATTTGACGTTACATTCTATAAATAGTATATAGTATAAATTGTAGTAAATGTTTCCAAGAGAATCACTGTAAAATAAATTAGTAATTTCTATTTTCGAATAAAACAACTAAATCCAAATTATTGTTTAAATTATTATTTAAGTTTGTAATAAAAAATCACTACTGTATAGAAGGTATGTATGTATGTTTGTACATTTATTTACAAAAATTTCAACATAACCTAATATTACACCACACCGTATATTCATCCAAACAAACGCTGTTGTAACAACGTTTGACAAAGATAAATTAAAAAACACATACAAATTGTAAAACTTTAAATTGTAAAATTTTAAGGACTAGGTATACCTAAATAATTCCCTTCTCTTTTAGCTTAGCAATTAGGTAAAGAAATAATACAATCAAATTGTCGTTATAACAAGCCTGGAAAATTTAATATCTAATGTATTTCTATCTTCCTAGGTACTTCTGTATGTAGTTTACTTAAAATTTATTAAGAATAAAAAATGGATATTATTTTATAATCTACGAAACTTTCATTAAAATTACACCTTTTAATTCCAAGGGGTAAGATCTCTAATTAAAAGTAAGTAAGTAGGTATGTATGTAGGTATACAAAGCGAACAACATAAGCAGTCATACATGTACATACACATGTACTTACGTATATATGTATGCATACATAGTTGGTGTTAATGTGACGTCGTTTTATTTTGTTTGCTTATTTTTTTAAGAACAAAGGCCTTTTTTGGGAATTATAATAAATTTATTTAAAGGACATTTTAATTTATAATAATCAACCTTTTTAAAATTATCTGGTCAAAAAAAGTTAAATGAAAGTGAAAGTAGGTACCCATCTAAAAAAACTACTTAACAGAAAAATATAAATCTAGCAAATGTAGATATCATTTCAAGAAAAAAATAAAGCCTGAATAAAAAACGTGTACATCAGAATCTTTAGATTAACATTATATTAATAAATTACGAAATGTTTTAACAAATAAAGCTCATATTCTTTAATATAAAATATTTTTTACTTACTGCATCTGGTTGTTGTTGAAAAACATCTAAAACCATCTAAAAAAAAATAAATAAAGAAAAAATATTTGACTTGTATCTTTTAAATCAATATTTAATTGTATTATTTTAACAAATTTTATCAATTCATAAAAATTATTGCAAGTAAATTAGATGACCAAAGTTTAAAAGCATTTTATTTTTAACAATTTTTGCAAATTGTCATTAGCTTTGTTGTGTGTGGCTCTGTGTGCATCCTATTTTGTGTTTCGATTTATAGGTACAAAACTGTCTGTCTCTTGAGCCATATTCACTTACCTGATGAACCTTGATGTGAACCTTTAAAGCTCTTTGGCAATAGATTATATCATGGCTAATATCTTTGGGTATTTTAAAAAAACTCTCCAAATAAAATTGAAATAAACGATTTTCATTCATTTCACGGGATGGCAAACTTATTGTGGAACTAGAACTGGCTATGATGGGAGCCGTTGATGACATGTTGTAGCTGCTCTTACTGCTGTTGTTGTTTATTAGTACTTATATTAAATAACAAAATTCGCTTTTAACTGTTTCCCTATTATTTAAGGTGTTATCAGCTTATTTTTCAAATTTTGTTGTCTATTTAAGGTATTATTTGCTTAAATTAAACACAATCTAACACTCTCATTTCAAAAAAAAATTATGAAAAAGTCACTTTAATTCTTTAAATGCTTTGTAAGTTGTAATTTCTTATTTTAAAAAAAGCAATTACTGAACTCTTCTAATAAAACGTTGCTTTTCCTCCAAAATTTTTTAATCAAATGTGGAGTACTGATGGCGAGCAAGACGACAATTTTTATGTTCTTTTTTATTTAAAATTATGAACAAAAATTACATTCCTCAATAAAATTAGTTCTCTTTTTCTCATTATTTATTCTCCCAAAAACAACAAATACCCCATTCATTCATGCAAGTTCTTTGACAGTTCATATACAAAAATAAACCAACAACAAGAACCAAAGCGCGCTCGTTTGTAAAAACGTTTGAATTTATTTTAAATTATTTTAGCAAGTAGAACCATAAAAATTAAATTTTACATATTAATAAATTTCTCTTCCACATTGTATTGCCTTTTTACTTATTTATGAGCTTTATTTACTAAAAAACACACCACAATATTTAATTATTACTTTTAGTTAATGCCTATTTTTGTTTGTTTACTTTTGTAACGTTGCATTTATTTGACACTTGGTATTTTTGGTAATGTCAGAGAGCGCGCCATTTATTAGCAAAGTACATGTTTTAAAAGTACTACTTTAATTTAATTGTATAAATAAAGTAAATAAGTTCATTAATTAAAATATATTTTATCCGACTAACTTATGTATAGTTGAAAAATGAATGTAACATAAAAATATAATTTGGGTCCCTAAAAATAATTTACTAAACAACTTGGCAGCACCTAAGAGTTTGTTTATTCCAACGGTGCTACCATATCAAAACACTTAAGAACACAAGTTAAAATGGTTATGTCTAAAAATTCCTAAACATGTCTTAACAAAGGTCAAACTTCATATAAAAAAACCAGTATTAAAAATAATGTTTTTTTATAAGAAGTTTGACTTTTGTTAAGACATTTTAATGTCTAATGGAGACGGGGGGTAATGAATAATTACTTTAATATAAATGTATTTTGCAGATTGATATCGAAATACACGCAATCCAGTTTTGACACAAATTATTTTAAATGGTTTAGGTGATTAGGTCGGCTTGTATATTTGTAAACAGCATTGCTGCGGTCCTAATGGTCCTGCAAATGCACATTATGTCGAGTGCTTAACAATCCTGAATGTCTGGATAAATAAATTTAAACTAACAATGTTACAGCCCAATAGATCTAAAATCTATCTTCGGGTTGGTCTATCTTTATAATGTGTTTTCAAGATGTATGCTATTGTATTTTCGTTGCCAAAAGAGTTACCCCCGTCTACATTAGTCATTAGCATGTCTTAAAAAAAAATAACACTATTAAAAATAATGTTTTTTTAAATTAAGTTGACTTTGTTAAGACATGTTTATTGCAATTGAAGACGGAGGTAAAACATAAACATTACGCCATTGTCATTTTCTGTTTAAACATAATTTTATGTTTTCTAACAATATGGTTTGAATGCCTATTGCACAGCAACAGCAGTTATAAAAGACTTAACAACCATGTTAAGACTTGGAAAAAACATTAACATGGGCAGTCTTCACTTAATACGAACATGATGTTAGTGTAAATGTTTATCATTTTATGTATAATGAAGAAGAAGGGGGGTTACCGGTAGGACTATCTTGCCATTTCGTATAAAGATATCCCGCATTCACTAACCAATCTGAATGGTGGGAAGACACTCAATGAAGATTATATTGCCGGCTTGCTGCTCTTTTTATGGGTTCAATTTTGCCCTGAATAATACTGCACTGGTAAACTGAATAATACTGCACAGTATTAGTGTCCGATTTTGAATCATCGACCTTTGCAGTGAGCACGTCATCATAGTTGACATTCCCGACATTGATGCTTCGATTCTTCTCTGGGGTATGGGTATGGGCGATCAAGAATTTATATTACCAGAAATTGCTGCAGTACCTCACAAAATGGTGGTATGACGGAGTTCGTCGGATTACATGCCCAGGTTGAAATAAGCCTTATAGCTGAATTTATAGCTAGTTGTTCGATGGCGTAGCGCAAATCGCGCCTGTATTGCTCAATTTTTTTAACTGTCCTGCATTAGATTGATTTGTTCTGTGCTTTGCTATGAGTAATTTTTGGTGGCCCTCCGCCAAACATAAAGAGCTATTGTAGTCTTATCTCCTGTAAACACAACAGGTCTTCATAACAGTTTGGAGCCGAGGATAACACTGGAATCCACTTTTCTTAGCAGTTTGGTTATAGCAGGGTCCCAAGGGGTATCTAATTGTACTCTATTACCTAAAAGTTGCCCTTATAAACGGTAGAAGAAGAGAATGTGCCAAAGATACGTGGCTATGTCTCAGCTTTTTTATATAGTATGTAAGCTCCAGCTCCGAGTATGAAGCTCTGGGAAAGTGTACATCTACTCACCACTAAACTCACTCACAAAAAGCACCGTGAGAATACGGAACAAATGGGCAAATAAACCTCGCATGAGGATAGGTATTAGCATAGATAAGAAAACCATAAAAGGGTACTGGGTAATTACGTTTGTGACTGGACATGGAAACTTTAAGTATCATCTGGTCAAGCTGAAAATCGAGAAAATAAAACTTGTAGACTGCGACTAATGCGGTAACGCTCATTGTGTCCGACTAACATTACCCGCAGTCTACATTACCCCCGTCTTTATTTGCTTTCAACATGTCTTAACAAAAGTCAAACTTCATATAAAAAACACAGTATTAAAAATAATGTTTTTTTATATGAAGTTTGACTTTTGTTAAGACATGTTAACGACTACTGTAGACGGGGGTTTATACATAAAATGAAAAACTTTACCACTAACATCATGTTAGTGTTATATGGCGTTCACACTTAAGTAGGTGTTTAAGCAGTTTTGAAGTGTTTAAGTGCAAAACAAGTTGTTTTTCAGATGTTTTCCCATACATTGGCGTGTTTTGAAAACACTTAAAAATGATGTGTTTTAGATTTAAACACTTTGCAAAATACTTCAAAGTCAGAGTTCGGATATAATCTTGAGGTGTGTTTAGTTATTTTTGCTAAATATGTTTCATAATGGCGGCGAACATAAAGTAAGCGTCATGTCAAAAAGTGTAAACAAATTAAATAGATAAAGGAGTTTTTTAATATAAAAATATTTTTGAACATTGTGGTATTGTCGTTAGAATTTTTTTTTGTTTTTGTTCCAAGCATCTCAATTTGTTACAAAATTTTTAACGTTTTACACGAAAATTATTTTTAAATCTTTCATCATTTAGCACTTGGCAATCGACTTCCCAAAATGATTTTGTTCGGTCCTAAGAGTAATAAAATTAGTTTGTCTCTAATAATAGTAATTACAATAAATACAATCTTTTCTCATAGTTTAAATTGTTCAAATGCTCCGCCATCATTAATAAGAGTTGCAGTTGCTCCATTCTCAAACTTAAAATATTATTAATTAAGGCAGAACGCCGCTTGTTTAGTATCTTTTTTCTTGTCTAAATAGCTCAACAAATTTTATTACTGCATCGTGTATATAATTTAAATAATATCCCATTAATTCCACTACTTGTTTTTTATCCATTTTTTAAGTACGATACTTTATTTTCTCTACCAGCTGTGTGATCAGCTGAAAAAATGTCAAACTAGAAAACGATAGTTATAGTGTGAACACTTTGGTTTAGTTTGTTAAACAACTCGCTTAAACACGTTAAATTTTAGTAGTATGAACGCCATATTATATGTAAACTGCCCATGTTCATTTTTTCCAAGTCTTAACATGGTTGTTAAAACATTTGTTATAACATTTATATTTTAATTTGACAGTATTATTTTCAAACAGCGTCATCTGTTGCTCAACCGTACTACTACTATCTGCTGTGCAATAAGTATTAAAACAACATTGTTGGAAAACAGAAAATTATGCTTACACAGAAAACATAAACAGATATTCGTCACCGATAACAACATGCATAATTTATTCCGTTGCTCTGCCGGCGTAATGTTTTTTTTCAAATTGATGACTACTTAAGACGGGCTCTTGGCCTCGGACATATGTATACGCATGTGTGTATTAAATAAAATTGCTATGGGGCTTTAGATTAATATTAACAATAAGGACAACTTTGATGTTTTATGTATTACCCCCCGGCTCCATTAAGGCCATAATTCACTATCATATTCAGTCGTCGATCTGTCAAAAATACCATGTGTACTAAAAAATTATAATAGTGTGGATTAGAAATATATGTGTGTGATAGACTTATTGATAGTTCTGTACGATTTGATTATGTTTAAAAAAAACCTAAAACAGTATTTTTCCATGCGATTATAGTTGCAAAATCTTTTTTGTATGATAGTGTGGCATCTACAACGCCATTTTGAAACAATTTTTTGAGTGGGACAGAATTCTGTCAGATTTTTTGTGATTGAGTCGTACGATTGTGTAGAATAGTGAATCCTGGCCTTTGGACATTAACATGCCTTAACAAAGGTCAAACTTCATACAAAAAAACAATATTTTTAATACTGTTTTTTATATGAAGTTTGGCTTTTGTTACGGCATGTTAATGACTTATGTAGACGGGGGTTTAGATTTAAGCCTGTTCAGTTTTTCATGCGGAATGCTGTCAAATTACATACGTAAAAAATTTCTATGAAAAAGTGATGAAGAAATGTTGCACAAGTGGTACTCTGTTCTTGCTGTGGGAAAACATTGTAATGTTTCTGGCAACATTTTATCAACGCTGTGAAATAAAGCAAAGGGGAATTATTTCATGTGGAATTTTTCAAACAACAGCTGATCGCTTGGCTTTTGTTAACATTTCTAAAACAATGTGGTATAAATATTAAAAATAATAAAATCGTAAAATTCTTTCAAATCGCGGGATAGACACCACGTTTTAAATGTCAAATTTTCCTTGTGAAATAATAAATATTGCTCAACATTTTTTACATATTCAAACAGAGTACTAGGCTTTAATTAGTGGTTAGTTAACTGTAGATCCTGGTATTTTTTCTCCAACACCGTGAAACCCAGGGAGCATACCGTTGATTTTTTCATTATATTTTTTACTAATTAATTGCTGTAAATAGGTTACTATTTGATTTTAAATTAAAAGAGGATTATGCCTTTTCGTTACTGGCTTTAATTTGTTCTGTTGTTCATAAAATATGTGTAGTATTCAATATGTAATGGTCGAAAACTGATCTGGCAACCCAATTTATTTACCTCCCCCGAAAAGTGATACCAAATTTATAAAAATGTCAAAATCACTGTGACAGCTGTTATTTTTTCTTTGACATTTCTAAGTTTGGAGAATCAAAGCAGTCAAGGGTTTTGCTTATATTTTCCAAAGGGATTAAACTGGAATCGCTCCCACAAATTCAAGAAAATAACAGGTAAAGATAATACAAATCAAAGCCGCTTCTGAAAACTAAGGATCATTAGGTAAAAGCTTAATAAATAATCAATGATGTTGATTGTTTTGTTGTGTGGCCATAACCTATAAAATTACATAATGGAAAAATTCTAAGATTTTTGGAGAAACAGATTTTAATAATATTTAAACATTTTAGAACATGTCTTTCGCTAAGAATGCTCGTATGTTGGCTACCCGTAGTGCCCGTTTCGTTCAAACCCGTGGCTACGCTGACGAGATGAAACTCACCTTTGCTGCCGCTAACAAAACCTTTTACGATAGTGCCGAAGTACGTCAAATTGATGTGCCTTCATTTTCTGGCAGCTTTGGTATCTTGGCTAAGCATGTTCCAACTTTGGGTAAGTTTTTAAGTTCACATTGTGGATTAGTGTGAGAGTGCCGTATTTAAAGAATTTCTCGGGAGAGTAGTCTCATAAAACTACGAATATTTGTTGCTGTATACATTTTGTGAACCAGGAGTACAAATCATTAGTGATTTGTTTTTCATAATTCTTCAAATATCTATATCTCTTGTATATCTGGGAAACATGTAGGTGCTATAATGGAAGCAAACGCGACTTTAATCATGTAAAATTTGTAAACAGCAAAAAACTAACAAATATATTAATAAAGCGAAAACAGACAAATAATGACAGAAGAAAATATAAAAAAATGAAGTAAACAATTATTGTAATTTTTGACCTTTTTAATAATTTTATAATAATAATTAATATAAAAATAAATTACAATATGTTTATAAAAAAGACCTAGAGCGTAAAAACTTAATTATAAAATAATGAAATATTTATTAATGAAAACTATAACAAATAACTTAAACAGTATTATTTATACCTGTATTATTATATCATGATTATACCCATAGAGTACAATTATACCATTTCATTTCTTCATTTTTTAAGCCGTTTTAAAACCCGGAGTTGTCCAAGTTTACGAAGCTGATGGCAAAACCGCCAAATTCTTTGTATCAAGCGGGACGATTTCTGTAAACGAAGATTCCTCTGTGCAAGTTTTAGCAGAAGAAGCACACAATATTGCCGACATTGATGTTTCAGAAGCTCGTCAGTTGTTGACTCAATACCAGTCAGCTCTTACTTCTGCCTCCTCTGATTTGGTAAGATTTTAACATACATATTTAAAAACATCAAAATTTAAAATTTCACAAAATTTATATTCTTTTTAGGCTAAAGCAGAAGCTGCCATTGCCATTGAAGCTTGTGAAGCTCTCGTCAAAGCTGCCGAATAAATATTATTAACTTGTGTTTAAGTATAAAAAAAAAATAAATCAAATTAACAAATGGTCAAAAATGCAACATCTTTAAATCCCATTAAAAAAAAAAAAAACTTGAGATAGTTAGGTATTTAAGAATAATTAAAGAATGGTGTTTGAAAGAAATCTTTAGCAAAATTGTTTCAATTCTACACCTTATAAAATTTGCAGTTCTGAGACACCAGTGTGTTTTAATAAATAAGAAAATGTCGGCTGTTTATGTGTGTTAACGATTGAAGAAAATGAAAAGTAATTGATAATTAAATATTTTATTTATTTTTATTTTTGTTATAATTAAAATTGTAACTAAAAGGAAATTAGCACTAGCAACTAAGGCTATCGGCTTCTATGTCTACATATTTTTATTACAGTTTTAAATTTAATTTTATATCTTGTTAAGGTTTGTTAGCTCTACAAATTTTGAAATTAATTCTGTTAGATTTTGTTGGTACTTTGATCGCGTCTGTTGGGTTTTTATTTCCAAATACATTTGATGTTGTGTTTCTAAAAGCATGTCAGTTGTTAATAATATGTAGAAGTTTTTGGCAGTTTTGACAGATTGGTTGCAAAGATTTCTAAATTAAATAATTTTGGGTAAGTAGCATATGACCAACTTTTAATCTAGTGTATAATTTGTTCTTGAATACACTAGTATGTGTCAGCAGCATAGGAGAACTCCTGTTTGGGTTTTATACGGATGGGTATATAGTTTCCACTTTCTCTTGCTTTCTAATTGAATTTGTGTTTTTATCTTACATTTTTGTTTAAGGATTTTTAAAGAAAGTAAAAACACTACAATAGTGTTTTTAGCAGCACAGTCAGCTTGTTCATTACCTTTGATTCGTGCATGTCGTGGAATCCAGATAAAAAAAAAATCCAAAAACGATAAAATGTCCCATTTATCGTTTTTGATCTATCTGTATAGATTATTTTCCAGTTCTCCATGAGATATTCACATTTTATATCTTTAAACATTTGTTTGTGTATTATATTAGATATATTTTCTTTCCTGAATTTTTAAAGGTAATCTATAAAAAGATTTTTGCTTAACATTAACGAAGGAAAGCTGTCAAGATGTAAACTCTTTCGATTTTATTTGTTTTTGGTTTTTTGGATTCTGCCCAAAAAAAATGGTAAATGGCAAAGGTACGAAACCAAAGCGCCAGGGTGTGATTGCCTTAGCTTCCTCCAAAATCAGCAAGGTAATATTAATAAGAGTTTAATTGTGCTCTTCCAGTTAACAGTTGAGTTTTTAAAATGGTGCTCCACCAATGTCCGACTTATTGAAACTAAAATTTCTAGGGTATGTGATTCTGGACCTGTTACAATTATATTTAAAACAAAAACAAAGTCAAAAATTTTGTTTTGAATGTACTTATGCGAAAGAACGAACTCTTTCGACATTGAGAAACCGGCAATTTATTTGTTGATTTTGTTAGACCAGTCACGTGTTGGTCCATTAATCGTAAAGTAAATGAATTTACGATAGTAACGAAATTACGCTCAAAACAACATAAAAATTCATTGATTAATCAAATATTTTTTTAAGTTTTATTCGATTAATCGGTAAAATATTATGCTTATTTACTATCAAACTGATTCACTAACACTTACAAAACGCATATAATGGAATTGCGTACTTTATAGAGTTTAAGTATAAAAGTTACTTAATAATTTTGCAGGACTGAGTCAGTTTTTGATAATTAAGCCGTGAAATGGACAGGATTAAAAAAAATTTATTCACATACTAAATGAGCGCAAAATGTTCTATCTCATGATGATGAGAATTCGTATATTCATGCCTTCAAAAATGGATCATTGCCACTCAAAGTTCAGTTTTAAGGGAAACTTTGAATTGAATCGCTAAAAAAAACACTAACGCTTTACCATGGGTTAAAAGTTTATAATAAAAAAATATTTGTCCCTTTGTAACGTGAAAAAAGTTTATATACCTATGTAAATCACAAAAACCCCTTAGATTAAGAGTTATTGATAAATAAAGCGACATATATTTTTGAAAGCTTTATAATGCCATTTTTACCGCTTAAATGCGAGGGACCAGGCCGGTTATATGCAAAGACATAAAAGTATACTAAAAAATGCTTTTTCAACATAGTATAACTGTTCTCATTAACAATGAATTTGTCATAAAACTCACAAAAAGAAATATATTTTTTGTTACCTACCTACATATGTATGTACATACATACATGCATATGTATATGACAGCATTTTACGAAATACCTGAAATTGTAATTATTATCCTGTCCACTAATTTGTCAAGTATAAGGTGTAGAAGTATTACCCCCGTCACCATTAGTCATTAACATGTCTTAACAAAAGTCAAACTTCATATAAAAAACATTATTTTTAATACTGATTTTTTTATATGAAGTTTGACTTTTGTTAAGAGATGTTAATGACTAATGTAGACAGAGGTTTAGGTGTAAGAAATAAAGCTCCTTTTAAATAATATAAATAAATTAGTCAAGTGCGAGTTAGCCTCACACACGTAGGGTTCCGTACTATGTTTAGTACAACTTTAAAAATTCAAGTTGTTAATTTTTTCATGTCTTATAAGTCACCCTTTAATTTTAAAATTAAAGTCATAATTGCATCACTGTTGGAACACCCTTTAAATTTTATCAATATTTGTTATAGCAGCCATAGTAATACACTTTCTATAAAACTATACATGCGCCTACCTATTGCGGTTCAAAAAATAAGTTAATATACGTGAAAAACATGTCACTGATGGAACACCCTTTAGATATTAGTAATTGTTACAGCGGCCGAAGTTCAACATCTACTGTAAACATTTAAAGAGTCTAACTATTATGGTTCAAAAAATAAGCCTATTTACGTACAAATCATGTCTCTGTCGGAACACCATTTAATTTTGTTATTTGCTATGGCGCCCATGGCAATTCTCTTTCTATGAATATATCAAGAGTCTACCTATTACTATTAAAAAATAAGTTACTATACGTGAAAAAGATGTCACTGTCCGAACACCCTTTATTTTTAGTAATTGTCATGACGGCCATGGCAACACATCTTCTATACAAAGTGGAAGAGTCTTCATATTACGGTTCAAAAAATATGTCGTTATACATGCAAAACACGTCACTGTCGGAAAACCCTTTACATTTTCATTGTTTTTATAGGGGTCATAGTAATACAGCATTTGTGAAAATTTCAAGAGTCTATCTATTATGGTTAAAAAATTAGTCAATGTTTATGCAAATCACGTCACTGTCGGCACACCCTTTAATTTTTACTATTTGTTATAGTGGCCATAGTAATACACCTCCTGTAAAAACTTCAAGAGTCTACCTGTTATCGTTCTAAGCTTAGGCCATATACATACATGCAAATCACGTCACTATCGGAACACCCTTTAATTTTTAGGTTTAATATTGTATACTTGCTTATAACGCGAACATAGATTAAATTACTGTCTGCAAATTTTAAGTGGTTGCCTCCTATAGCTCAAAAAATAAAGACATAAAGGCAAGTAACACGCCACTTTAGGAACACCCTATAAGTTTTAGTATTTGTTGCTATAGTGGCTACAGTTACACATCTTCTGTGAAAATTTCAAGAGTCTACCTATTATGGTTCAAAACTTAGGCCTTGTACATGCAAATCACACCACTATCGGAACACCCTTTAATTTTTAGGTTTATTTTTTTAGACTTGTTTATAAAGTGAACTAAGTTTTAATTACTATTTGTAAATTTCAAGTGTATCCCACCTACAGTTCACGAAATAGGCACATATTCGTGAATAACACCTCTCTATCGGAACACCCTATAAGTTTTAGTATTTGTTGCTAAAGCGGCAACAGCTATACATCAAAATTTCAAGAGTCTACCTATTACGGTTCCAGAGATAAAGGGCGCTGACAGACGGACAGACATTGTAGCGAAAACAATAGGGTTACGTTTTTACACTTTGTGTACGGAACCCTAAAAAGGCACCCAGCAAAAAATACTGCTTCGTCGTATGCAGGTTATCGCTTACGAACCTGCTTACGTATGACATGATATTTGTTCGCGATGTCCCACTTAGTAGCATTTCCTTTTAAGCGCTCAATGCAGCGCAGCATAGATGTTCTAAAATCATATGGTATTAAGTTCGTAACTCGTCGGAACTCATCGAAAATTTGAAATATGTTTATCTCTGCCTTACAGTTGTGCTTTTTAGTATGCACTACTGTAAGGCGAAATGTAGAAAATTAGTTGTTTTTTGAAAACTTAACATTTTATGTCATACAAAATTGCATTTATTTAGGCAAAATATATGTGCTTACTATTAAGAGATTTAGTATGGCAGCAAAAGATTTTACTGCTTCCAAAAACCCCATTTTTTTATTTTGCTGGGCAGCTAAATAAGGAAAATCAAAATAAAAATAATGACTATATACCTACTATGTATTTATGTATATGAACATTCATATATACCTATGTAATAATAATTCAACCGGTAGGTTGGGTCGGTAGGGCAATACAAATAGAACCATTCACATGGAGTTTTTTTATATTTATGTGTGTTCAGTACACAGTACGAATCATCTACCTCAAATACTTATCCCCTTCTGCATTAGCCAACATGTCTTAACAAAAAACAAATGTCATATAAAATACCAATATTAAAATATGTTTGTTTTTGCTGATGTAAAGACATGTTGATGGCTAATGAAGATGGCCTCTTAAGCTACATGGTAGATTGTAAACATTTTTGTACTGTTATTCTGCCTCCGTTATTCCTTATGTGTGAAAATAAATACAGAAAACTAAAATTAAATCATTCAAAACAGAAAGTGTTTAAAAAATATTTATCGTTTATTCCAACCATTATGCCACTTTAGACAAATTTTGGTATGGTAACACTACAATTTCATTTATCTCTGCTCACCTTTATTCTATTACATTTTTGTAATAGAATTTGTCCGCACAAAATTTTGTTTCAGGCAAAAATTTGTTACTGAGAATTTTTTGCAGCATGATTCACTCATTTCGAAAATTTTGTCTGGACAAACAAAGTTCCCAATGCATAAGTAAACAAGTCATATTAATTTTACAACGTGGCAACAAATGATATGGCGACTCAATTCAGCTTTTTCTTTACATAAAAAATGAAATAATAGTGTAATTACTTATGTATGTATATGTAGCTAGTAATACATTGCCGTTTTTTAATGAGCCGTTATATTTATACAACCGGTATGGTCATTAGGTCTGGTGCTGAATGGATTTGGAAGATTTTTTGATATTAAAATTCTTTTTATACCCTTCTCCACAGGTGGAAAAGGTGTATACATATAAGTTTGTCATTCCGCGTGTAATTTCTACAATATTCATTTCCGACCCCATAAAGTATATATATTCTGGATCCTTATACATAGAGTAGTTGATTCAGCGATATCCGTCTGTCCGTGTTGGAGTAGTAATGTCATTTGCCAAGGCACCAGAAGAGATAAAAAAAAAATTTAAGCACACCAATCTGTCAGGCATAGTTTCGAAAATTTTGGTATTGCAATTCAGCAACATCTGATCATTCCTTTGGAGGCTGCGGGTCAAAAGCTACGCTTACCTATATTTTTTAATTTTTTTTGGCTTAATGATTTTTTGCTGCTAAATAAATATTAGACCGCAACAGGTAGATCGCAAGGAGTGCATACAAATCTCGGGGGGTCAATAATCCCCTGCGAGGGGCGACTTTTGTTAGTAGGGGTTTTTTACTTTGATTTGTATTAAAGTCCTATATAGTGAGCAATACACATATAGGTAGTCAATTGAGCCACAGGGTACCTACTGGTAAAAAAATTTAATAAAATTAAAAAAAAAAATTTAATTTAAAAAAAAAAATTGAAATTTAAAAACCGTTTTCAAAACAATATTTCCACAGAAAATTATCCGAAAAAAATTTCCAAAAAATTTTCGAAAAATTTCGAATAAAAACATTTTCCAAAAAAAAATACTTACAAAAAATTTTTGAAAAATTAAAAACAAAATTTCAATATTTCTGTGAAAATGAAAATCATGACTGTAGCATAATATATTTTAAGAATATATGTATGTATGTATGTATGTATGTATGTATGTATGTATGTATGTACATATGTATGTATGTATGTATGTATGTATGTATGTATGTATGTATGTATGTATGTATGTATGTATGTATGTATGTATGTATGTATGTATGTATGTATGTATGTATGTATGTATGTATGTATGTGTGTATGTATGTAGGTATATATGTATGTATGTATGTATGTATGTATGTATGTATGTATGTATGTATGTATGTATGTATGTATGTATGTATGTATGTATGTATGTATGTATGTATGTATGTATGTATGTATATATGTATGTATGTATGTATGTATGTATGTATGTATGTATGTATGTATGTATGTATGTATGTATGTATGTATGTATGTATGTATGTATGTATGTATGTATGTGTGTATGTATGTAGGTATGTATGTATGTATGTATGTATGTATGTATGTATGTATGTATGTATGTATGTATGTATGTATGTATGTATGTATATATGGATGTATGTATGTATGTATGTATGTATGTATGTATGTATGTATGTATGTATGTATATATGGATGTATGTATGTATGTATGTATGTATGTATGTATGTATGTATGTATGTATGTATGTATGTATGTATGTATGTGTGTATGTATGTAGGTATGTATGTATGTATGTATGTATGTATGTATGTATGTATGTATGTATGTATGTATGTATGTATGTATGTATGTATGTATGTATGGATGTATGTATGTATGTATGTATGTATGTATTTATGTATGTATGTATGTATGTATGTATGTAGAATAGAATATATAGAATAACATATTTTTGTAATGCGTTTGATTTTTAAATAGATGAGATCTCTGCTTTAAAACATAGTCAACATCAAGATACCGACTACAAACTGTCAAAAATAAAATACACACGTTTAAAGGTAAAAGATTATTTTAAAGCCAGTATAACTACATGGCTACACGACCACCGTTGTGGTTGTCGTCAACTTAAGCTAATTTCTATTTTATTCAACAAAAGAAAATGTCACAAAATTGCAAATTCATATACAAACAAAAAGTTTTGAATGAAATATTTATAATTTTTTAAAAAAGTTATTTAATTTTATAAAAGCAAAATAAGTATTTCTACAACAATGTCAGAGTTTACGATGTAGCTGTCGTCTTCAATATCATTAAGTAGCTGACAACTGTAGCCAACGGAATTTATTTTCATTTAGCTGCGTATCCGCTGTATTCTATTTCTTTAAAGTATGAGTAATGACTTTTTTCTCATATGACTTATTTGAATTTATGTAAAGAGTCAACAATATGGATAATGCTGTACATGTCTGTATAAATAATGTCTGGTGAAGGGTATAGAAGATTCCGTACGGCCGAATATATCACTTTTACTTGTTTTATTTACTACTAGCTGTGTCCGCACAAGTTGTATGCGTCTTGACAATTTTTTGTTTGATTTTGCTTTGAAAGGAATCCACACCAAATTTTAATACTTCTACTTTTATAGTGCTGGAAGTAAAAGTATAGTCAAGCTTAAACTCGCACGTTTTTTATTTAGATGTTGGATAATTACTTATCCCATATCTAAATATCCGTCCTAATCACTAAGCTTTAACGCGTTATTCTCAGAGCACAACATTTCAACACTCTTCTTATTACAGTTAGCTAGATTCACGGCAATAATTTTTCATTTTGTACGCGATGCAGGACAACACAGCCAATTATAGGCTATGTTCAATAATATATGGTTAGTAGTGTATAATGTCAAAAATTTGCCTAAGTTACATAATGATAAATATTCACTTTGTATGGGATTAATAAGCATTGCTAATTTATAAGGGAGTTTCTCGTACAAAATTTCAAGACCCTAGCAGTGAAACAAGCCGTGCCAAAATTTTCGGCGGCGGCGGCTGGACAATTTTTAACCGGCGGCGGCGGGACGGCTCAATTTCGGCTTATTATTATTATATTGTTGCTTAAATAAAACATCATTCGTTTAAATATTTTTTTTATTTTATATATAATTTTATTAAAATTTTAATTCAAATCAAAATTTTACTAAAATCCGATTTATAAAAAAATTTTGAATTTTACAAAAATTTCGATTTAAGTTAAAATTTTACTAAAATTTTATATAAAATAAAAAATTTTATAAATCGAAATTTGAGTAAAAATTTTAGAAAAATAAGTTTTCTTTTTTAATATAATTTACATAAAAATATTAAATAGGAATTTAGCCGGAGATCATAAATGAATGCTATAAACACATGTACGAAGAACAAAATAATACTTATATCCCATGAATTTTTTCATAAATATTTTGAAAAAGAAAGTGAATTGAACTTTAAGGCAAAATTTTCATAAAAAATTTGTCCGTAGACTTATAATAAATAAATTATTCTTTATAACAAATAAGATAACTTATTAGATTAAATATTTAATTTTTCGACAATAACTTATATACTCGTATATATAATTAATTCGGAAATACACTTGATATTAATATGTTTGTATTATTTATTTTTGTTTTCTATTTTTAATAAAAATTTGCCGTCATTTAGGGTCGTCCAAATTTAAGAAAAAAATTGTAAGCCAATTTTCTCCCAAAATAAAAGAGTATCTTCCTAAATTTTCAGAAGAAGGAATGTACTGTTTCTTCGTGTGAATATTGTTCGTGTTTTTTTATATATTTGTAAAAAAAATAGATTCGTTGTTTTACATCGTTATCATGTGGCCTCTATATTTGCAATTTTTTATTGAAAACGTAGTTTATGTTTGAACGCGTAGTAATAAAGATCAAAAATGCAACAAGTAAAATTATACAAATACAAATTTATTATATTATTAGGAAATAGAAATATTTTTTTTCTTAATATTAATATTGAAGTTTCTTTGGTTTTTAATAATTTAAAATATTTTTTTTATTAATTTTAATAATATATAAAATAAATAAAAATGTGTATATTAACTTATTTCCTGTCTGTCTTTCTTTCTTGTGTTCGCATCACGTTAAAACTACTGGATGGATTTTAACAAAATTTTGTGAGGACGTACCCTAGTATCCTGATTCCAATATAGGATACATTTTTTCCGCAAAAATAGCTTATTTCCATATGAACGTCGAGAAAGAGCAGTGAAAATACGCCGATTTTTTTTACCGATTTAAAGGTAGGTACTGCATACTTCAGGTATCTTTTATTTTTGAAAGCAGTATATTTTAAGCAATATTTCGCAACAGATGGCGATGTATTAAAATAATGATTAACTCATTTCCTACCGATTTAAAGACGGTTGCGCAACATATAGCGCTGTTTTTAAATAATGACTAAATGAATTGAAAGCGGGATGTATTAAACACGATTGCGCAATAGATGGAGCTGTTAAAATAATCACAAAATATCAATTACTTACTGCCAAATGCCAATTGAATAAAATTTATATTTAATTTGTATTTTTACTTTGTGGAATAACAATAGCGCTATTCAGTATTTGATGCATCATTCAAATTTACCAAAAACAATATATATTTTGTTGTTGGATTTCACAAAAAAGTTATGATATTACTCACCTGAACTTTTGCAAGACCATTTGCATCGAACACTGAACTCCGCTATTGTTGTTAAAATATTTTAAACACCTTTTTAGAATTTTATCCAGGGATGGGTACCTTTATAAAAAGTAAAAAGTAAATACTTAAGTCTTGGTGTGGATTACTTTCAAAGCAAAATCGAACAAAATATTGTCAGGTCGCACACAACGTGTATGGGCACAGCTAGAAAATATATATATATATATATATATATATATATATATATATATATATATATATATATATATATATATATATATATATATATATATATATATATATATATATACATTATTTTATCCTTTTTTATTTTTATAAATAAAATTTTGCCAAATTTTTGTTTAATTTTCTTTTAAAAAGCCGTACGCTTGCAAATAAACACATAATAAAAGTCTATGCAAATAAATTCGAAAAACCTTCTGATATGCCTATGAAATATATCTTTAAAAAAATATTGGTTCTAGGACTATCGAATTATTTCTAAAACTGAAAATGAACGCTTTTGATTCTGAGTTTTCTCTGTAGTTAAATTTCAATTACATAGTAATATGTATAATAAAATATTAACTCATTCCCATCTGTCTGTTTGTCTCCTTTTCATTGAACAAAAACATGGATTTTAACAAAATTTTGTGAGGAGGTACCTAAGTATCCTGATCCCAATATAGGATACTTTTTTTCTGTAAAAATATCTCATTTCCAGGAGAAAAAGCAGTGAAAAACGAAATTTCCATTTTAAAGGTACTGAAATTTTCGGTTTAAAACCGGGATATTTTCAACACATCTTTTCATTTTTGAAAGTAGGATATTTTAAAAACTCTTGCGCAACATTAGGCGCCAATTGAATAAAATTTGTATTTGATTTGTATTTTTACTTTGTGGAATTACATTGTATTTAAATATTTTAAACTCCTTCTTTACTATAAACACAGAGCTTTACAATAATTTTTCGAACTTTTTATAAATTTTAGAATTTTATCCAAGGCTGGGTACCTTTATGTAAAGAAGATATATATCTAGATGGATTTTGACAAAATTTTGTGAGGAGGTACTATGTCACTAAGCTACAAGTTCACAATTACAACCGTTTTTGCCTGTAAAATTGTGAGCTTGTGAATACTTGTGTTTCATAAATATACAATTACAAGTTTGCGGTTACATGTGATTTGTAGAATTCACTAGTCTACAAGTCATACTTCTACAAGTGGTTTTGTTTCACTAAACTAAATTTGTACTTGTACACTTGTAGAATTGTACCAAAAAAGCTTAGGGTCGACGTAGATTCTCAAAACAAATTTTACAAGTTACAAGTGAATGATAAATTGAATTCAAATTTAAAAAATTCAAATTGAATTCAAAATTGTTTGCTTATTACAAATTATCGATAAGCGACAACACCACTAATCATATATTAGGTGCGATCCCGTACTCAACATTTGGAGCCCTCGGGATCCTTATTATACCGAAAACTGTTCCCGTACTGTACCGTATTGGGTAAAAGAGCGTAATTTTGAGAGAAAGTAATCTTCTTCTTCTTGTATGAAACAGCTCAAACTTTTTATTTGGGCTGATTGTGAAAATACAAAACAATCAAATTTTTGAAAGTAAACAAACAAAATTAAAAAATAAATGTTTTTATGCTCACAAAAACTATTATTTAAAAAAGTTTTCATAAAAGATTAGAAAAAAAATTGTCATGTATACAAAATATTTGTGTTTTTAATTTTTGTGCATGTGTAATGCATGCAAAACACTTTGACATTACGTTTTGGGATATAAAGTTGGTTTTTAGTGTTTCCGTACTTTTGGGCATTTTTGTCTCTAAGAGTGTTTATTTTTGTTTTGTCTCATTTTACCAAACTTTTCCTAAAAATTACGGGATAGCACCTCTTAAAAACAAATAAACACTGGTACAAGTCAAACATATAATTTATTAAATTGTTCATATTTTTATTTTTTGAGTGCAAGATGAACCTTTTTTACGATTCCAGTGATGAAAACGATAATGATATCGCATTAAAAAGAAGAAGAATATTTAGACCACGTCTGGAATTTCTGGAATCCACGTACAATGAGCGTTTCAGGCTAAAACGGGGCAAATTTCTTTTGCTGATAAATTTGTTGTCTCCAATACTGGAGAGAGAGACAAATAGAAGCCATTCTCTAACGGTGCGAGAGCAGCTTCTCCATTTCATGTATGGTGGTTTGTGGACCCGATCTCCAATTCTATTACTTCTATGCAAATTGGCCATGCGTCTTGGGCAATAGTTGTTTGTTCCGTAGAATGGAAAACGGTTGACGTCCAATTCAGAACGGAATCATTTTAGGTGAATCAGCATATCCGCTATCAAATAACAGAAGATTCCTCAATGTACACAAATTTGTGAACAATGCAATTGGCATTTTAAAGGAAAAATTTCCAGTTTTAAACTATTTGCGGGTGAGCCCAGAAATTGGCAAGCGATGTCTCTAATTGTGCGGTCTCTACTTGTCTCTACTTTAGTCATGCACTGAAGAAGATGAAAACTTCAGAATTATGCTATTATATTATTAATTAAATAATATTCACACATATATCTAATTTATCAAAATATTTTATTTTATTGTAATTGTAGAAATTATAGTTTACAAGTGCAAAAAGCTACAAGTGTTGTGAAAATTTTAATGAAACACAATTCATCAACAATTGTACGAATTAGACTTGTGATTGTAACTTGTAAACTTATAGAATTGTAGTTTAGTGAAATAGGGCCCTGATTCCGCAAAAATACCTTATTACCAAGAGATATTAAAGAGAAAAAGTACGCGAACTTTTTTTTATCGCTTTAAAGGTACTGCATACTTTAAGGCATCTTTTATTTTTATAAGCGGGATATTTTAAACACGGTTGCGCAACAGATGGCGCTGGTTTAAAATAGTATAGTAAAATATTAATTACTTACTGCCGAATAGCCAATTAAATAAAATTTGTATTTGATTTGCATTTTTATTTTGTGAAATTCCAATGTTATTAAAATATTTTAAACAGCTTCTTTATAATAAACACAGAGCTTCAAAATAAATTTTCGAATTTTTATAAATTTTAGAATTTTATGCAGGGATGGGTACCTTTATATAAAGTAAATACATAAACCATAACTGAAGCACTATAAAAGTAAGAGTCTTACAATTGGAATGGAATACTTTCAAAGCAAAATATTGTCAGGACACCCACGACGTGGCGGGCTCAGCTAGTTGTATAATATATCGTTCGATCCGTTTTTTCTTTTTCCATCGCTAGAAAATTTAGAATTCCATTTTTACGACTTTATATTATATTGTATTGTAAGCGAGCAAACCGTATAAAAACTTGTACAAAAAGCACTCAATTTTTTGAGTTTTTTTTATACAAATTTTCTATATAAATATGAAATTTCACAATTTTTTTCAATAACATTTTTTTATTTATAAAATTATGTTTTATAATAATATTTCTTAAAAACTAAAATAGAAAAATTAAGTTAAAGCGTAACTAGACAGGTACGAAACGAGTGGTTGTAGGTTTGTGTGGGGATGTTGGGGTAGGTGTATAATGAGTGTATAAAATGCAGAAGTGGAAGAAATACAAAATAAAACTTATTTCTGTGGTAGTCCATAGGTTTGCGCAGGAACATGAATAGGAACTGGGACAGGTTCAGGGGCGGTGAAAGTAGTTGCCTGTGCACTATATTGATGAGCGGTTGCAGACTGTTGTAAAACAGAAGCGCTATATTGTGGCGCTGGTTGGTTGATTACTGTAGCAGAAGATTGCACTTGAGGCAAAGGACTACTTACAGGAGCAGCTACAGGATTAGCTACAGGAGCAGCTTCAGGAGCAGCTACAGGAGTAGCTACAGGAGAAGCTACAGGAGCAGCTACAGGAGCAGCTATAGGAACAGCTATAGGTGCAGTTATAGAAGCACTGGCAGAATATGCATTATTATCATAAGCTTGAGCATGTTCGTGAATTATACGAATTACTTTAGATGGAGCGCTGACAAAAGAGCCACTGTTACCAACAGCATTTTCATGAATGAGTCTAATAACTTGAGGCGCAGGTCCTGCATTGACTCCAAAACCTCTGGATGACTTTTGATGTATGACTTTAATGACTTTAACAGTAGCAGCAGATGGATGGGTAGGAGCAAGAGCAGGAGCTGAAACACGATTATCGATAATTCTCACATTGATAACTTTGGGGGACGCCCTAATGTATTGACCTTCATGTCCATAATTGTGTGCGTAGACATTGCCACCTCCGCTACCACCTCCACCATTGCCGCCTTTTAACAGACTCAAAAGGGTAGCATTTGCCACAGCAAACAAAGCACACATACATACAATCAACTGTTAAAAAATAATCAAATAAATACTCATTACTTTATATATACGAGTATATTTTTTCATAACAAATTGAAAACATACCTTCATTTTAATAATTCCTCCGCTTAAACGTTACAAGCTTTTTCAGGCCTATCTAAGAAAATGTCTCCAATACGAATGTTGTCAATTGATTACAAATCAAGAGTTTTTATACTGATCGTCATCATTAATGTATGAATTGAGTAAGAAAAATCATTAAGTAATAAAATGTGATTTCTTTTATTTTCATTTAAATTTCTTGTAAAACTTGTACTCAAAAGTCTTTTGTTGCAAGCTTTACACTGTTATTGGGCCTGATAAAAGTAATCTATTGCTAGACAATATTCATGATCAAGATTATATTTATTTTATATATTATTTATACACACATTTTATTTTAATATTTGTTGAACTGAATGATATGCATGTGACCAACAGCTTTAAGTTGAAACTAATATGTCCCAATTACAAAGAGTAATAAAAAAATTAACTTAATAATTAAAGACACGTGTAAATTACACAGAATATGATATGCTTTAATGTAATATAATGACAAGTATAATATTTAAAATTTGAAGTTAAAAGGTGACCCCACCCTATTGTTATTGATGTTCATATATTACCTTATTTTTTGAGCCGTTATAGACATCAATAATAAGTATAAAAAATTTATGAAGTGTCCTCATAGCTGACGTAATTTTACTTATGTATGTATGTGGTCTTATCTTTTGAACCATTATACGGGTATGTTCTGTAATCCGAAACCGAGTGAAATTGAATCCGAATAAAATTTTAAATTGTCATAACTTTTAAATCTTACAACATTTTTATATTATTTTTTATACATTTGATTAAATACCATTCACATAACTTTCTTGATTGCTAATGTTTTAAAATAATAGGCGAAACTAAGTTTTATTTTTCTTTAAAAATTTATTCGATTTCAATTTCACTCGGTTTCGGATTACAGAACATATCCGATAGTCAGACACTTGATATTTACACAGAACGTACATATATTATTTACTGTGCCCTCTATAATGACAAATATAAAATTGAAAATTAAAGGGTGTCTTTTGAACCGTTATTGATAAAAGCTTGAAATTTTAATAAAGCGAATATTGCTAAGTCTACAATCACAAGTTCAAAGAAAAAAATACCTCATAGCTCACGTAATTTGACTTATAAAGACTCAGTTTTGAATCGTTATAGACAGAAAATTGAAAAACGTAATTTTGTAGATCCAAGATGTGAATTGTTAATTTAATTATATCTATACATATAATAACACTGTATGTAGCAGCACAATTTCTGTACAGAAAATATTTTTTGAAATTGTTGTTGCTGCTGCAGATAGTAATCAAAATGGAATACAAAACAGCAGTTTTTGGAATTTTTGTCTGTCTGTCTGTGTTCGCATCATGTAAAAACTACTGGATCAATTTTAATAAAATTTTGTAAGAAGGTACCTTAGTATCTATTTACAGAATTCTACAATAATTGTAGACTTTATACAGACTTTATATAGCAATTACGCTGGCTAATTGTTTATGATACGCATGGTAATTGGGTACCTGTATATAAAGTAAAGTTCCAAATTTTTTTAACTCGTTCGAGACTGTATAGACTTTTGTATCCGTTAAAATAACGAGGTTCTTTATTTTACAATGAACTAGATATAGATAAGTATGTCAGTGAAGAGCATTTTTGAATGCTCAACTTAGGATTTTTACTTTTTAGACGATAACAATTTTTCGATTTGTAAGGGAGGTACCCCGCCCACTATTTTAATCCAGCCAACTTTTTGCCAAACTATGCACACTAATACGAATTACAGATACAGTTCCTAAGTAACATGGTGATATATATTTACTTTATATGGAAAGTGCCACTCCCACTTGGAAAATTATACAGTCGAATTTATCCACCGCAGATCTGGTAACAAACTGTGAAAATTTTAGGAAGATCGGTTTATTGATATAGGCAGCTATAGCTTTCCGAAATAAACAAGCGAAAATATTTTGTGCTTTAAATAAATAGATAGGTAGATTTCGATTAGTCGATATTTTTCCACAACGCTAGCTTACACAATTTCTTTTTATTATTAGGGTTTTGATGAATTATTTGCTGAATATTTTAATTTTTTTATAAATTCAATCGTTCCTAAAGTAAATAAATAAATTTAGTTTTAACAAGCACCTTTTCTATGGAAAAATTCGTTAGTTGGTCTCGTTATTTATCTCGAAAAACTAATTCATTTCTTTTGCTTACACGATTATAAATTCAATGTTTTTTTTTAACTGGATAAGTATTATTATGACACTTTTTTTTCCATTTATTAAACAAAAGAATATTCATATGAAGCCGACAAATCATTACAACAAATTAATGTCTAACAAATTGTATACCAGATGCTTTTCTAGCAACGCACTGTGGCACATATTTTGAGAAGGCGGCCAAAAATCATTTTTTTTATGGTTGCCGATTTCAAAGTTTTATTACTAATTTGAAAATAAATACCACAGTACCTAGGGTGCCTAAAAATTACTACTCCATTTCAACTATATCCAGAACAGGATGATCCAAAATGGACTTTTTTGCTAATTTGGTTAAATTTTAAATTCTTAGAAAATTTTAATTTTTAAATGACTATAACTTTTTTGTTTTAAAAGATTTTGATGCGAAATAATTTTGTAATAATTATAAAAGTCATATCGAAAAATAATTGCGTGCTAAATAAAAATACTTTGAAATAAAGGGTGGTTAAATTTTAAATTTTAAAGTTATTTAAACTATTGTCATTTCTCTCTATTTTGATAATATTGCTATGGTGCAATTATGTATGGGACAAAATATCGGCCAAATGGCCGCCGCGACCTCGGCGGCACACTCCCATCCGATGCTCTAAATTTTCGATGACGCTGAGGCATAATTGAGGTTCTATGTCGTTAATGTGCCGAATTATCTCAACCTTTAGCTCTTTAATTATTGCTGGCTTATCAACGTACACCTTTTCTTTCCAATAACCCCAAAAGAAAGAAGTCCAACGGTGTCGAATCACATCTCGAATCTGTTGAAACCACATATCGTCTACATCCATATCTTCCAATTCGAGCCATAAAAAGTTCTTTATCATCTCATGATAGCGAACACTATTTACAGTAACTTCCTGACCGGCCCTATTTTGGAAAAAATACGGCCCGATGATGCCGCCAGCCCACCAAACAGTCTCTCTTTGTGGGTGCATTGGTTTTTCGACAATCATTCTTGGATTATCATTCGCCCAAATGTGGCAATTCTGCTTATATAATCCACTGAGCTGAAAATGTGTCTCATTACTGAAGATGATTTTCTTCGAAAATTGATCATCCACTGTTGCCACTGTTGCTCGATTGTTTATCTTTCCGTGTTTCAAATAGAGTTAGTCTGAAATTAAGAAATGTCAAATTAAATGCAGAAAAAAACTTGACGTTTAGGTGTGGTGCACATTGAACATCGGCCCTCAAAATATATCGAATTTTTACTCGATATATCAGCTTGATTATACACATATGTATGTAACTAATAATAAACATATACATACATACATTTATAAACTGATATTTAACTGAGGACATAAGACATAAAAACCCTGTTTTAGCACGTTTTATCACATTGCTTTCATAATAAAATTTAACTAAAAATGAAAATGTATTTTAAAACCTTGCATAAATTAATTTAAAAATTAAAGACGAAAGTCCTACCTGATAAACAAAAAAAAAAATAAAAAAACGCTTATCACAATTCCAATCAAATGTTATGGATTTTTTACCGTCTTCTTATAAAATGGTCCACTGTGCAAACGTCTTTGGGTGAATTTTTGCATATTTATTTTATAAATATTGCCTAAGTTACACATTTTTATAATTGATAATAAACGTGAGCGGCCGCTAAACTATTCGTTCGTTCATTCAAATTTAATTTATGTAAGTATGGACATAAGCATATACATACATACATATTTAGGCCTAAATAACTGAAGAGAATGAGTATTTCTGCTGCACAGCAACAGCAGCATAAGGCTCATTTAAATAAATAAATCCAAAAACCGACTTACGATTATGCGATTTTGTCATTCATTTTATTTTCTTTGCTTACACTTGATTACTACTAATAGAATATACATAATATGTATGTATGTATGCATTTTATAATATTTGAGGTTAGGAAGTCATTTCAATAAATTGTGTGCGACAGATTGCATGCATTTTCTAAGTAACCTTGAAAAATACTTACATACTTACATATATGTATACATATGATTGAATATGTAGACGCAATAGGCATTTTAAATATCTTTAGGCAGCATTTTACGTTTGCTCTACATATAGTAGATCAATGAAGTTGTTGATCAATGAACGCGACATATTTATATGTTGGAACAATAATATTTTCACGATCATTTTAATGATCACAGAGATATTGTTTTTGCTTTATTAAATGATCACAGAGATATTTTTTTTGCTTTATTAAATAAATTTTATGTACAAAAACAAAGTTTAGATTTTATGCTGTAATATTTAAGGTATGGAAACCTTTTTAAAAAATCCTATATAGTTGAAATATTTTTTTTTTTTATTTATTTGAATTTCAATTGCCAATTTCTACGCTTTTTCAAAAATTGAAATATTTTTTCTTTATTTGATTTTTCAATAAATTGTTTCAAAACAAATTTCAAAGAAGAACAAAAAAGGGGATGTATAATAATCAATACAGTAGCACAATTTTACCGGAAATGTCATAATCCTTATTTTTGTCAAATGTTAATTGTCACAAAAAAAAGGAAGAATGGCTTTATCTTCTATTTTTCTACCATGCTTTATAGTATTTAATTTAGCTGAGAATAATTAATTTATTCATAAGTAGCAGTGAGCGCCATTTCACCAGCGTCCTCATTTTGATTTAAAAATTATCCACTTTAAGATATAGTGCTTCAGATATGGTTTATGTAATTTCATTTTATAAAGGTACCCATCCCTGGATATTACTCAGAAACATAGGCTTTATATAGAAATGTAAAATTTGTATAAAATTCCAAAATTACTATAGAGTACTGCAAATAAAAATAAAAGTTGCTGCCAACTTTGCAGTACCATTGAAACGGTAAAATTGCGTACTTTTACTACTTGTTCTTCCTCTTTCTTGGTAATGAGATGTTTTTTTGGGAAAGAAATATCCTATATTTGAATTACGATACTAAGCTACCTGTCCTTAAAATTCATTATAATTTTACGTGATGCGAAAACAAACAGACAGATAGGCAGAAAATCACAGTTTTATTTTATGTAGAGATAATAAATAATTTACATCAGTAACATTAAATTTTATTTATAATAATAACAATTAATTTATTTAAAAAAAAAACTTAGGAACCAAAAAGATTTTACGATCGACAAACAGTTTTCTAACTCGTATGTATATACCTATGCAAGATGAACAAAAACAGAAAAAATTGAAAAAATGGGGCAAAAAATGCGAAATGTTTTTTTTTACAGCATAAAAGTATAGATTGTTAGTTTTATAGAGATATATAACATTTTTAGGATCGCAATGGGCCTCACACTCAAAAACAAAAAAATCCTTTTTTTAATTTCGAAAGAAATTTTTTTATCATAAAATTTTTTTTTTTAAATTAATATAAGTAAGTAGCTGCTAATAGAGCCTTTCACAGATAAAATCAATACAAGGTCTTTATTGGTTTAGCCACAAAAAAATATATTGCAAACCTCTCCAAATTTTATAAATTCAATAAAAACGTATGCGATTTACTCAACTTTTCTGATTTTAACAATGTCAAGCAAAAGCCTTGTAAATTCTCTATACGATGCAGAACTTTTTTGTCTGCCGAGCTGCGTACTTAAATGTTTATATTACGTTGGATGTTTTTGCGCCATTTTTTTGCGATTTGTTGCAAATTTCACATTCTTCTGTTTTTGCTCATCTTGCAAAGGTAGATACAAATAAGAACCCTTTTTGTCGGTCATGAAATATTATTAGTTTCTAAGTTGTTTTAAATAAATAAATTGTTATTATTTTAAATAAAATTTATTGTTACTAATATATATGTATGTATAAGTTATTATCTATAAATATATATAATAACACTGTGATTTTGGGGGGATAGCTCCCCCTGCCCATAAAAACTGAAGGCATATGTAATCCATTTATTTTAATAATTAAGTACACTAATTGTACAAATAATATTGTATGTCACTGCCCACAACAGGCGGCGGGCGAAAAATGTAACTTTAGAATCTCCTGGGTCCAAGTATAGGTTTTTGAACATTCGCTCACCATAAAAGTTGCATTTCACCCCCGGGGGTTCCAATTGTCACTGCAGTAATATGGCAAATGCTTTGACGCGGTTCACTCAGGGAAAATAGGGGCACCAGACGCTAGGGTTCCTAGAGCCTAAATCTGGAAGAAAAGGTCTGTGTGTTAAAACATACGGGTCCTCTTCGGGGCCCGACCAGTGCCCAAAGGACTGGTACCACGGGAATCGGTGGCCCCACAGAGAGCCTATCCTCTCTGTGACTGGTTATTGGTGAGGTCCCTTCGGGGGTACACGTGGTGGTTGTGGTTTAAGATCGATTGATGTAGGTAAGGTGCAAGGTCGATCAAGTGTGCTGTTGCACTCTCAACAGACTGAGTTTGGATAGTCTCCAAACCCCTAAGCAAGGGGTTATAATGTGGATCTAGGCTTGCCTTGGGAAGGCTTGCCATATTATATAAATTGCTACTCATTGTGACTGTATCACACACAAAAGCAATCGTAAAGTGTTGTTATACTACACAATGGGGGCGCTAGTCTACGCCTAAGTTTCACTCGGTGGTAAGACCACCGTGAGGTTAGGCCGAGTAGGCAGGTACTCACGTTAATCTTGTTCCACAAATATAAAAGTATGGGAAAACTTAAAAAGAAATTAATTTTTCAGAGGTAGGATTTATCTTCTAAGGAGAACTTTTTTCTCCTTAAAAGATTATTCTGCAAGTTTTATTAATCAATACATTTTCAAAGCCAATATCCAGGTAGATTGCCAAAATACCCATATGTGCGTTGTAGCGTCCTGACAATATTTTGTTCGATTTTGCTTTGAAAGTAATCCACACCAAATTTTAAGACTCTTACTTTTATAGTGCTTCACGTATACGTATTTTCTATATATAAAGGTATCCATCCCTGGATAAAAGTCTAAAATTTATATAAAATTTCAAAAATTATTCAAAAATAAAAGGTGCTTTAAAGTCTGCATATCGGTAAAAGTGCGCACTTGCACTGGTTGTTCTCACTTTCTCTCGGAAATAAGATATTTTTGCGTAAATAAGGTATCCTATATTTGAACCAAGATACTAAGGTACCTCCTCACAAAATTTTATTAAAGTCCATCTAGTAGTTCTTACTTGATACGAACACGGACAGACAGAGAAGAAAAAAGTTATGTTTTATTATATGTACCTATAGATAGATTCTAAAATTTATATACAATTTTAAAATTAATGTAGAATTCTGAAAATATCCTGCTTTTAAAAATAAAAGGTGCTGTCAAGTTTGCAGCAGTAAAATTGCATACTTTAACAGCTTTTTCTCTTTTTTTATTGTTTTTTTTTTTTTTTTTTTTTTGTAGAGAAGTAACACTCAGGCATTTAATGCCTATATTAACAGTGTTACTTCCTTTGGAAAGGGATAGTAGTAGATAAGACAGATGGTTAGTGTGATAGTAAAGCTTCGCTTATGGCAACACTGTAATTGGACGTTATGATTATTTTTAGAACAGTGTTGCAAGCGCCTCTGGTGTTATTTAGGCGAATTAGTTTGAAGCAGCATGGCCAATTTATAATTATTTTACTTCGCCGGCGATTTAGTGCTATGTGGTAACACCGGCGAAGGAGTGCGCTGTGATATGCATCATTATAAAGAGAACCCTACAAGAAATGGATGATTGAAACTAACACATGAACAATGAAAACTCATACATACACAGATATAAAAAATGAATGTGAGTAGCAGAGTTGAATTTTTTGTAAAATACAACTCTGCCACTGTAAATTGAGTCGTAAATTGTAAAATATGAAAAGAAAATAAATTTGAAAAGTAGTTTAGTGCATAAAAAAGTTATTAAAAATATAGAATGTATTAACATGGAGTCGCTAGCATTCTTTCCTTGAAGACTTGAAGACGCTTGTTGCTGCGGAAGAGGTAGAGCTAAAATTAAGCACAGCAAATTTCACTCAAGCAATAGTAACTAATTCAAATTTTTACTTTATTATTTTATTCTTCACAGACTACATACATATTTGCATAAGCTAAAATGAACGCCGGGGAATACTGCTGACAACCGCGCAATCTGTTCGGAAGACCTGCTGGAGAAGTACAATGAGGAAGGTAGATGAGAAAAATATGCTTCCGGGAAGCTTATGTGAGTTGATAATCATCCTCGAGGTATATTCATACTTAAATCTATCTTAAAATATTTTATAACTAATATATTTCTTCATATTTCAGATGTTTTACAGTAGCAGGGAGCGATTGAATTTCAAAAAAGCCTACGAAAAGTCATTATTGAGCGAATAAAAATATTTAAATATGTAAAATTATATATTAAATAAATATTTATAAACTAATTTTAAATTGTATATTAATAAATATAAAAATATTGAATCTGTTTCTGCACAATTTTGCTTAGTCAGCTGTGAGGGGTTTATTTATCTAGTTTGAGTAGTCATCGTTGATTAATTTTTACAGCATAGTTGATTAGTAAAAAGCACAGAGTTATGCTCATTAGTCCAACGAGTTAACAAGTTCGAGAGAGATGAAAAATCACACGTACACAAATGTTTGCCTCATTTTTGTACCATGACCTTAATAACATGATGGTTCTACGCAATGAGAAAAAATTTCTCATCAGTGACACTCAAATGATTGCTCAATTGATGGTCACTGTTCTTGTAGGGAAATTAACACATATCAGAAAAATTGATGGTGCCACGGCTGAGAATTGAACTCGTGACCATTGCTTAGTAGTCAACGTATTAAGGTACCTTCTCACAAAACTGTATTAAAATTCATCCAGTAGTTTTTACGTGACGCGAACACAGACAGACAGAAAATTTCCAAAAATTTATGTTTTGTATTCCATTTCGATTAATATCTGCACCAGCAACAAAGTTTTCAACAAAATTTTCAAAAAATATTCTATGTACAGAAATGGTCCTTGTACATTTTTATTATATGTATTGATGTAGATATATATGGTTTGCTACATATTTTTTAAATTTTTTTTAATAGCATAAACTATAGAAATTTATACGTACATATGTACATTTCTAAAGCATTTTCTTAATAAAATGTTACTTACGATTCTAGATAAATTTAACTTAACACTTCCATTAAAACAAAGACATATTGAAATTGTTCATCTTTTTTTTTATTATTTACAAATTATAAAATAAATATTAAATATCAATGAATCCAGTTGTATTATTTACACTGATTTATAATCAACTTTGTGAATGTTTTAATATTTTTAAAACAAATATAATTTACTTAAACTTAAAATAATTTTAACTACGAGCCTATATGACATGGCACATTAATGACTATGATTCCATAGATTTACCAGCCATGTTCATGTTGTGGAGCCCTATTAGCTGGGGGATAATGCGGTGCTTCTTCAACACGCCTTAATTTAAGTACACCCTTTTCTACTACATGGCCACCAGAATAAAAGCTATTAGCTTTGCCGCTACTAGGTGTAATAACAACATGGCCTTTTTGCCCAAAATGAGCAACGAGTTGGGAATTAAATTTTCCTCCGCCTAAACTGCTATAGGAACTATAACCCGTATCATCTTGTAAGATAATTGGTAGAATATGTGGCAAAATGTCGTGCAACTGGGAGATAGAACTATAAGCACTACCATGACTATAACCAGGAGCATAAAACGAGCCATAAGAAGCACTGGCTGAATAGCCATGTTCTACGTGTACAGGTGCGGGTTTAGCAGACCTTTGGGTGATAACTTTGTAAATTTGAGTTTCACCACCACCATGGCCATAATGATGGCCATAGGAATAACCGCCATAGTTGGCATGACCACTACTATGTCCCTGATCCAAAATTACTTTAATAATTTGTGCAGAACCATGATTATGATGGGGTGTTGGAATAGCGTTATAGGTAGTATGACTATTCCCACTACTTCCTTTACCTTTGTCACCCAACAGATTTAAAAAGGTGGCATTGCAGACACACACTGTGGCCAATAAACAGACATAAATCTGAAAAATTAAAGAGAAAAAAAATAAAATTTTAAGAGAAAAAGAATAAGACAGATAAAATACAATACACACCTTCATTTTAGTGCTGTCGTTTTGTTGCGTTGGTTTTGGTTAAATAATCCGTATCATTAGTGGAACTGAACCTGTAAACAGTTAATGCATAACTGTTACGATTTTCTAGCAATTCCCTACTTTTTATACCTACCCCAAATATGGTTGCTGGTTATCCCAACGAACTACAAAATTAAGCAAAATCAATGTCATTTAGGTGATTTGAAACATCAGCATGTTAATTTGCAGTTGCAGTAAAATTAACTACAAAAATATGTTAAATTATGTATGATGATTATTACTTCATTGTTTTAACACCAGCAACATGAGCGGCAGTTGTTGTTCAACTTTGGCAGTGCGGGCCTGAATATATGTACAATTTTTATATCGATTTCAAAATTTCTTTTGAAACTGAAATAAACTTTACAAATAAAATAAATAGGCTTCATTAATGTTGGGATTTTTTGAGCGCTAAACTAAAAAAAAACAAACTAAAAGAAGTTTATAAATAATTCAAACATTTTTGCATAAATTACTCACACACACCCAATATGTTTTTAAAATCTCTCAGATATTGCACAGTGTACCAAGTCACTAATCTAGGAAGAATATTTCATGTTATTGTTAGTTTTCCATTTATCTACCAGTTTGTGAGTAAAAATTGTTTATTTTATGTGACATCACGTAATTTCATATTAACAAAAATAATATTCGAAAAATTACATAAAATAAGACAGTGATGATATAGACAGTTTCTTTGAGTGCCATTTTTTTGTGTCATATAGTACCAAGTAAAGGCCATGATTCACTATCATGCTGTCGTACGATATGTCAAAAATAGGATGTGTGCTAAAAAAGTATGATAATGTAAATTAGAATGTATGCGTGTGACAGATTTTTTGACAGGTCTGTACGATTTGATAATCTTTTGAAAAAATTCATGCGAACAGAAATGCAAAAATTTATTTTGTATGATAGTGTGGCATCTACATCGCCATTTTGAAACGATTTTTTGAGTATGACAGAATTATGTCAGCGCTTTTTGTGGTTGAATCGTACAATTGTCAATCATGGAGTTTGGCTATCAAATGAAATTAATTAAATAAATAAAAAAATCCTGATCACCGAAAATTTGTCATGCCAACTCAACTAATATCATACAAATTAAGGAAGAAGTTCCCAGTTTTTATGTCACGATATAAATATATGTATGTAAACCCCGTCTTCATTTGCTATCAACATGTCTTAACAAAAGTCAAACTTCATATAAAAAAACCGGTATTAAAAATAATGTTTTTTTTTTGTATATGAAGTTTGACTTTTGTTAAGACATTTTAATGTCTAATGGAAACGGGGGCTAATGATAAGTAGAAATATTTCTCGGGTTCAGCCATGTTCAGTTTTGTTTAGAGTTTAAAATCAGTGTTCAGAAAATAATTTGTTATTTCGGATTTCAGTTTGCAATACTTGTTGCAAAACATAAAACTTCCATAAAAGGTTCTTTGAAGGAGAGCTGTAAAGTACAATTAGTGGATTCTCTAAACGACAAAACTGTTAATGAAATATTTTAATTAATAAAATATAAATTGAACTACGAGGGCAATCGTACATGCTCAAAATTCGACAGTAAGCCTGTATTAGATAACGAAAACAGTGTTGCATTGGAAGTTTCTGTGCTAGAAATACAAGAAGTTAAAATAATTACAAAACTGTCCTCGTAATAGACACAGCTTGCCCAAAATGCCACTGTAGTCTAGTTTTAGAGTGCTTCCTCAAAATTAGACAGTTATCCAGTGTTGGATAACTGTAAACGAGAACAGAGTTGCATTGGAAATTACTGCACTAGAAAAATCAGGTAATTATACAACTATCCTCGTAATAGACGCAGTTTGCGCAGAACTCGGCAGTAGTAGCTAACACTTAACAGGATCAGTGTTGCATTAAAAACTATTGCGCTGAAAATATGTACATGCAACTGCCTTCGTAATTGATGCAGCTGTCCACTTAATAGAATCAAAATTCGACAGCCAGACAGGCATAAAATAGATATCAGATAAGATTTTATTATGGGGCCATTTTTAAATTCTTATCTTATCCCGTACTCAACATTGGAAGCCCTCGGGATCTCAATTATACCGAAAACTGTGGCCGTACTGCAAGATTGGGTAAAAGAGAGTAGTTTTGAGAGAATAACAGTCTTCTTCTGCTTGCATGAAATAGCCCAAACATAGCGAATCTATATAAGGTGGCATCGCCGTGACAACATATACAACACCATATGCATTTTGTTGTTGGTTAAATGTACGGCAGAAGGCAAAAGCACTAAATAAAATATTAGATCCAACAACTAAAAAAACTTACTTTTTAAATAATTATAATTTTATTTCTTTTTTACAAGTTTTAAAAAAATAAACGAATTTTTGACAGCTTCTTTGCACATAAAAAAATAAAGCAAAAAATAATTAACTTCGCCGTGGCATAGTAAAATTAATTCGCCTTGAGCCCAAACCTTTTTTTTGGGTAGTTTGTGAAAATACAAAAAAAGTCAAATATTTGAAAATAAACAAATAAAATTAAAAAAATTATATGTTTTATGTTTTTATGCTTACAAAAATATTATTTAAAAGTTTATTCATAAAAGATTAGAAAATTAATCTTTCAAAATATGCTAATAATTCTTGCAAAAAAAAAAACCGACATCAAAACAGATAGAAGGGCACCAATTCTAAACTAAAAATGTAAGAAGTAATCTGTAAGAATTAGATTTAAACCAAATAAAAGATGCGCCAAAATTAGAGGGAAAAAAGTAAAGACTATGTGAATGTCAAGCCTGTCCCTATTACTGTTCAAAAGTTAAGCTATTTTCACCAGTATCCGTCTATTATGGGGACACCATTCAAGCTTCTGTCTATAACAGTTTCAAAGATAGGGACCATACATCAAATAACATCATCTATTGGTTTACCCTTTAATTTACAATTTTAAATAAAAGACCTGTTGTTATAAAGGACTTGGGCATACAAATTCTTTATAAATTTCAACCGTCTATAAGGGATCAAAAGTTTGGCCATATATATCAAATTACATGAACTATTGGGACACCCTTTACATTATAATTCCAAATATTTATACTCGTTATTATACCAGAGAAAGGTTCAAAAGATAGGGCCATATAGATCAAATTACATAATTTATGGGGACACCCTTTAATTACTAAATTCAAATAGTTTACTTGCTATACTGGACTTTGCAATACAGGTTCCTTGTATATTTCAGCTGTCTGTCTATAACAGTTCAAAAGTTTGGCCACATACATAGAATTACATTAACTATTGGGACACCTTTTTATTTCCAAATTAAAATTTTTTTACTTTTTGCTATAGCTGACTTAGCAATACAGATTCTTTGTAAATTTCAGCGGTCTGTGTATATACATATACATCAAATTAAAGGAACTATTAGAGCACCCTTTAATTTAAAATGTTGGATATTTATACATTTTATTATAACGGTCATATTAAACGACATTCTGTAAAATTTTCAAGATTTTGTCTATAACGGTTCAGCAGATAGGCCAAAATAGGTCACCTATGGGGACAACCTATAAGTTTTAAATTTATTTTTTTTATTAATTTCTGATGTTGGGAGCTATAGCGACACGCAATTTTTTTAAAATTTGGTGCCCTTTACGCTTCTTAATACACGTAAAAAACATTTACGTTGTATGGGGACACCCTTTAATTTTTAATATAATGAACTGTTTTTAAAACGAGACCAACCTGAAAGAAAAACCTTTCAAATAAAGAAAAATAATTTAAAATCGGTTCAGAATAGGCTGAGTTCTGCGGTTACATACATAAAAAAAGCAACATTCAGACGAATAGATAACATCCTTCTTTTTTGAAGTCGATTAAAAAATGCCATACATCTTCTATATCAATACATGTTTGCATCATGTAATACCTACTAGATGGATTTTAACAAAATTTTGTGAGGTGGTACCTTAGTATCCTGATTCCAATATAGAATATTTTTGTCCAATAGATAAAATATAATATTTCCAAGATAAAGTGGAGAAAAAGGAGTGAAAGTGCGCAGTTATTTTAGTAGTAAAGTAAAAACATAAACCATAAATGACGCACTGACCACTAACAGATGGCGCTGTTTTATAAAGTAAATGCATAACCAAAAAAGTAAGGGTTTTTGGTGTGGGTGTCTTTCAAAGCAAAATCGAACAAAATATTGCAAGGACGCTCACGAAGTGGCGGGCACAGCTAGTACAAAATATTTGCAAAACACTTTGACATCACGTTTTGGGATATAAAGTTGGTTTTTAGTGTTCCCGTAATTTTGAGCATTTTTTTCTCAGAGAGTTCATTTTTGTTTACTTTCATTTTACCGAACTTTTCCCAAAAAGTACGGAATCGATTCTAATGAAGTGTTGAAAACGCCTAGAAAATAAATAAAATAAAGACCTATAGTTTTAGGAGTTGAATATTTGCAAAAGTGTACCATTTCTGTATATTTCATTATTGTGTAATTAAAATATGTTATATCATTTCGCAAATGCTACGATGTAAGACGATTTGCACAATTATAATATTTTTTTCCAGGTTTTTATTTCTAGATAAAAAAGGACTATTTCAAAAAAAAAAAAAAAAATAACTAAAAAACTTTGTTTAGAGAAAGTTGGACAAGAATATTATATCTGGCTGAAAAACAGGAGTAAATCTGTTAGTAAAGCAAACAGTGGCTAGTATCTACATGAACAAGTGCTAATAGCGGCACAAGCAAGAGTAAATTTTTGTCATGTTAGTACAATTACGTAAAAAAGGTACTATTAAAGGGCCAAATCAGTACAATTTTTAAGTCATTCATGAAGGTACTTCAATTTACTTTCCAATTTTTTGCAGTAAATCGTTTATTTTTATTTTTCAGATTTAGAGAGTAATTTTGCAAATATCTATGTTACTCTTTCATTGCTAGTCTCTACTAGCAACCGAACGGAAAGACCTAATGTATATAATAAGGCCAAATGTCTTCCTTAATAAACATCTGAGGGAATATCAGAAGAACAACTTATCCGATTTGACCACGTTCTAATAAAAGCATATGATGGTTGGCAATTTGTTTTGTGTAGGGTATGGTAGAAAGAGAAAGAGAACATTCTGCATCTGCTTAATTTCATATTTAAAAATTTCATTTAACATAGCTTAATTTGTCGTTTCTCATCCACTGTGCATTGCACTCCTATCCAAAATATGTATATACATATGTACATACATATTTGTATAACATACGAAACATAAACTATTAGGAAATTAATTGAGCATCATTATCATAACAACACAATTCAGAGTGAAGAAAAAAGCGTAGAAGCGAAGTAGCTTTTGTCTTTAAGTGGAATCACTAACCTTGGTCAATAAGATTGTTATTGCGTGTATCTTTGTTTTTTAGTTAGCAACATGTGGCCATCCGTTATCTTTATTTTATTTGTTTATTTCATTTTAATTTTCTTTTGATCGTATCTGTTTTTTTGCCTTTGCATTTTGCATATTTCTCTGACTTAATAAAGTTGTTTATTGTTGCTGTTTCAAATTCATCTCATTATTCACGGTAAATGTTGTAGTTATCATACACTCATACATCCAGCCACTCATTCATTAATTTCATTTAAATTTGTTCTGTTTGATCGGTTTCAATTTTTGTTGAATTTAGTTTGCTATTTTTATCAATGCTATAAATTTTTTATAGTTTATGCTGTGCTGTTTTTAGAGTTCCGCAACGCACAAAGCTTTGTTCCATAGACAGAAATACAAAAAATAGCTATGTATGTATATCTTGTATTGATAGTTATACTATTCGACAGCTAACACCATAATTCGAACCGATGAATAAAGAATTTTTAGGGTTCCGTACACAAAGTGTAAAAACGTTACCCTATTGTTTTCGCTACAATGTCTGTCCGTCTGTCCGTCTGTCAGCGCCTTTTATCTCTGGAACCGTAATAGGGAGAATCTTGAAATTTCCACAAATGATGTATAACTGTTGCCGCTATAGCAACAAATACTAAAACTTATAGGGTGTTCCAATAGAGAGGTGTTATTCACGAAAATGTGTATATTTCTTGAACTGTAGCAGGGATACACTTGAAATTTACAAAAAGTATTTAAAACTTAGTTCACTATATAAACAACTATAAAAAAATAAAAATTAAAGGGTGTTCCGATAGCGGTGTAATTTGCATGTTAAGGCCTAAGTTTTGAACCATAATAGGTAGACTCTTGAACTTTTCACAGAAGGTGTATATCTGTGGCCGCTATAGCAACAAATATTAAAATTTATAGGGTGTTCCGATAGAGAGGTGTTATTCACCAATATGTGTACATTTCTTGAACTGTAGGAGGCATACACTAAAGATTTCAAACAGTAATTAAAACTTAGTTCGCTTTATAAACAAGTCTAAAAAATAAACCTAAAAATTAAAGGGTGTTCCGATAGTGGTGTGATTTGCATGCATAAGGCCTAAGTTTTGAACCATAATACGTAGACAGTACAGTAATTAAAACTTAGTTCGCTTTATAAACAAGTCTAAAAAATAAACCTAAAAATTAAAGGGTGTTCCGATAGTGGTGTGATTTGCATGCATAAGGCCTAAGTTTTGAACCATAATAGGTAGACAGTACAGTAATTAAAACTTAGTTCGCTTTATAAACAAGTCTAAAAAATAAACCTAAAAATTAAAGGGTGTTCCGATAGTGGTGTGATTTGCATGCATAAGGCCTAAGTTTTGAACCATAATAGGTAGACTCTTAAAATTTTCGCAGAAGATGTATAACTGTGCCACTATAGCAACAAATACTAAAACTTATAGGGTGTTCCGAAAGTGACGTGTTGTTTGTCTTTATGTATTTATTTCTTGAGCTATAGGAGGCAACCACTTAAAATTTGCAGATAGTAATTAACACTATGATCGCTTTCTAAACAAGTTAAACCTTAAAATTAAAGGGTGACGTGATTTGATGTATATGGCATAAGTTTGGAACGATAATAAGTAGACTCTTGAAGTTTTTACTGGAGGTTTATTACTATGGAAACTATAACAAATAATAAAAATTAAAGGGTGTTCCGACAGTGACATGATTCTCATGTATGACGCCTTATTTCTTGAACCGTAATAGTTAGACTCTTAAAATTTTGTACAGGAGACATGTTGCCACGGCCGATATGAAAATTACTAAAAATTAAAGGGTGTTCCGACAATGACATGTTTTTCACGTATAATGACTTATTTTTGTAATCGTAATAAGTAAACTCTTAATATATTCATAGAAAAAGAATTTCCATGGCCGTTATAACAAATAACTAAATTAAAGGGTGTTCCGACAGAGACATGGTTTTACTTATTTAAACCGTAACAGGTAGACTCTTGAATTGTTTACAGTAGATGTTGTACTTCGGCCGCTGTCACACTTACTAATTACTAAAGGGTGATCCATCAGTGACATGTTTTTCACGTATATTACCTTATTTTTTGAATCGCAATAGGTAGGCCTGATATTTTTATAGAAAGTGTATTACCATGGCCGTTATAACAACAATTCCTAATATTTAAAGGGTGTTCCAAAAAGCTGAAGGAAAAAATACTAAAATTGTCTCCCTTTTTTCTGCAAGGGGGCGCTGAAGTCACAAATTAAGTAGTTTTTTATTGTTTCACAAAAATAATCGCTAAACTTTTTTTTTTTGCAACAAGTTTGTATAATAGCTTATAGCCTATAAAATATATATAATTTTAATATATAAAGTTTTTGTAATATTTTTTATAATATTTTTATTGAACATAGCAAAAAAATATGTTCTTTTCGTTTTTTCCGGTTTTTTTACTCTTATAATGTCTTCTATTGATGGGCAATAAAAAAATTTTTAAAATTCGAGCCGGAACTTTGAAAAAAAATCAAATAAAATAGACATATTTTTCCTTTTTTTGTCATTATATTTAATACTATTTTTAGTCAATTATAAAAAAAAATCTGTTTATTAATTTCATTGCAGTCAATATTAAATATTAATGCCCTTATTTATAAAAAAATAAAGTTTACTAGAAGTAATTTTAAGTAAGCTTTAGTTTTTATGAATATGGTAAAATACTGTACTCTGAGGTGAGTACATGTGAGTGCCTGTGTTATTCATATGCAGTGAAAGAAAACATATAACACGCAGTTTCATTCATGAGTAGTGATGTATGTATGTACAAAACCAAAAAATATCACTTCACGAAAAAGAAAAATAGAAAACATACTCACACATGAGAGGTGAAAAAATAGCAAGCAAAGCAGATGAAGGCTTAGTAAGCATGAGTGAGTAAGCATATAACATCCCTTGTTCAATCTTATAAGGACTATCATTATGCAGTCAGAACCATCAGTTTCGAGAGTCATAGCTGTCGTTTTCAATATCATTAAGTAGCTGACAACACGGCGACAATTGTAGCCAACGGAATTTGTTTTCATTTGTCTTCTATTTCTTTAAAGCATGAATAATGATTTTTTCTCATACGACTTTATTTAAGTAAAGAGTCCACAATATGGATAATGCTGTACATGTCTGTATAAATAAAATCACCGTGGTGAAGGGTATAGAAGATTCGGCACGGCCGAATATATCACTTTTACTTTTTTTTTTTATAATCTCTTTTAATCCTGCGATCTAGTTCTTTCCATAAGTGCTCAATGGGTTTAAATCGGGTGATTGAGGTAAATAATGCAGTTGGTGTGGTACATCATATCGCACCCTAAATACAAAAGGGTCACAACTCAAAATTTTCCAAAACTGACATTTTGCCATAAATTAATTCAGAGTACATATCTTTAACTACTGCATAAATTTCTTTCACATAACTATCTTCTTTAACTGGAAAAATACAGTTATGTCTATTTTTATGTTAAGTGTGTTGCTTCTGCACGATGAAGTAAAGAGAATTATTTTTAGTCATAAATCAAAATTTTATATTATTTTCGCAAACATAATATAAAATTGAAAAAAGTATAGCAAAACCTTCTTCAATATTTAGCCCAAAAAAAGTTTTATTTGTTAACGTGGTGATGTACGGCTTCTTCATGTGCATACAACTATGAGATCCATAACTTCTAAGTATAGTTCAAACTGTTGACTGTGAATTGACATAATATTATTAAATTCTAGGTATTTTGTAATTTCCACTGCAGTGTTTCTTCGATTTTGTTTTATCTTCCCAAGATTCTGCTGTTTTATATGATTAGTTACTTTAAGTGGACGGCCACTCCTTGCCGTAATTTCAAAGCATTTTACTTCTTTACAGTTTTTAATTATAGTTTGTTCAATTGCCTCGGAACATACAACTAACTCACCGCTTCCCCGAAGAGATTTTCCACTTTCCAAACATATTTTTTTTCCTTATTCACACATCTTATCAATTTTATTAACTTTATTGATAAAAATATTAATAGAAAATAAGATTAAAATGGTAACAATGAATTTCTTGTGAGCTGACAAAAGTTTGTAGGACTATTTATTTTACATGATTGATAATATTAGCATTTCTAACCTAGCAGTTTGTAGACTTTTCTGCGCCTAAAAATGGGATGTTTGTTGTTTTTGTTAAATATGCTATCTTTTTTTTATTTTTTTTTTTATTTTTTATTCTTATAATGTTGTTGTTTAATATAAATTTCTTTTATAAATGTCCCGCGGTCTTTCCATAATTGAAAAATGTTCAGGGGTATGCAGAGTTTTCTGTGCCACTGTATCTATAATAACTAAAATTATGTTTTTTTTCAGATATATGTATGTATAATTTCTTATTTTGAGACGTTATACCCGTATCTGTGTTTATATGTACATATACATAAATAAAAAGAAATAAAGCTTATATATGATAACTTAAATTATTATTTTTATTTGTTTGCTCCGTATTTGACAAAAAGTTAAATGTGTTACACCTGATTCGTGAGCCAAATTAAGTAAGGAAATTAAATTTCTTTGCTCCTTCTATTTATTTTCTCGAAAAAGGACATTTTCATTGATTTGAACGAAATTTTAACGAAGCATTGAACATATTAATATATACTATTTTTCTTTCCGTTATGGCAATTTTTAATATGAGGATATATGGAAAGGACACGAATCCTTAGAATTTAAATCACCATACTTTAGTTTTGATTGTGATTTAGCAATTAAATGGCATCGCTTTGTGATAACTCCTAGTTTTGAAAACACAAAATATTGCCGTATGTTTCCTTACAGGCAGAAAAATACACAAGTTTTATGGCTTTCTGAAAGTAAATGAAACCTTGGATATAATGCTACTCATTACCACTAAAACATTGTGATATGAAACATATTCAATAGGCTCATTATGAAGGAAAATAGGTTTAAATGAGTTGTGTGCAAAATATTTGACTTCGGTTTTCGAGGGACTCAAGGTTAAGGCTATTTAAGTTCTGATCAATATGCTATACACTATATCACATTTTTGGAACTAACACAAATCCATGACAATTTCGCGATAGATATTATTCATATGTATCATAAATAATAAAGAACTTAATATCGAACCTAGTGGTACCGCTTTATACATTTCCAATATTTCCAATTTCGATACTTCCAATTAATGTGATTAATATGTGATTTCGAGTTAAAGCTTGGCGGTACATTAAATTTTACATATGCTTGTCTAACCATAATGTGCATTTTCGAGTAAGTGCTTGGTAGAACAGGACGGGTGGGGCTAATAGTCCCCACACAAAGTAATTATTATTTATCCCATACCTATATATATATATATATATATATATATATATATATATATATATATATATATATATATATATATATATATATATATATATATATATATATATATATATTTATATATATAGTTCCAGTTTGGAACAAAGGGCCGTAACAAAGTTCCTCCAGCGCCTTCTGCATTATTTCCGGCCAAGTCGCTCCAACTGAGCCAGATTTCGCTTCTATTTGTCTCCTCCATGTATTAGCAGGTCTACCCCCTTCTCCTGGTACCTTGAGGATTCTAAGATATTCGTATTTTCGATATGCTGTTCTTGGCCATAACTCCGTGTTTAAGATTACGTTTCGGCCAACAAATCTTTATTATTTTTTCGCAGAGACAGGTTTATAAACACCTGCAAAGCCTGTAAATCATTCGCCGTGGTGTTCCATGACCTCAAAACCATAGAGAAGTAATGACGCACGTTTGAGGAGAAAAGTCGGAGTTTGGTTTTAAGTGGAGGTTTCCATACCTTTTGTAGTGCCCCGAAAGCTTTGTAATATCACTTGTGAGCAACCTGTAGATGATATAATGCTGCCCAAGTACGTGAAGGATTGAAGGTCTTCCAGCTCGGTATTGTTTATTTTGAATTTCGAGGTGTTGGCGGTGTTTAGGCTTAGGACCTTGGTGTTTCCGATGTTGAAATGTTGACCAGCGTTAGTCGGAATTCTTTGTACTTGCTCCAGTTCTGGTGCCATATCCGAAAAACTATGACATATATATGTCGTCAGCATAATCGAGGTCTTCGAGACTGGTTGGTTGTAGTTAGCATTATATCGTCGAGCACTATGTTAAACAGCAGCGGAGAAAGAACGCAAACTCGACGTACTCCTGTGTTTACACTAAAATTCGTACCCCGTAAGCATTCGTGTATAACTTAGCATGTTGAATGTCGTTAAAAGGCTTTTATTTGATCGACAATTTTACCTGTAACCCCTTTGCATTCAAGGGCTTTCCAAATAACTTGTTGGTGGGTGTGTCGAAAGCTTACGCAAGTCAATACTCTACCGACTACTCGACGATAATGCGTAGGCTGTTGACATGATCGATACGGGATCGATGGGCTCTAAAACCGGCTTGTTAATTTCGCAGTCGTGATGATATTGAGAAGGACATCCTTGCGTTAACGATGTGAGCCAGTACTTTGTTGATCATCGGAAGTAGGGTTATGCCCCTCCAGTTTCTGCAACGTCCCCTTTTTTGGTAGTTTTATGATAACTCTTATATTGTGTTCAGAGGCGAATAGAAGTTCCAGAAGTCTTCAATGATGAGATGTATGAGCTTTGCGCTGACAGAGCGGTTAGCCTTGAGCTGCTCGGAACTGATGTTTTACCACTTTTTAACGCTTTTATTGCTGTTATGATTCGTCGGGACATGCTATTCTTATTTCGCTTCTGGTGGTATCATTTTCGCATTGGCAACGAAAATTACTATCGGTAGCCGATGCCCTCCATAGAGAGTAATTATTATTTATCCCATATCTAGAAAACTGTAAATTGGACATAGGCTTTTAAAGATTAACGTGCTTTTTCGAGTAAAAGCTTGACGGTATAGGATGGGAATATGGGTACTCCACCTATAAATTAATGTTTTTTTAATTTGATATATGATAGTGTAAGACTAACGGTAGGTTTAGGGTAAAAAATTGGTGGTATAGTACGGTTAATTATCGTATATAAAGGGAATTAAAGTAGTAGGACATTCTACATTTAATATCGGCAACTCTGAGTATATCGTGTGATTTCATATAAAAATTTGTTGGTATAGGTTAGAGAGGACGGGTACTCCTATAGAGAGTAATTATTATATGTGGAAAATTGCATTATTATAACTTGCCAATAGCTAAAGTTACGATTTTATCGAAGAGAGAAGTAGTTTTTCGTTATTATAAATAAGCTAAAAATAACCTTTAACTATAACGTACTTGCCTACAAACTTATAGCAACGATACTTACTTTAGTTATTATAGCGAAAAGCTATTTATCTCTACTATAAAATCCTTACTTTAGCTATTGGCAAGTTATAATAATGGGCCTTAGACTTTCTAAATATAATGAAAGGTACTTGGTAAATAATGTGCGTTTTCGAGTTAAACTCGAAGCTTTAACTTAAAGCAAAAAAAAAAAAAAATAAATATTAAAAATAAGGCCATAGTACTAAGCGGTTTAATTTTTTGGTTTATTTATTTTTTTGTATGGCTTTTTATATTATTTTGTTTGGATTTTGCAAATTTAAATACACATTTCATATTGGGTTTGCATCTTTGTGTTTTTGCAGATGATGAAGTCAACAAGCAGCAGGTACGAATGTATTGAACAAAAGTTTGCATTTACGGTTTAAGAACAGTGGGTTGTCAAGTGATTTTATTATAACAACTTCGTTAAGCTAAAGAATAAAGGGCGAATGTATGATATTTACGAGCATCATTTCAATTTGAAATTATAAAATCAAGATAAAGATTAAATAATAATGTATTTAAAAGAGACTTAATGTCGTGAGCCACAAAGTTTTAAAAACATTTGTTATGTCAAAAGCAACATACCCGGGTATGTTTTGCGTTTTAAATCCACTATATCTCAAAAAGTATCTCAAAAAGTAGCAAAAAGTATGTGTAGGAAAATACATGAAAATATATATTAATATTGCATACACACTAATTGCACAAAAGCAATTTTATTTTTAAGTACAAGTCCCCTTTACGTTTGTTATAGTCTAACATTATTACTGGGTCTTCTTTAGACTCTCTACTTCGCTTCTGCTTTTCATTGTGGAAAGGACTACAACTGATTTGTTTTTCTTGGTCAAGTAGAATGTATGAAATGAGTCAAAACAATACCACCACGGAGAGCATACAATTCATCTAGTGACGTTGGCTCCTGCTGTATAATTGCTACTTTGTTTATTGTGTAGCATCAAAAATATGTCCGTTATTGCTGCCGCTTTATTTATTTTCGTTGCTGGAATGTGTTTCCATTGTCAAAAAGAGACACAAATACGCATACAAATCTTTTCGCTGTTCTTTTGGGTTTGGTGAACTTTCACGTCTATGGCATTGGTTCGCTTTTGTATTTATTTCTCGAAAAATTATGTTGCACATTTCATCAGAAATTATGAATCTGAATGTTTCTAGAATGGATAGCTCTTGTATACTACGTCCAGATCAATATTTTATTCGTAAAGCAAAAGGCAGTTTGTGGTGGCACAACAAATGAAATAGTTTCATATTTACCAGCATAATTTTTGGCATTTTCAGACGTTATTGGTTTTTCTAATTATTTATACATGGAAAAAATCAAAAACATACTTAATAACAAAAAATTTTCCATATAAAAAGTACGTGTATACCCGGGTATGCTGCTGTTGACGTACGTATAATTTTTTTGCTGTTGACATAAGGGTTAAACACATAGACGACAGCGGCTACACCACTACACGACTACACATGACGTTGGCTACAACCGTCGCCGTGCAGTTAGCTACTGAATTATTTTGAAGACAACAGCTACATACTTTAAAACTATGAAAATGTCGTAGAAAGACATATTTTTTATTACTTTTTCAAAAAATACTTTTACAAAATACAAAATAGAAATTACCCTAAGTTGACTACAGCCACAACGGTGGTCGTGTAGCCATGTAGCTATGATGTCGTCAAAATAATCGTCGTCATATAAACGTGTGTATTTTAATTTTGACAGGTTGTAGTAGGTATCCTGCTGTCGTGACAAACAAAAAAAAAAAACAAAACGAACAATTAAGGAGATTTTTGCCATTTCGAAAGCCGTATGTAATACTTTTCCTTCACCAATATAAAAATATATGGCATGAATGATTAAAATAAACGAAAATCTTTCCTTAATAATCTAAAAAAACGGCTCATATAAGAAAATCTTGTTCAGAACAAAATTTTGTCTGAGACAAAAGGAGCTGATTTCAGTCGTAAAGCAGCTAAGGCCGAATAAAAAAATTGTTTTTGTCATCCTGTACCCCAATTTACTAAATATAAAAATAAAATGAAAAAATGAACAATAATGTTTGTTATAAACAGTTGCATTAGCAAGCTAATCTAATGTGTGTGCTCATAAGAACGTGGTTATACCCACTGTACAATTTCATTTAGATATCTTTAGTGATTTATGAGTTACCGAATTATTTCCAAAATATAAATAAAACGTTTTTAAACCACTGTGCGGTATAATAAATTCCTTATATATAGAGTTTTGTCTGTGTAAATACAGAAAAAGTTTTTTTTGACATTCCATGTCATTTTTATGCACGCAAGTCACTGTGCTTTATATATTTTTTTGTTGTTGTTAGCTTTAATGTATGCGTTTAATGTAACACTCACTGATGCTCAATGAAAGTGCATCCATAAATTTTATCTTAAATATTTTGTCACTTTCTTTAAAGAAAACAAGTCAATTATTGCATGTTTTTGTTAAAGTCACGCACTCGATGTTAAAACGACTTATAAATACACTTCTCACAGGTAATTTTTTAATTTTTGCACCACTGACCAATGTTGTAAAAATTAAAGTTCCATGTTAAAAATTTAAAGATCGGTTTAGTTTTTGAAATGTAAATTGGAGCAGCTGCAGTATTTTTTTTGTAAATGAAGAAACCGAGAAATACTATTTGTAGCATAAAGCACTGCACTTATCATAATATTTTATTGAATTTACGTCTGCTCATTGCATGTGAGTAACGATGAGTTGACAACAATAAACAGCGAAGACTAACGAGCTAAATGCGATGAGCTTGCTTGAGTTGGTTTTTCCATAAGTACGTTTAATCAAGTTTGAGTAAATGTTGAACATAACAACAATGAACTTGGGCGAGTCAATCAGTTTTCTGCTTTGGGGGAAACATGAACACAGTTCGAGTGTACAAACAAAAAACACAGAATTTTTTAACAGATACAAAAATAATTTCTTAACTAATATAAAAAAACAAAAAAAAATAATAAAACAAGCAAAACGCGAAAACTACTAAACAAAACACGCTGAGTATTTCGAACATGAGACGAGTAAACACAGCGCCCACTAATAAAGAAAGTTTGTCTTACTCGGTCTTACTAATATCGGGTGGTTAAATTTTAAGCGCCGAACCAAACCTAAACGTCAAGTTTTTTCTGCATTTAACTTGACATTTCCCAATATCAGACTTACTCAATTTGAACCATGGAAAGATACACAATCGAGCAACGTGTTAAAGTTATTCAGGCTTGTTATGAAAATGGGCGTTCAAATCAAAATGCATATCGTGCACTTCGTGATTTTTTCGTTCAATTTAATCGTCCAAATTTGCGTACAATGGGAAAAATCGTGCAAAAATTTAAGCAAACCCTGTCTGTAGGTGAAAACATCAGTGCATGCTCATACAGCTCGTACTGCAGCAAATATTGCTGCTGTTCGCGATAGTATGGCTGAAGAGCCGTCCACTTCAACTCGTCGTCGTGCAAAACAATTGCACCTCACAATATCGTCGTTAATAAACATTATGCAGAAAGACTTACATTTACATACTTACAAGGTGCAATTGACTCAAGAACTAAAGCCTCTAGATCATTCCAAACGTCGTCAATGGTCAGAATGTTGGCAAGAAATGGCAACAGTGGATGATCAATTTTCGAAAAAAATTACATTTTCACCTCAGTGGATTCGTCAATAAGCAGAATTGTTGCGTTTGGGCGAATGATAATCCAAGAGTGATTGTCGAAAAACCAATGCACCTACAAAGAGTGTCTCTTTGGTGCGTTTTATGGGCTGGCGGCATCATCGGGCCATATTTATTTCCAAAATGAGGCCGGTCAGGCAGTTACTGTGAATGGTTTCGCTATCGTGAGATGATAACAAACTTTTTATGGTCCGAATTGGAAGATATGGATGAGGACGATATGTGGTTTCAACAGGACGGTGGCATTTGCCACACAGCTAACGAAACAATGGCTCTTTTGCGCGAAAAATTCAATGGCCGTGTTATCTCACGTGGTGGCGATGTCAATTGGCCGCCAAGATTATGTGATTTGACACCGTTGGACTTCTTTCTTTGGGGTTATTTGAAATAAAAGGTGTACGTCGATAAGCCAGCAACAATTCAAGAGCTAAGGGATGAGATAATTCGGCACATTAACGGCATAGAACCTCAATTATGCCTCAGCGTTATCTAAAATTTGGAGCATCGGAGGGAGGTGTGCCGCCGAGGTCGCGGCGGCCATTTGGCCGATATTTTGTTTAATACATAATGGAACCATAATTATCAAAATAAAAAGAGATGAAAACAATTTCCTAAATAATTTGTGTTTTATTCAAAATCAACATTGGCCCTTAAAATTAGTATGGTATGAGTAGGCACGTGTTCTGTAAGCTAGTTTGTGATCGAGTATGGCCAATTGCTCATGATTATATGAGCACACCCAATAGATGAGCTTGCTCATGTAACTTTTTATTGTAAATTAAATCATACTGTCAATGTTATTGGTCTGTCCCTTAAGTCAACCGTTTTCTGTGTAGGGTACTGCAACAAATGAAGTCACTAGTGAATGTGATTTTGTGTAATAATTGTGGGATTTGGTATAAAAGAAAGTGGACTTACTTTCAGCAAATTTAGTGCACATTCATATTTTGTAACATAAAGGAAAGTTATATTTAAAGGTAAATTTGTTGTTAAAGATAAAATAAAATATTGTTATGTCACTATTTAAATTTTCATATCCACAGCATGGGTCAACTATTGCACATAGTTTTGGTAAACATTTTATTGCTATGGCTCATCAGTGTACCCACTGCGTTTTCAGCAGGCATAAGAGCCGTATCAAATGAAATTGATTCCACAAGTAAAGAAAAGGATTACGTGCTGCCGTCGGATCTAGTAGTGCGCGAAACGAGTGGAAAGCCATTGCTATATCATTTCATTACTGATTATCCACACCCACATGTGCCTACAAACAACTACATAAAACCCTGGGAAATAGTAGCTTCCAAGCCTCTACGAGTTAATAATATCCATGGTTCCATTAGTCGTGTTTTGATAAAGAATAATATTTTATATTTGGCAAAATCTAATATATCAGAGGAAAATAGTAATAACTGACTGACTGAAAAATAAAAAACAAAATTATTATTAAAATCTTGCAAGAAGTACTTTATTAATTTTTTTGTTTTGTTTATACTGTTAAGCAACGTCATAATATATGTTTGTATAATTTTAAAGTTTAGTATACATAACCCCCATCTGCAGCATATTGGGTATCAATGTGAGAGGCGGAAGCTTCCTGACCTGTGGAATCAGTTTGAATAGAATTGAATGCAGGAGCCTTAAATTCAGCATTCGTAAAGGATGAAGAAGAAGCAGCGCCTTCAGGAGCAAAATTGCTTGAATCCGATTCGAAAAAGCTGGTAGCAGGGGCTTTATAGTCAGTGGTTTTGAAAGAAGTAAAGGAAGCTGCACTTTCAGGTGCAGTATAGCTGGAGTCAGATTCAAAAGAACTGGAGTCAGAAGAAAATTCACTCAGACCATGGCTGCTGGTGTCAGGAGCAGAGTATTGGTTTGAAGTAACTGACGAAGCAGATTCAGGTGATGATTCAAAACTGGATCCAAAGTTAGAAGGTGCCGATTCGTAATGTTCATGAGTGCTGCTGGCAGCAGCATGGTGGGGTGGCAAGTATTCATTCTCTAAGTGACTGACATCGGCGGCAACCACAGTAACAATAGCCAGCAAAACAGTGGTAAAGAGTTCCTGCAAAAAGATGGAGATACAAATTTTTCAAATTATTTTTTTAACTCGGTTTCGTTTAGAAAAGTTTAAAACCACTTCCTATAAAACACTAATTTTTTTAGATGCGTTTCCCCGGCTCCGTCATTAATTGCTATATTTCCATTTTAAGTCATTTTATTCCAATTAGACACGATTAACATACATATATGGATGCTTCGTCACTTGACAAACCACTATAAATGCATTAAACACATACATAACATCAGGCTACCGACTACAAACTGTCAAAATTAAAATACACACGTTTATAGCAACACTATTATCTAGACGGCATCAAAAACTACAGGCTACACGGCCATCGTTGTGGCTGTGGCCAACTTATGCATTAAACACATAGACGACGTTTGGCTACCGACTACATGCTGTCAAAACTAAAATACATACGTTTATATGAAGACGATTATTTTCACGCCATCAAAGCAACTTGGCTACATGAAAAATTTTTTTTTGAATATTTTTCTGTAAAATATCTTTTTGAAAATGTTTTGTAAATTGTTTTGTAAATTTTTAAAAAAATTTTTTTTTTAAATTTTATTGAAATTTTTTTGTTAAATTTAGGTCCTTTCTGCAGTCTATATTGAGTTAGAATGGTCAGACTAAAGCAAAAAGAAATCCTTACAAAAAAAAATTTCCTCATATTGACACATGGGGGGTCCTTTTAACTGCTCCTATTTATCAGTGGTTACCCTGTGGGTCCATTGGCTACCTCTATGTGTATTGCTTTCTATTAAGATCTCTAATACAAATCAAAGCAGAAAAACCCTACCAATCTAAAAACAAACAAAAATCGCCCCTCGCAGGGGGTTATTGATCCCCGAGATCTGTATGCACTCCTTGCGATCTACCTGTCGCAGCTTAATATTTATTTGAAAAAAAAAGCGCTAAAACAGAATCATTAAAGCCGGACAGACAGACGGACAGACAGACGGACAGACAGACGGACGGACGGACGGACGGGCGGACATCGCTTAATCAACTTCTCTATGTATAAGGATCCAGAATATATATACTTTATGGGGTCGAAAATGAATATTGTAGACATTACACACGGAATGACAAACTTAGATATACCCTTTCCACCTGTGGTGAAGGGTATAATAAATAACAAATTAAAAAAACCAAAAGAAGTGTTCAGGTGACAATTTGGGTGCTGCTGTGCGTAGAATTAATTTTCCAAAATATATTACTTAAAGAATTGCAGACCGAAGATTACACACAACTGAAAAATTTCATGTATTTCTTGATATTATAAAACTCCCACTTGGTAACATCTACATCTTCAGCACATTGGGCACTTTTTCCCTTACTTTGTTTACTTTTTGGCCAAACTGCTTTTGGAGGTTGTGCAATATCTTTCTGACTTCTCTTCGGGCGCATTTATATGATTGGCTGGTGCCTTTAAAGCGTTTTGTTTCTTAATTTTATTCTTATTCTTATTTTTAAACTACTAAATGTGTATTTTCACTACTCCAAACGAATTTATTTTTATAAACTTTAAAAAGAACTCAAAAAAACACACAAGACAAATCTGAAAAAGGAGAATACCACAAACCGTTTACACTACGTTTAACCGACTTCTTCTGCAATTCTTCAAAACACTAACAGTTCACAGCAAGTCGTTCAAGTTAATTCCAGCAAGCAACAAACACGTCTTTCCACATAATTGCTGCAAGTAACTTTTGCAATCCGTGACTTCTGAAAGTCGACTTCTAATACGCGACATACACGACAAAAACTTCTGGGAGCAACTTTCGAAAGAAAACTTGGTAGTGGGCACACGGCTTAAGAAATTTATCTTTTAAGCTGCAATGTTTAATTTATCTTTTCAGCTTAGTACGAGTAATCCAACAAAAAACAAAAACTATATTTTTTCTTAATCTTACTAACCATTTTTGTTAACAAAAGTTCAGTTTACTTAATAGAAAATATTGATACTGATTAACCAATTGTTTTTTGTCGATATTTATACCAATTCTAAAAAAATACAATATTATGTTAACATATTTCAGAATATTCTTATTATTCTTTGTACTTGTCATTGCATCTTCAGTCTCCATTAAATACATATGTATAAAAATTAAATATACAAGTCTTTTACTTTTTGAGCAAAACGCACACTGTCACGAGCTTGGCCAAAAATGGTTGAAGTCGATGTGGGAAATTTAATTAATTTTGTATTTTTTTTTTATAGAAAACACTTCTATTAGTTCATATGTCAAATATTATTTCCAAGTTTTGCATAGTTTTTAAATTATTGTAGCTTAAAATTAGGTATACAAGAATCTCGACACAGTAAGGCAGAATTAAAAAATATTTTGCAAATAACTCAGCCATTTGTAAAGGGCCAGGCCGACTTTCCAGGGTTTGCGCTATGTGGTTCCAAATTTTCGTACCTCGCACCTGCAAATTATATTAGTGCTTAGCATTTCTTCAATTTTTGTTTGATTTTTAAAAATTATACTTGTTCTGGAACTAGACCTTTAGTTACTATCTACAAAATGATGTTTGAATCTATAAATTTAGTTTTAAAATAAGCAATTTAAATTTAATGTGCTGTTTATGTAACCCAATTGAACAAAACGTCTAGAAAATTTGTATTGGAAAACCTCAAAAACTTGAGTGCTTTTCATTTTTAGGTACCCTGGTCCTGGTTTTTCAAAATATTGAGTACAATTTTCAGCAGTAGTTTTTCGTAGTTATTGAGCAAATTTCAAAATATGAACGATTTTCAATTTTTTAAATTTTTTTTTTTATTAAAAACTTCAACACTTAACCTAAGGTTATCACACAATTTACAGAGTTTTAGTCATTATACTAACTTTTCATCTATAAAATTAATTAATATTTAGTTTATAAGACGATGTTTATTATAAAGAAATATTTTACTTCAGAGGAAAGTATTATTATAAAAACCTCTGATTTGATATTTTACACAAGTTAATATTAAAGAAAAATGTATGCAATAATCATATACACTCATACATACACATATAATTATAAGTCATATATACACATTTAAATATATACGCAATACATATACGCATGTATGGTGACACAATCAAATAAATAAATTGGTCTTCTTTAAAAAAGGCCGGAAATTAGTGGGTTACTAGACATGCTACAAGAAACCTTAAAGCGTTCCGTTAAAAAATTTATTTTTTCAATAAATAATGTTATATTATTTTCTTCGTGAAGATCTTTGGTGGAGAAATGCCATGGTAAATTAAGCATCATCTTCAATAGCTTGTTTTGACAGATTTGAATTTTTTTAATGTGGGATATTGCGCAAACTCGCCAAACTGGACAAGCATACAAAATTAAAGATTGCAAAATTATTTTAGCCAAGATTATTTTGTTATCACGACTTAAAAATGATTTACGCCCGATTAGAGGATATAACACTGCTTTTGCCAAGTTGAATTTTTCAATCTGTTTTTTGATGTGTAGTTCAAATATTAGTTTTTTGTCCAGTAAAACACCTAAATATTTAACATTATTACTCCATTGTACATTAGTGCCATTGACTTTGAGTTGATTTGATGGTTAGAAACACAAATTTCTTCTACGAGTAAAAAAACATTGCGTTTGTTTTAAATTCCAAAATTATTGCATTTTTGTGTATTTTAGCATAAAAAATTCCATCCATACCGTTTTTTTAACAGAAAAAAATTTTCTTAAGGAATTTATAAAATTTGATAATTTTGTGCAATGTGCGTACATTTAAACTAAATTTCGTGTAAAATTCATGATCCTTGTAGAAGATGGAGGGAGGCACTTCAATTTGAAATATTTTACAGTGAAATTTTGGCTTTAGCCTATATGTTCTAAAATCCCACAGCTGGGAAAAAAAGACTGTTGTAATAAAGCTATATATACTGCGAATTTTTGCTGAAAGTATTTAGTCAGCCCTAGTCTATATGTGAACTTTATGGGCAAAAGCTTAAAAAATTCTAATTTTGGGATTATTAGTTTTTATGTTGGGAATTGTGGGATTTCCCTTACTTATTGTGGATTTTTTCGTATTTGATTTTCGTTGACTTATTACATATCCACAGAAAATTTCATTTGAATCGTACAAATTATACATATATAAATTTTGTTGCATATCAAATATTTTTACTTTCGCTAACTACGAGAAAAAACTTCAGGTACGACGTACCCAACATAGCGCCATATCATCAAACTCAGCTTTATAACTTAAAAAAAAAAATATTTAAAATTCAACATTAGCCAAATAACAGCGCTTTATGGGACATTTACCCTACAACGAAATTTATTAGATTTGAATGAAAATCTTTTTCAATATCTACATCGTTTACACTGCATTTTTTTAACACGAGCAAGATTTCGCTATAAAAATTGCATTACACTTACCTGTTTTTCAATTCTCACTTTATTTATATTTTTCTTATAGATTTATTCAAATTTTCTATATTTATAGAAGTTTTTTTTAGTAGTAGTATTTTCGGGCAAAACCATGGTTGCTTCAATAAGTACTACTAGATTTTAAATAGATTTCGTCAAAATGTAGTGACAAAGCAGATTTCGATTTGTATGGGAAATCTAGTAAAAACAACTAGATTTTGCTCGAAATCGAAATAACTACTAGATTTCGCTCAAGTGTAAATGCACTATTAAAGGCCATGATTCACTATCATACTCAGTCGTACGAACTGCTGTTTTTGACAGCATGTGTGCTAAAAAAAGTATAATAGTGTGGATTAGAAATCTATGTGTGTGACAGTCTGTACGATTGGGTAATCTTTTGAAAAAAATCATAAAATAATATTTTTCCATGCGTTCAGAGTTTCAAAGTCTTGTTTTGTATGATAGTGTGGCGTCTACAACGCCATTTTGAAACGATTTTTCAAGTAGGGCAGAATTCTGTCAGATTCTTTTTGTAATTAAATCGTACGATTGTGTAGGATAGTGAATCCTGGCCTTAAGTAAATTCTGGATTTTAATACATATTTTCAGGTGCTTCTGACTGCTTCTACTGATTTTGTAAATGTTTTTTAATGTCAACATCATTACAGATTCGTGATATGTATTTCTAGTAGTGGTTTTAGAAAAATTTGGTGAAAATCGGATACAGAGAAAGAAAAAGTGAAATTCATGTTTTTAAAAATTAACTGGGCTAAATAAAGAAGTGGGAGAAGTAGGTTCGAAATTAAGTTGAGTAACTGGCTAGATACTGAGTGAAAACATGTGTGTTATAAGTTTTTTTTAGGTCTTCAATTTCTGTAGTAAAACATAATTAACTTCTATCGGGTGGTTCAATTTTAAGGGCCGATATTGAATGTGAACCATACCAAAACGTCAAGTTTTTTACTGCACTTAATTTGACATTTTTCAATTTCAGACTAACTCAGTTTGAACCATGGAAAGATACACCATCGTGCAATGGTCAGAATGGTGGCAAGAAATGGCAACTGAACACAAACTATACATTAACCCCCCTCTTCATTTGCTATCAACATGTCTTAACAAAAGTCTAACTTCATAATGGGTGATTTTTTTGAGGTTAGGATCTTCATGCATTAGTATTTGACAGATCACGTGAGATTTCAGACATGGTGCCAAAGAGAAAGATGCTCAGTATGCTTTGACATTTCATCATGAATAGACTTACTAACGAGCAACGCTTGCAAATCATTGAATTTTATTACCAAAATCAGTGTTCGGTTCGAAATGTTCAAATGTGACAAATTTTGTTCAGCGATGAGGCTCATTTCTGGTTGAATGGCTACGTAAATAAGCAAAATTGCCGCATTTGGAGTGAAGAGCAACCAGAAGCCGTTCAAGAACTGCCCATGCATCCCGAAAAATGCACTGTTTGGTGTGGTTTGTACGCTGGTGGAATCATTGGACCGTATTTTTTCAAAGATGCTGTTGGACGCAACGTTACGGTGAATGGCGATCGCTATCGTTCGATGCTAACAAACTTTTTGTTGCCAAAAATGGAACAACTGAACTTGGTTGACATGTGGTTTCAACAAGATGGCGCTACATGCCACACAGCTCGCGATTCTATGGCCATTTTGAGGGAAAACTTCGGAGAACAATTCATCTCAAGAAATGGACCGGTAAGTTGGCCACCAATTTCATGCGATTTGACGCCTTTAGACTATTTTTTGTGGGGCTACGTCAAGTCTAAAGTCTACAAAAATAAGTCAGCAACTATTCCAGCTTTGGAAGACAACATTTCGGAAGAAATTCGGGCTATTCCGGCCGAAATGCTCGAAAAAGTTGCCCAAAATTGGACTTCCCGAATGGACCACCTAAGACGCAGCCGCGGTCAACATTTAAATGAAATTATCTTCAAAAAGTAAATGTCATGGACCAATCTAACGTTTCAAATAAAGAACCGATGAGATTTTGCAAATTTTATGCGTTTTTTTTAAAAAAAAAGTTCTCAAGCTCTTAAAAAATCACTCGTTATAAAAAAAAAACAGTATTAAAAATAATGTTTTTTAGGGTTCCGTACACAAAGTGTAAAAACGTTTTCGCTACAATGTCTGTCCGTCTGTCAGCGCCTTTTATCTCTGGAACCGTAATAGGTAGACTCTTGAAATTTTCACAGATGATATATAGCTGTTGCCGCTATAGCAACAAATACTAAAACTTATAGGGTGTTCCGACAGAGAGGTGTTATTCACGAATATGTGCCTATTTAGTGAACTGTAGGAGGCATAGACTCAAGATTTAAAAACAGTAATTAAAACTTAGTTCGCTATATAAACAAGTATAAAAAATAAACCTAAAAATTAAAGGGTGTTCCGACAGTGGTGTGATTTGCATATATAAGGCCAAAATTTTGAACCATAATAGGTAGACGCTTGAAATTTTCACAGAAGGTGTATAACTTTGGCCGCTATAGTAGCAAATTCTAAAACTTATAGGGGGTTCTGATAGAGAGGTGTTATTCACGAATATGTGCTTATTTCTTGAACTGTAGGAGGAATACACTAAAAATACACTAAAAATATGCAAGCAGTAATTAAAACTTAGTTCGCTATGTAAACAAGTCTAAAAAAATAAACCTAACAATTAAAGGGTGTTCCGATAGTGGTGTGATTTGCATGTATAAGGCCTAAGTTTTGAACCATAATAGGTAGACTCTTGAAATTTTCACAAAAGGTGTATAACTATGGCCACTATAGCAATAAATACTAAAACTTATAGGGTGTTCTGAAAGTGAGGTGTTATTTGCCTTTATGTCCTTATTTCTTGAGCTATAGCAGGCAACCACTTAAAATTTGCAGACAGTAATTAACTCTATATTCGCTTTCTATTAAATTAAACCTTAAAATTAAAGGGTGTTCCGAGAGTGACGTGCTTTGCGTGTATATGGCCTAAGTTTTGAACGATAATAAGTAGACTCTTGAAGTTTTTACAGGAGGTTTATTACTATGGAAACTATAACAAATAATAAAAATTAAAGGGTGTTCCGACAGAGACATGACTTTTACTTAAATAGCCTTATTTTTGAACCATAATAGGTAGACTCTTAAATTGTTTACAGTAGATGTTGTACTTCGGCCACTGTAACAATTACTAGTTACCAAAGGGTGATCCATCAGTGACATGTTTTTCACATATATTACCTTATTTTTTGAACTGCAATAGGTAGGGCTGATATTTTTATAAAAAGTGTATTACCATGGCCGTTATAACAACATTTCCTAAGGTTTATAGCGATGCAATTTTCGCGAATATGACTTTGATTTTAAAAAGAAAAGGGTGCCCCATGAGACATGAAAAAATAACAGCTTGAGTTTTTAAAGGCGTACTTAACATAGTACGGAACCCTACGTATGTGAGACTAACTCGCACTTGACTGATTTATTATTTATATGAAGTTTCACTTTTGTTTGGTACTTGCGTTAGAAAATCGTTATGTATTGGGTTGTGTAAAAATACACAAAAACTACAAAATAGATATCGTTTCTGCGTGTGTGTACAATACACAAAATAATGTTCGGTTTGTTTTCGAACACTGAAAAGAAAGTATTATTTATTATTTTTTATTTTTGGTACAATGACAGTACTGTGACAGCTCTGATTTTCATAAACTTAATGTTGCCTATAATAGCATCGCAAGATACATATTCAATAAAGGACGTCGTGTATCAATATCGAGATTTTCTTACCAGATCTATAAGATGAGTTTTGGAAACTTACTCAAGTTTAGATGTTTGATATTATTGCACAGAATTATAACAACTAAACAACCAGATTATTTATTTGATAAATTACGTTTTTCTAGATCTACTCGAGGAAAGAAACTAATACAACAAAAACATACAACAACTCTATCTCAGAGACAATTTTTAATATACTGCACTAGTCTTTGGAACCTGCTTCCCAATCAAATACAAAATATAAGCAACGCAAATAGGTTTAAAGTTGAGCTACTGAACTACTTTAGTTAGGGTTTTTATTGATTATTTATAATTTTTGTTTTTTTAATTTTATACCTATCACGTATCCACATTTTTATGTAGTCTTTCTTAATTGTTACTTTTAAGTTAAACTTTTTGTTTTTTGCTTTATTAATTATATGTACTATGATTTCTCACTAGCACTGTAACTTATAAGATATTTTTCTTGTTGTGCTAGGCTAATAAATAAATAAATAAAATAAAATAAAAAAAAAAATAAAAATTTTTTGTCTTTTTTTACTTTTTTTTTACTTTCTTGAAAGATGACTTTTCCGTGGTTGGAGCATCTTTGATCTGAATTGAACGAAATATGATCGAAATATTAAACATATTAAACCTATATCTGTACAAATTTTCATTAAGACGTATTTTTATTTTTCTTTTCGTTATGACAATTTTTAATTTTAGGTTATATGGGAAGGACACGAATCCTTGGAATTTAAACCAATTAAAGCATGTGTGCCAAAGTTCATTACATTCCGATAACTCCTTATATTTTGACCAGTCGTTATATAATATCAAGACACTGTGCAACTTAGGCAAAAAATTTTTTCTTTAATTTCTTCAGAATATATGTTAATTTAATAGAGTATTTACAATAAGCTTGTATATACATATAATAGCAATACATTTGACCAGAAACCGGAATTTATTTTATTCAATAATTATATAAACATTGAAACAATTTGTTTGCTTCGATATGATTTGTAATTAGCTTCAATTAAATCTAGCGGTATTCGTTGAAAGATTATCATAGAAGTTTACTAAAATTAACAACGTGAGAGAAAAAACAAAACAATGCACAAGTCTCAACCTGTGACCAGAAAACCAGCTTCATTTTGGCGTAATCTGTATTTAAATTACTTGTGTATTTGCTACCAAACGTGTTCATTATACTTCTTTATATTTAACTTAATTAGAATTAGTAAAGAGATTTCAAAGAATCCCTCGTACAGTTGTTTACGGTTACATGTTTTGGAAATGTCTCGGTTTTAATGCTTGTACCTTGTTATTATTGTTATTACTTAATAGGCCCTAAGTACAAGACTCAAAGGATCTTTTGTATAGCTTTTTTGTTCTGGGAACAATTTTTTAGGAATTTTATTTTACGAGACCCCAAGGAAGAATACGTACAAAGTACGTGATCCGAAGTCTTATCTCAGTGTGATCTCAGTGTTTTCTAAGCTCGATTAATGGCCGGTAAGCCATTACCGACCTTATGAGATGTACATAGAGATTTGCTTGGCTAAACCCTGTCAGAGCTTCTTAGTGACGAGATAACACTGTTTCAATCCAGGAATTAGTTTTATCTTTAGCGTAACCATTGAATATGCCCAAGAGAGGTTCTAGTCCTTTAAGTCTACGTTGGGACGTATAGCCGACATATAGCCGAACTTAGTGTTAACCTATTGTGGGAACAGAGCTCATTTAGAAATTTCGCTCAATTCATGACTACCCCAGATCTCAACACAGTCCGACATTAAATATATTTTGTCCTTTTTCTTAAATATTCTTTGGCCTAGATTAGGATGGTATAAATTTCTGCCTGCAAGGTCGTTGAATATTTTTGCCTTCTTACGGTGCATAGTGGTTTAAAAAGCAATATATTTTGGACATAATTCGGTATCTTATGAACCACTAAAGATATCTTAATGAAATTGCACAGGAGCAAAGCAGAATAATAATCCGATCATCTATAAGTATAATCTTAACATTTGAGTTAAAACTAAAGTTTTTATGACATTTCCAAAAAATTATATACCCGAGGTACCCAACTTTGGGGTATTACCCAGAAGCCCCCTTTACCCTAGGGGGCCGACGGTTCGCATTTCCACCCAAAAACACCTCTGCTTTGCCTCTGTGAAATTTCATTAAGATATCTTAAGTGGTTCATGAGATACCGAATTATGTCCAAAATAAATCGTTTTCAAACCACTGTGCGGTGTTATTGTAAAATTGGAGTGACTGTTGTTTTATTTCAGGTGTTTAGTCGTGATATATGGCGAATATTCTTCTTATTTTATAAAACCCGATTTTTGCTTATTTTCTATTAAAACCAGTTCGAATAACAGGTTTTTTTTGTATAAAAAAGATTATTTTTAAGTTTGTTGTTAGTTTTTATAAGCTAATAAGGCCTGGTGTTTATTATAGTAAATAAAAATCCATTTTATTTAGTTTTCCCAACGTTTTTTTTTTTTAATTATTTTGGTGATAAAATTTTAATTTGAGTTATGAAAATTGAATCCTTTTAACAATTTTTATTTATAAGACCGAAGAAACCACAGACTGGAAAAGTTAGTCTGATTAACAAATAATTTTTTAAATCCGGTTTTTTTATTATAAGGATTTAGGTTTTTTTTGTGGATTTTAAACTTCTTTTAATGAGAACTTAAGCTGTTTTTCATTATTTGGTAAATCGCTTTCTAAATGTTCATAGTTATAAAGATTGCTTATTAAAAAAATTCTTTTAGGAAAATGTATGGCCTCGAGCTATGGCGCATATGATATAATCTCATATGAAAATGGAAACTCTCCCGTTACAAATTGCCTGTCCCACAATGTCGCAATAGATCGTTCATTAGCACAATTCCATTTAAAACAAAAACAAAAAAAAAATATTTTGAATTTTGCATTTTTAACGGACGACGCTAGATAATAAAATGTTGTGGTGGTTTTTACACGACGTGATTCTCCTGGAGACAAACGTAACAAATGCTGTGCAACAAAATTATACTTAATTACATTGGTTACCTTTATAATCATTAAAAATATTAAAATTTAAAGCATAACATAGGGCAGTTTATAAAATCTAACTACAAATATATGATTATAATAAAACTGTAATAACCCGTTTACACTAGACATGAAATGAATAACATTAACACTAAGATCGTATTAGTGTTAGGTGTAAATTTAATTATCTCAGTATATTTTTCACGACCTAACATGTTAAAACATTTGTTTTAAAATTACCTTTATGTTTTATTTTAGTTTGACTGCACTACTACTATCTGATTTGCTATAAGCATTCAAACAACATTCAGGGAACAAGAAAAAATTATGGTCAATCAGAACTTGAACATCAACAGTTCTTTGCCACCTACAAGAACATGAGCAGACAGGCGTTGCTCTGCCTGCGTTATGATCATGCCTTGTTCAAATCGTTGGTGTAACTCGATGTCCACAGGTGATAAATTTTCATCATAACTTGTAATATAACGTCACCAAAGCAACTGTAACTTTTTTTTATCAATATTAATTCATGTTATATATGGATTTATATTACGATGAATCATTTTTAGGGTTCCGTACCCAAAGGGTAAAAACGTTATCCTATTGTTTTTGCTACAATGTCCTTCTGTCCGTATGTCAGCGCCTTTTATCTTAGGAATCGTAATTGGTAGACTCTTTCATTTCAAATTTTCACAGATGATGTATAGTTGTTGCCGGTATAGCAAAAAATACTAAAACTTATAGGGTGTTCCGATAGAGAGGTGTTATTCACGAATATGTGTTTATTTCTTGAACTGTAGAGGGCATAGACTCAAGATTTACAAACAGTAATTAAAACTTAGTTCGCTATATAAACAAGTATAAAAAATAAACCTAAAAATTAAAGGGTGTTCCGATAGTGGCCTAAGTTTTGAACCATAATAGGTAGACTCTTGAAATTTTCACAGAAGGTGTATAACTGTAATATTAAAACTTATAGGGTGTTCGGACAGTGACATGTTTTTTAGACTCTCGATATATTCATAGAAATAGAATTGCCATGGCCGCTATAACAAATAACAAAATTAAAGGGTGTTCCGACAGAGACATGATTTGTACGTAAATAGCCTTATTTTATGGACGGTAATAGGTAGACTCTTGAAATGCTTACAGTAGATGCTTTACTTCGGCCGCTGTAACAATTACTAATATCTAAAGGGTGTTCCATCAGTGACATAGTTTTCACGTATATTTCTTAAGGAATATTTTTAAATATTCCTTAAGAAATTTTTTTTCTATTGAAAAAATATGTATGATCCTTTTTAGGCCATCAATTAATAATAGCTAAAATTCACAAAAAGCCATAATTTTGGAGTTTTTAAATTGAAAATTTAGTTTTCAATTGAAAAAGATATAAACTTTAAATTTTGCTCGCAGAGAAAAAATTAAAAAACGCTGAAAATTGTACTCAATATTTTGAAAAAACTGGACCAGGGTATCGAAAATTCGCTCACTTTAAATCATAATTTATAGATAAATGTATCACATTGTAGGTTTTAACTAGACCTTCAAGACCATGTATAATTTTTAAAATCAAACAAAAATTTGAGAAATGCCAAGCTGTAAAATAATTTGCAGGTGCGAGGTACCCACATTTCAAAATACATAGCGCAACCCGTAACAACTGGATATTGCCACAGTTAAAACTGAAGCGTAGATACTCCTCTGCTATACTCATGTCACATTTAACATCAATCGGCCTAGCTCTTTACAAATGGCTGGGTTATTTCCAAAAATATTTTTATTCTGGCCCACTGCGCACCATTAGCCAATCGGAGGTTTGTTTAACAAAAGCAAACTAATGTTATTTACACCGACTTTAGTAAAGCGTTTGATAAGGTCAACCACAAAATTTTAATAAAGAAACTTTACCTTAAGGGATTTACCTTATAAACAAAATGGATTTGAAAAACATTATGGATTTGAAAGTGCAAATACATGTGTTTCTTCCGAAGATGTCATACCAAAGGTGCAATATATTTTAAACGGCCACGAACTAGACAAACTGAATGTAGTTATAGATCTTGGTATTTTACTGGATGCTAAATTAAATTTTCTACAGCATATCTCATTAAACACTAAAAAAACACGAGCAGTTTGATTTATAAAACGCTGGGCGAAGGAATTTAGTGACCCTTATATCACAAAACATCTTAGCACTTCTCTTATCAGAACTATTCTGGAATACAGCTCAATAAATTGGGATCCAATGTATAAAGTTCATAGTAAAAGCATTGAATCGGTGCAAAAATAGTTCTTGTTATATTGTCTTTGAGGCTTACAGCGGAATCCCTTAATTATACCATCCTACACTAGTGGACTTGCTCTAATAAAGCTGCCACCTCTAAAAAGCCGAAGAATAATTAAAGTATTTAAATCTATATGTAAAGCACAAAATGTGTTTGTTTGTCGGAAAGCTATAGCTGCCTACATCAGTGAACAGATCTTCATGAAATTTTCACAGTTTGTTACTAGTTACGGTTACGGTTCGTAAAATAGGCCACTTATTTTTTGTATATTCGACGTGGGCGTGGCAAAGTAAATATTTATCATCGTGTTGCTTGGTAACAGAAATAGGTAGCGCCTTGAAATTTTGCATCAGTAACCTCTATAATAACATACATAGTTTAGAGAAACACAGACTGGATTGGAATAGTGGGCATGGCTGAGTATTGAACTCCTGACCATTTCTTAGTAGTCAACGTGCTAACCACTTGAACTACAGCACCCTCATCGTGTACATAGAGAACTATAATATGTATGGTCTTGAAAGTGGGCACAAGTAACCCATGCATATACTCTAGAAAAACAGGCTGAATTGGGACATTGAGCGCAGTTCACCCATACATAGTTAAAAATTATTATCCTGTATCCAGAGAACTGCAATAGGTAGCGTCTTTTGGTTTTGCATCAGAAACCCCCATATTAAGCTAGATTGTGTAGAGAAACACTAATGTGCATAGTCTAGCAAAATACAGACTGGATGGGAACAGTGGGCGGCGTACCTTACATAAAAACTAAAACATTTTTGAGGTGAGAATAGCGTGGGCTTTCGAGTTAAAGGTTGGCCATACTTTTCTTTCAAGAGTTTATTGTATTAGTTGTGGATGGGTGTAGCGAAGCCCACCGGGTGGTAATCTTCAAGTAAAAAAAATATATAAAATTAAAACATCACTGCTGAAAGAAAATAACAATTAACAACAATACTTTTATTTATGATGAGTTCGATATAACAAACTGTGCTAAATGAGAAAAATTAAAAAAAAAATTAACAATACGAAAACAGAACATTTAAAATAATAACAACAAGTTTGACGTTGTACCTATAGAAGTCAAAACTTGTTTAAAAAGAATATATAATTTAAAATTTACTATAGACATAACCACCGTTTTTGCCATAAACTGTACCAATTCTCGGGGCAGCTGGTGGAGGTACAGAAAGATCTTTAGATGGTGTAAGGAGATCTACACTTTGTGGTGCGGTGACGGGGCCAGATTGAGATTGTTCCACTGGAACTATGGCGGGTGAAAAGTACGATTGTTGTACTGGGGTTAAGTATGGCTGCTGTACAGGTGTGGCTGGCTGGTAGTTATATGAGCCATTTTCACCTCCAACCGAAGCAGTGACACTTTGATGTTTTGGATCCGAAACAGGAGCAGAATGGGATTGTTCAACTAGAGCTGGAGCTCGTTTAGATAATGACTCTTGCGATGGTATAGAAGGATGGTTATTAAAAGATTCACTTTCTACAACAGCAGAAGATGAGTGACTTTGTTGTTGAACGGTGGAGGGGACAGAGTAAGGTTGTTGAACTGGGGCTGAAGCAGGAGCAGAGAAGGTGTGTGGATCTGATGCTGGCACTGAAGCAGGAGCTTGATAACTATTATTACCATTATCTATAGCGCTTGTTATTTCATCACCTCTAACAGACTGTTGAACTGACACAGTAGTTGGATTAGAGTATGATTGTTGTACTGGTACAGAGGGCTTGTAATTAAAATATCCACTTTCTACTGCAGCTGAAGATGAGTGAGATTGTTGATGATGGGCAGCGAAGCTCTGTTGAACTAGAGCTTGAGCAGAAGCAGGTGCTTGATAATTATAAGCACCGTTATCTATATCGTTTGTCGTTTTAACACCCTCAGGTGATTGTTGCTGATGTTCCGACACTCCATAAGGTTGCTGTTGATTTTGAATGGCAGAGGAGTAGCTTTGCTGTTGTACTGCAGCTGGGACAGAAACTCTCTGTTGAACTAATGTTGAGAAAGGAGCGGAGTAGCTTTGTTTTACTTCTGGTACAGGTGCCGGAGATGAGTATGATTGTTGCTGCACAAGACTAGAAGTTGAATATTGTTGTTGTGGTAATGGAGGCAAAAAAGGGTTTTGAGCTGGGGCTAAAACCGGAGCAGCATACGTTTGCTTAACTTCTGCAGAAGCTGAAGTAGAGTATGAAGGTACATCGGAATACGGTGGCTGAATAGCAGGAGCCAAATAAATATTTTGGATTGGAGCTTGCTCTGCAGATGAGTGTGACTGTTCTATTGGTGTGTAGTATGACTGTTGTTGCATAAGATCAGAATATTGTTGTTGTACGGGAGCATTGTATTTATAAGCATCTGTGTATAGAGCACTAGAGTAAATATTTGAACCAAGATCTTGCCCATGATTAATATTCTGTTGTATCGAGAAGCTGGCTACTGGCACGGAAGCTCTGATTGATTCAATTTGAGCAAATGATTGTAACTGAGTATTTGACTTTTGGGGTGTATATTTTGCAACGTCAGTTGGTATAGGAAAATAATGTCTAAAACTATCCAAATGACTGACATCAGCAGAGGCTAACGAAGCCAAAAATGTAGTTAAAACAATGAAAAGTTGCTAAGAAATAAAATGAGAAAAAAAGTTAACAATATATTTCATCTTAAACAGTGTGCACAGATGTCACGGTAATTGGGTTAAGTTCGTTTTCTTTAACATCTTCACATAACATTTTTAAGCACTTTTACATAAATATAAATTTAATGGTTTCATAAATATTGTTGTATCTTTTTTAAACTGACCATTTTGTTTTAAATTCGTTTCAACGCGGTCTTTCTTTCTTTCTTTTTCTTGTACAGCTTACAAGAGTTTAGTTTAAACTGATGTACCATCATTGCTGATCATGACAATTTATAAGCCATCATCATCTTGTTTTGGTCTTTCAAAAATGTGTTTTGACTGTTTGGTGCGTGTAAGTTTGTGCATTTGTCTTTGCCACTCTTTTATAACTTTTAGTGATAAAGTTCAAAATAAGTAAATAAAATAACGTCACTCGTAAAATCGAGTATCTCTACTACATACTTGCATCGTCTTCTTAATTATAGATATGTGAAGTTGTTACTTACGAAAGACTTTAACTGGTGCAAGCGATTATAGCAATTGTAGAAATTGTAGTCTTTACGTTTTCACATTAGCACAATACGATCAGTACCTACCTCACGACATTACACATGCAAGCGTTGCACTATAAAGGTGTCTTCAGACGATGTGTATTTGTATCAACTCAAATAAAAATTTCATACATTTCTCTAAACTTAATGTGTTTATGTTTTAAATTTCACTAAAATGGGTTCAGCTTTTACATCCGTCTAAGAAGGAGGGACATTGCTTCTCTCGTCCGAACATCAGAGGGATGACACGCAAATGATAGCAGCAACCGTGAAACATACAATTTTTTTGTATAGCACTGGCTGGACATTACAATGTATATCTATTTTTTTATTCTAGACTTAAGATATGAGTAATTATTGTTAGTTCAAGTTTATTGAAGATACAATAAATAAATGTGAAAAAAGCTGTGTATAAAACGATCCCGTTTTATCTTCTATATAAGTATACATCAAAGTATTAAATTATATTAAAATTATTTATGTGAGAAGCAGCGATTGATGAACAAACAACTAAGTTTCAAAGAGATTTATAATATACTATTTGTCGTCGTGGGCGTCATGACAATATTTTGCTTGATTTTGGTTTGAAAGTATTCCACACCAGTCGTAAGACTCTTACTTTTATAGTGCTTTATATAAAGGTACCCATTCCTGGATGAACTTCTAAAATTTATAAAAAATTCTAAAATTATAAAAGGTTTTGTAAACCTCTGTTAAAGGTGTTTAAAATATTTTAATAACAATGTAATTCCACAAAATAAAAATACAAATTTTATTCAACTGGCGCCATCTGTTTCCCCAATTTACTTTAAAATATCCCGCTTTCAATAATAAAAGGTGAGCAACCGTGTTTAAAATATCCCAGTTTTAAACCGAAAAATTTCAGTACCTTTAAACCGAAAATTGCGTACTTTCACTGTTTTTTCTTCACTTTCTCTTGGAAATAACAAAACAAGTACGCTATATTGGAATCAGGATGCTAAGGTACCTCCTCACAAAATTTTGTTAAAATCTATCTAGTAGTATTTACATGATGCGACCGCAAAAGAAGAACAGACAGACGGAAATGAGTGACTATTTTATTATATGTTAAGATATAAATTTAGGGGATGTTCCTGACTCTTCGCAAACATTTCAAAACATATCCAAGATGTTCGATTGAACTGAACTGTTTTAGAAATTTCTAGATGGAGAAATTTCCAGACCCTATATCTTTAAAAGTACACCTAATTCTGTTTTTACACGGTAGATTGGTTCCAGAAAAATCCGTGTAAAAAAGATATTGATCATATGTAAAAATAGGTGATTGGTTCCTTACCTATAAAACCTATTAAAATTAGTGAAAAAAGATATTTTTTTTTTAAAACATGAAATCATGTTTATTTATATATACATTATATGTACATATGTATATAATATGTACATATAATGTGTATTTGCACCGTTTTCGTTCCAGAAATCAACGATTGCCTAATTGCATTTTAATTTTTTTACAGTTCTTACTGTGACTTCGTTTAAACCGAACATTTTGCCAAGAAATGTTGAGCCTTCTGCATTTCGAAGGAGATCTAAAAATTAAATTTTGTTTTCTAAAGAAATGGCTTTACGTTGTAGTTTTTAGGGTTCCGTACACAAAGTGTAAAAACGTAACCCTCTTGTTTTCGCTACAATGTCTGTCCGTCTGTCAGCGCCTTTTATCTCTGGAACCGTAATAGGTAGACTCTTGAAATTTCCACAGATGATGTATAGCTGTTGCCGCTATAGCAACAAATACTAAAACTTATAGGTGTTCCAATAGAGAGGTGTTATTCAGGAAAATGTGTATATTTCTTGAACTGTAGCAGGGATACACTAAAAATATACAAACAGTAATTAAAACTTAATTCGCTTTATAAACAAGTCTAAAAAAATATACCCAAAAATTAAAGGGTGTTTCGATAGTGGTGTGATTTGCATGTATAAGGCCTAAGTTTTGAACCGTAATAAGTAGACTCTTGAAATTTTCACAAAGGGTGTATAGCTGTGGGCACTATAGCAACAAATACTAAAACTTATAGGGTGTTCCGAAAGTGACGTGTTATTTGCCTTTATGTCTATATTTCTTTAGCTATAGGAGGCAACCACTTAAAATTTGTAGACAGTAATTAACTCTATGATCGCTTTCTAAACAAGTATATAAAATTAAACCTTAAAATTAAAGGGTGTTCCGAGAGTGACGTGCTTTGCGTGTATATGGCCTAAGTTTTGAACGATAATAAGAAGATTCTTAAAGTTTTTACCGGAGGTTTATTACTACGGCCACTATAACAAATAATAAAAATTAAAGGGTGTTCCGACAGTGCCGTGATTCTCATGTATAAGGTCTTATTTCTTGAACCGTAATAGGTAGACTCTTAAAAGTTTGTTCAGAAGATATGTTGCCACGGCCGATATAACAATTACTAAAAATTAAAGGGTGTTCCGACAATGACATGTTTTTCACGTATAGTGACTTATTTTTTTAGTCGTATTAGGTAGGCGCCTGATATTTTCATAGAAAGTGTGTAGAAAGTGGCCGTTATAACAACAATTCCTAAAATTTCAAGGGTGTTCCAATAGCGATGCAATTTTCGCGAATATAATTTTGATTTGATTTTTAAAATAATAGGTGCCCCATAAGATATAAAAAAATCAACAACTGGAATTTTTAAAGTCGTACTAAACATAGTACGGAACCCTACGTGTGTGAGACTAACTCGCACTTGACTGATTTATTTATTTGTAGTTTTCGACGTCTTTTTTTAGAGATGCATTAATAGTTCACAAAATATTAACACATTTCAATTGCTCTAACAAGTAAAAATGCTTAAATGTGCATACAAAAAAAGGGAATTCCTCTAAATTTTTTATATGAAAATATTTCGCAAAACTTAAATTTTACAAATAAAATCTAAGCCCAAATGATTTTGAATCGTGCTAAATGGAATAAAATCGTGTAAAAAATAATTTTTTTTATTTTCAAACCGTTTTAAATCAAAACCGTGTAAAAAATACCGTGTAAAAAGAGAATTTGGTGTACCCTGTTTACGTAACGTCGGAAACCTTCTTCATAGATGGGGGAAGTGAGACACCAGGAGTCGTTTCTGAGTTTTAATAGTAAAAAAAATATCAAAAGAACAGAAATCTCCATCCTTGGAATATATTAACTTTTACATTTTGTTCATTATTAATTAGCAAATAATTAAATAACGTTTGTGAAAATTTCAAATTATGTTTCAAAAAATTAATCGATTTGTCTAAAAAAAACTTGATCATAACAAACGAATGAGGCTTTTTTTAATGCTATTTAATTTTTAGATATAAAAGCAAAATGGCTATATTTAAAATCACCTATTTTTGGCAAACACAATTAATAAAAACTGTGTGTTTGTGTGTTTGTGTGACAGTGATGGCTTTAGTTATTAAGCAGGCAAAAATTATATTTTTGTCGCAGCCTTGTAACTATTAAGATTGTCATCTGTGCAAGAAAAAACCCTTAAGATATACTTTTAATGACTTTAAATTTGAAATTTAAATTAATATTTATACAGCTATAGATTTTCGTTTTTGTGAAACTGTTTAAATTTATTTAATTACATTTATTTAAACAATTTCAACGTTACTCTTTATATGTTTTTTTTCTGTTATTAACTTTGCAGTTACAATAGTTATAATTCATTCTGTTACTCCAAGTTTCGCGGTGTCAATTTGATTTTGAAATTAAAGATAGTTTTCAAAAAATATTAACTTCTATAGATGCTGTTTTATTATGACAACAATTAAGTGAAAGACATGAAGATTGCTTATAGACAAAACTAAATCATAACGTCAAGCGCAGCGTTGTCTAGCGCCTAGTTTTAACTCTATAACGTCATACTTAAATGGAAATTTTACAAAACACTTATTCTCACAATTTACAAGTAATACCCTAACAGATGTGACAACTGTTATTCAAGACACAAAGTGACAGAATCACTGTAGTGAGAAAATGCGACAGTTTGTTGCAATTTATTTCATATTTGTTCCTTTTTTTTTTTTTTTTTTTTTTTTTTTTTCATAAATTGTTTATTGTAACGAGTGATTTTTTAAGAGCTTGAGACCTTTTTTTTTAAAAAAAACGCATAAAATTTGCAAAATCTCATCGGTTCTTTATTTGAAACGTTAGATTGGTCCATGACATTTACTTTTTGAAGATAATTTCATTTAAATGTTGACCGCGGCTGCGTCTTAGGTGGTCCATTCGGAAAGTCCAATTTTGGGCAACTTTTTCGAGCATTTCGGCCGGAATAGCCCGAATTTCTTCGGAAATGTTGTCTTCCAAAGCTGAAATAGTTGCTGGCTTATTTCTGTAGACTTTAGACTTGACGTAGCCCCACAAAAAATAGTCTAAAGGCGTCAAATCGCATGATCTTGGTGGCCAACTTACCGGTCCATTTCTTGAGATGAATTGTTCTCCGAAGTTTTCCCTCAAAATGGCCATAGAATCGCGAGCTGTGTGGCATGTAGCGCCATCTTGTTGAAACCACATGTCAACCAAGTTCAGTTGTTCCATTTTTGGCAACAAAAAGTTTGTTAGCATCGAACGATAGCGATCGCCATTCACCGTAACGTTGCGTCCAACAGCATCTTTGAAAAAATACGGTCCAATGATTCCACCAGGGTACAAACCACACCAAACAGTGCATTTTTCGGGATGCATGGGCAGTTCTTGAACGGCTTCTGGTTGCTCTTCACTCCAAATGCGGCAATTTTGCTTATTTACGTAGCCATTCAACCAGAAATGAGCCTCATCGCTGAACAAAATTTGTCACATTTGAACATTTCGAACCGAACACTGATTTTGGTAATAAAATTCAATGATTTGCAAGCGTTGCTCGTTAGTAAGTCTATTCATGATGAAATGTCAAAGCATACTGAGCATCTTTCTCTTTGGCACCATGTCTGAAATCTCACGTGATCTGTCAAATACTAATGCATGAAAATCCTAACCTCAAAAAAATCACCCATTATCTTCAATATTTTTGAACTAACAATAATTACTCATATCTTAAGTCTAAAATAAAAAATATACTTTTTAAGTCCAGCCAGTGCAAGACAAAAATAATGTTTGTTTCACGGATTTTGCAATCATTTGCGGGTCATCCCTCTAATGTATGGCCAAGAAAAGCAGTATCTCTTCTTTTTAGTCGAATGTAACCAGGTTCGTTCAGCATGTTACGCGCTAAAGGGTTTGGATGAGATTCAAGCCTCTTTAGATATGTGACTGCATGTTTCGCTATTTCTGCTTTAACTGATGGCATGTTTAGGTCTTTGTGGATGTTCGAATTTTTTATATACCAGGGAGCAGATGTAATCATACGTAGTATCTTATTTTGGCGCCTTTGAATTTTTTCTACATTGCTAGCTGAGGCAGTGCCCCATAACTGAATCCCATAACACCAAATTGGTTTGAGGATCGACTTGTACAGTAGAAGTTTACAATCTAAGCTCAGGGTAGAGTTTCTGCCAATAAGCCAATTTAGTTGTACTGCTTTTAGTTTCATTTGTGTTAACTTGAAGTCAATGTGGCTTTTCCAAGTAAGGCGACGGTCAAGATGTATCATCATTTGGTTGTTTATGCGAACAGGAGGGCATGAGTCCCTACGCAGTGTGAAAGTTATGTGAGTACATTTTTGCTCATTCACTTTTATTCTCCATTTTTCTAGCCATTTTTCCAAATTGAGTATGTGGTCTTGTAAAAGTTTTGATGCTTCTTGGGCACTTTCATGAATACTTAAAAAAGCTGTGTCATCTGCAAAAGTTGATGTGTGGACTAGGGTGCTAATTGGCATATCCGATGTGTACAGTAAATATAAAATTGGTCCCAAAATACTACCTTGGGGAACTTCGGCTTCAATGAGCTGTGGCGAGCTTAGAAAGTCACCTTCTTTTAGTAAAAACTTGCGATTCTTTAAATAATCTTTTAAGAGCTTATACAAGTTTTCGGGCAAATTCAGCTTTAGCTTAAATATTAGGCCTTCGTGCCAAACCTTATCGAATGCTTGAGAAACGTCGATAAAGAGCGCAGAACAGTATTTTTTTTCTTCAAAGGTCGTTTTAATTACATTTACTAATCTGTGTGTTTGTTGGATCGTACTATGTTGTTTTCTGAAGCCGAATTGATGGTTCGGAATACATCCTTTCGCGCTAAGAATTGGATTCAGCTTAGTTATTAATATTCTCTCAAATAACTTTGACACGTTTGATAAAAGGCTTATAGGTCTGTATGATTCTACTTTTGTGTGGTCTTTTCCTGGTTTAGGAATCATAGTAATCAAAGAAACTTTCCACTCTGTGGGAAAGTACGCAAGACGTAAGATGGCATTAAAAACAAACAGAATAATTCTGCGACCTATAAGGGGCAACTCAACTAACATCCTGTTACTTGTTTTATCAACTCCAGGGGCTTTTTTGGTGTTTAAATCAGCTATTGCCCTTTCAATATCGCTAATTCAAATCTTAGGTGTACTTCGGCACTAGTCTCTACTGGTGGCAACTCAACTATATCAGTGCACATATTTGGAGTGAAAACCTTTTTCAAATGATCAACAAATAAATTACCTTTTTCGGTATCATTTCTTGCCCAGACTCCACAAGAAGTTCGCAAGGGGGGCTTACGTACGACTGGCCTTTTAAGGTTTCTACATGCACGCCATAATGAATAATCTGATTGTGCAGTTGCGTCGAGGTCTTCCAAGTAATTTTTCAGAGATGCTACTCTTCGAGATTCTAGCAGCTGTCTTAGCCGTTTCGTGCAATCTTTAAGTCTAGATTTGAGTTGAGGAGATCTGTGTGCTTGCCACTCTCTTCTAATTTTCCTTTTTTCAGCCAAGAGCCGCTCGACATCTACAAAGTAAATTTGATTGTATCTAGCTGATTGTCGGGTTACTGTTGCATTTTGGGCAGCTGATTTGAGGATTTGATCAAAATTAATAATACTTTGTTCCACGTCTTCTGGTTTTCTCAGCGGTATATTTTCCGAACAGTGAGTACTGAGATACTTTCTATATTTCAACCAATTAATGCTTGTGATAGTTGTTGGTGACACAATATTTTGCTGGTTCCATATATAGACTATTGTGGGTGAATGATCTGAGGATAATTCGAGTGACGCTTCATTTCTCTCGAAATACCTTTAGTCACGCCAAAATCAATAACATCAGGTATTTTTTTTCGATCAGTAGGCCAATAGGTGGGTTGTCCGCTTGATATCACATTCAGACGCATTTTTGAAATAGTGTCAAATAAAACACGACCTTTTGGAGTAATAAGTCTTGATCCCCAAAACGTATGTTTAGCGTTGTAGTCGCCTGATGCTATGAAACAGGGACCTAGTGATTTGTAGAAGTCGCTATATTGACTCTCTGATATTTGAAATCTAGGAGGTGAATAAATCGAAGAAATAACAAAGTTTTGATGATATTCTTCAATACAGATGTTTGTTGCTTGAAGGTAGTCCTCACAAAAATCACACAGTAAATGATGTTTAATTCGAGCCTTTATTAGAATAGCTGAACCACCACATGCTCTGCCACGGGGGTCTTTAGTGTCATATAATATATAGCCATTGATTTTAAAAAAGCTATTTGTTGTTAAATGAGTCTCGGAAACCATCATGACATCAATTTGTTGTTTCTTTAAGAAGTACTCGAGTTAATTTTTGTGTTGGCGTAAGCCGTTTGCGTTCCAGAAACATATTTTTAAACAGTTCATGGTTTGTTAAGTACCGCCTGCAACATCATAGATTGCATGCGAACCATTTCTTGCATCATGCTGCTCATAGAGCTCATAAAACTGTTTAACGAATGCACTAATGTCTCGATACTTGCTTCGAGACGATTGTAGTTACCAGATGGTGTTTGTTCTTTAGCTTCTGGATGCATATTTGGGGTAGAATTGGTTGTAGGTGTCGCTTTGTGTGCTGAAACATGATTTGATTTTAACATATCCGCGTATGAAACATGTTTGGTTGTGGGTTGAGCTAACTGAGGGTAATAAGCATTTGCTTGGTATTGTGGCTGCCTAGCAGGAGTATTTAATTTCTGAGTTGACTTCCTTACTATAGAAAAAACCGGACAGCCTCTGTAGTTAGCGGTGTGATTTCCACCGCAATTGCTACATTTTTTAACCTTCGAGTCATCCTTTGGTTTGTCGCATTGGGCGGAACAATGAAGCTCTCCACACACAACGCAAACGGGAGGCAACTTGCAGTACGCCCTTGTATGGCCATATTCTTGGCAATTTAAACACTGGACGGGTCCTGACCGCTTATGTGGTTCCTCTACACTTATCCTGCGGTGTAACAGATATTTTAGATTATAAATGGGATGCGTTTCGTTCTTCTTCAATCTAATATCCCCAGGTTCCAGTTCAACGCGAAATAGAGGTTGAGGGACGCGCTCTCGATTTCTGAGATTGTCAACGCTTTTCACCTTAAATCCTGCTTTTTGGAGGCCAGCTTTTATTTCCACTGGATTAACATATGAGTCTACACCTTTGATGACTACCTGTAGGCCTTTGCTACTCTTCAGCTGGTAGGTATAAAAGTTCTTTTTGCAGCTTTCAAACTCCTTTACTGCTTTGCGATAACTACTTTCGTCTATGAATTGAATTTTAGTTTCATCAATGTTACCACGTTTGATAGGAATTACATAGAATGAGTTTTCCCCGATAGCTGAGATTAACTTAGTTATTAAGTCATTTGAATTTTTCTCTCTTAAAAAAATTGGTGGTGGTTTAAACGACTTGGGTGCCGTTTTTGTTTCAATTGCTTCGTTATCTAAAATAGCAAAACGATTATGGGAATATATTCCGTTAGAGTCCTTGTCTTTTTATATTTTTGAATTGAAAAGTTATTTGTAACGAGAGTTACAGCACATGGACACTGACAAAAATCATTGTGCATTAAACCTAGCAGGCTGCCGACTACAACCTGTCAAAACTTAAATACACACGTTGATATGTAGCCGATTATTTTGACGTCTTCTTGGCTACATACGTAGTCATGTAGCACACGAAAACCGTTGTGGCTGAGGGCAAATTAGCCTAAAGCATTAAACACATAGACGACAGCGGATACACGACTATACGACTACAAATGACGTTGGCTACAACCGTCGCCGTGTATTCAGCTACTGAATTATTTTAAAGACTACAGCTTTATACTTTAAAACTATGAAAATGTTGTAGAAGACATATTTTTTTATTACTTTTTCAAAAAAATACTTTTATCATGTCAAAATAAATAAACATATTTTCTCAAAACCTTTTGATTGTAAATGAATTTGTTTTTTTAATTTTGTGACATTTTATTTTGTTGAATAAAATGAAATTGTCGCATACAAAAATAGAAATTACCCTAAGTTGACTACAGCCACAACGGTGGTCGTGTAGCCATGTAGCCATGTCGTCAAAATAATGATCGACATATAAACGTGTGTATTTTAATTTTGACAGGTTGTAGTCGGTATCCTGCTGTCGTCTATGTGTTTAATGCTTTAAGCAATAAACACATAATTTATATTTTTGTTTGCGACAATTCTATTTTATTCAACAAAAGAATATGTTACAAAATTAAAAAAACAAATTCATATACAATTAAAAGATTTTGAGCAAATATATTTATTTGTTTTGATATTAAAAATTATTTTTTGAAAAATACATACATATTTTTTTCTACCATATTTTCATAGGTTTGATGTATGTATGTAGCTGTCGTCTTCAATACAATTTCGTAGCTGACTACACGGCGACGATTGTAGCCAATGTCATTTGTAGTCGTGTAGCTGTGTAGCCACTGTTGTCTATGTGTTTAATGCTTAAGTTTATATTTTTGTAAGCGAGAGAGTAATGTGAGCTGATTTCTGATACATGAAACTTGTAACATCACTAATCAGTATTCAGCGAATTGTAATGAAACAAAATATATAAAAATAAATTTTTTATCAATGGAATGCGGCTACAACGGTATTTTTAACCGACTTCAAAAAAGAAGGAGGTTAGCTATTCGTCTGAATGTTGCTTTTTTTTATGTATGTAACCGCAGAACTCAGCCATTTCTGAACCGATTTTAAAATTTTTTTCTTTATTTGAAAGCTTATGCTTTCAGGTTGGTCCCATTTTAAAAACAGTTCATTATATTAAAAATAAAGGGTGTCCCCATACAACATACATGTTTTTGACGTGTATTAAGAACCGTAAATGGCAGCATTTTAAAATTTTAAAAAATTGCGTACCGCTATAGCTCCCAACAGCAGAAATTAATAAAAAAATAAATTTAAAATTTAAAGGGTGTCCCAATAGGTGACATAATTTGACCTATTTGGGTTTATCTTTTGAACCGTTATAGACAAAACCTTGAAAATTTGACAGAATGTCGATTACTATGACCGTTATAATAAAATGTATAAATATTCAAAATTTTAAATTAAAGGGTGCTCCAATAGTTCATTTAATTTGATGTATATGGCCAAACTTTTGAATAGTTGTTCACAGACCGCTGAAATTTACAAAGAACCTGTAGTGCTAAGTGAGCTATAACAAAAAGTATAAAATTTTGAATTTGGAACTAAAAGGGTGTCCTAATAGTTAATGTAATTCTATGTATGTGGCCAAACTTTTGAACTGTTAGAGACAGACAGCTGAAATTTACAAGGAACCTGTATTGCAAAGTCCACTACAGCAAGTATACAATTTGAAGTTAGAAATTAAAGGGTGTCCCCATAAATTACGTAATTTGACCTATATGACCCTATCTTTTGAACCGTTACACAAACACTTGAAAATTAGGCAGAATATCCACTATTTTCTCTGGTATGATAACAAGTATAAATATTTGGAATTATAATGTAAAGGGTGACCCAATAGTTCATGTAATTTGATATATATGGTTAAACTTTTTAACCGTTATAGACAGATAGTTGAAATTTACAAAGAATCTTTGTGGCCAAGTCCTCTATAACAACAGGTCTTTAATTTAACATTGTAAATTAAAGGGTGTCCGAATAGGTGATGTTATTAGATCTGTGTGCGCCTATCTTTGAAACCGTTATAGACAGAGGATTGAATGGTGTCCCCTTACAAGACGGATACTGGTGAAAATAGCTTAACTTTTGAACAGTAATAGGGAGAGGCTTGACGTTCAATAGTCTTAATTTTTTTCCCTCTAATTTTGGCGCAGCTTTTATTTGGTTTAAATCTAATTCTTACAGATTACTTCTTACATTTTTAGTTTAGAATTGGTGCCCTTCTTTCTGTTTTGAAGTCGTTTTTTTTTGCAAAAATTATTACAATATCAATTCGTAGCATACTTGGGCATACTGCAATATATTTTTAATGCATTATGTATAGCAGTAACCAGTAAAAGGTGAAAAAAAATTCTTTAACCAGTAAAATTTTACTGGTTGCTGTAATTTTTTTCAGTAAACAGTAAACGTTTACTGGTTATATATTTTTATATATTTTATTTATGCAAACAAATTGCCAAGTTGTTTTTTGTATTTATTTACGTAGTGCTATTAAGAGGTAAAATAAATTCACCTTGGTTTAGGGTTTATAGCCTCTTTTGCGAGCTAAATCATACTAAGTGATGAAGGCTTTGCTAATTAACAAAACTGCCGCATTTGGGCTGGGCAGAGACTCTCATATGGCAATGTGCCACTGATGGTGGTGGACAAGCAGTAACTGAATTCCTTATGCGTACTTTTGACAATATTGATTGAAGGAGTAAAGTCAACGAAATGTAGCTACTTTTGTTTTGAAAATGGTCTTTTCAAAAAAAGGTGGCTAAGGCTTTTAAAGTCGTAAAAACATCTACTAATAAGGCAATAATGTGTCATTTAACTCACATCATTGTTTCCTCATTGAACGAGGTACATCCCTTAATTTTTAGATAACGTTCCAACAATACTTTTAAATACATGTTGACTTGCTTCATGAGCTTTATAACCGAGTGGTTGTCAAGTGCAACGAGAACCTTTCTTTCATCCGCCGACTTTCCAGCAAATGATCCTATGAAGCACTCCAAGCAATTCGGCCTGGTAAACGAAGAGGTACTCCCACAAAAGCAGACTACAGGAAAGGTTCAGCTTAGCTGAACCTGATCTACCGTCTATTAGAGAACCATTAGTATAAATAATCATAAGGTTTTCCATACATAGGCTCAGCTGGAAATAAAACAGCAGATCAACTAGCGAAAGGGGGATATGCTGTGAATTTCTGTGGACCAGAACCCAGAGAAGCATTGGGAAGTGGCGTAATGCGAGCGAAGGTCCTACAAGGGGTGAACTCAAACCTGATAAGGTAAAGGGAGGCCACTATGTGTAGGCAGACTCGGATGGTGCTCAAAGAGCCCTTTTACTGGCTAGAAGGCCAGTAAAGTGGTCAGATACAATAGAAGAACCATAAGCTGGATAACTGGTCATGGAAACTTCAAATATTACCTAAGACTATGATACTTGCAGACTGTGCCTGGAACAGGCTGAGACTTAAAACCATTGATAAAAGCTTGTTACTGGAGACTGCATGATAAGAAAGACAAAATGAAAAATCGGTTGCTTATATTCAAGAAGAGCAGAATGGTATCGAAAAGAGATCTTTACATACAACTGGAACCGATTCGTTCTTGTGCTTGTAATATTTTTTTGAAAATTTTGATGCCTTTGTCTGTCACATCACGTAAAAACCACTTGATGAATTTTAATAAAATTTGTTTGTGAAGGTACCTTAGTATCATGGTTTAAATATAAGATATTTTTCCCGTAAAAATACCTCATTTATAAAAGAAAATAGATAAAATAGTGATAGTATGAAATTTTAGCTGCAAATTTGGCAACACCTGTTATTTCGTAAGATGGAAATTTTAGACGCCATTTAGAGAACTCGTCAATAATATAATTTGATATCAAACCTTTGTTGCAGTATCCTGAATAATTACCCAGGGATGGATGGCTCTATAGATAAACTACATCTATGGCACTATAAAAGTAAGAGTCTTAAAGTTTGGTGTGGATTTCTTTAAAAGCAAAATTAAACAAAATATTGCCAAACATATACAACTTGGCGGGCGCTGGTAGTTAGTAAAAAACATCAGTAATAAGCCAAGGCCCCCAAACAAAAAAAAGGTTTCAATGAAAATGCATTGGTTTGCTAAATATTTAGCAAAGTGACACAAACCTATCTTGTTGAAAGCTGGTATGTTAGCTGCTGTGCTACCGATTTAAAAGTTTTACATGTTTTGTTCTCTGTGAGATTCTCGTTGAGATTGTGTATGTGCTCACAGACCCTTAGGGGTTTGCGTGGGGTCTCTTGGTAATAAGTCAATAATGCAAAAAAAAAAAAAACATTAAGAATGCCAAATGGGAAAAAAGAAACTGAAATTTCAGTATAAAATAAAAATAATATTTTTAAAGACGAAAGCACATTCACAATTTAGCAGTACAATCTGTTTAAAACTAACAATTTGGCAACCAATTAAATGATGTCTGCTTATGATTGCTGACTATATTTGGATATTAAACTAATTGATACAAAATTTCTTAACACCGATTCCTATAAGAGATAAATATCAGTTAAAATAATTCCGCTTAACATTTTGCGATTGTTCCGGACTCATAAGATTAATATAGTTTTCGTGTCGCTAATCTTTTAAAAATTAGATAATTTTTCTCAACCATGACCATTTCTTTCTCAACGGTTTACTGTTTCTCTATTTAACAATCTCTTATGAATATTTAATATTTTAATAGCTATAAATATCAGTTTCTTTGAATCAGGTCATTTATAAATAAACAATGTGGAAAGGTTTTTTTTTAACTTTGCAAACATGTAAATTGTTTCATTCTTCATTAAAAAAATGCTGTATTTGACTTTCAGCGGCCTGTGAACTTCTGAACTTCACAAAACTATATTTAGTCAAATTCGGAAGGGTAGAGTTTTATTCATAGCAGCAAATGTGTAAATTAGTTTTAAATTATTTAAACATTAACGGAAATAATATTTAACCAAAGCGAACATTCAACTAATTATTTATTGAAACGATGGTAAATTATATAGTTTATGAAACATCTTCAATCTTAAAGTTTATGAATAGATAAATAAACAAGGTTTGGAATTATTTTTTTGGAAATTTAATTACAAATGCACAAAAAACAAGTAAAAGTGATATATTCGGCCGTGCCGAATCTTCTATACCCTCCACCACGGTGATTTGATTTATACAGACGTGTACAGTATTATCCATATTGTTGACTCTTTACTTAAATAAATTCGTATGAGAAAATATCATTATTCATGAGTTAAAGAAATAGAAGACAAATGAAAACAAATTCCGTTTGCTACAATTGTCGCCGTGTTGTCAGCTACTTAATGATATTGAAGCTACATCGTAAACTCTGACATTGTTGTAGAAATACTTATTATATTATATTATAAATTAAAAATTTTTTATTTTTTAATTTTTAAAATTTTTTTTTTTTAAATTTGATTGAAATTTTTTTGTTAAATTTTGGACCTTTCTCCAATCTATATTGAATGGTCAAACTAAAGCAAAGAGAAATCCTTACAAAAAAAAAATTTCATCATATTGACACATGGTGGGTCCTTTTAACTGCTCCTATTTGTCAGTGGGTACCCTGTGGGTCCATTGGCTACCTCTATGCGTATTGCTTTCTATTAAGGTCTCTAATACAAATCAAAGCAGAAAAACCCTACCAATCTAAAAACAAACAAAAATCGCCCTCGCAGGGGGTTATTGATCCCCCGAGATCTGTAAGCACTCCTTGCGATCTACCTGTCGCAGTCTAATATTTATTTGACAAAAAAAGCAAAACAGAATCATTAAAGCCGAAAAAAATTAAAAAAAAAACGTAAAAAAATATAGGTGGGCGTGGTTTTTGGCCCGTATCCTCCAAAGGAATGATCTGATGTTGCTGAATTGCAATACCAAAATTTTCGAAACTATGGCTGACAGATTGGTGTGCTTAAATTTTTTGTATCTCTTCTGGTGCTTTGGCAAATGACATTACAACACTAACACGGACAGACGGTCATCGCTAATCAACTTCTCTATGTATAAGGATCCAGAATATATATACTTTATGGGGTCGGAAATGAATATTGTAGAAATTACACACGGAATGACAAACTTATATATACCCTTTCCACCTGTGGTGAAGGGTATAAAAACAATATGTTTATGGTGGAGGTAATCATAATCAAAGAACAACATATTATGATTAAATAAAAGTTTTAGTTTAACCATATTATTATTAAATATTATAACAATACTGTTAGTAAAATCCCTAATAATGACCACCCTGGTAATGATAATGAAATATAAAAACATTATAATAGACGATAAACATAATTTAACAAAAATTAATATATTATGATCAAATATAAATTTTATATGATCAACTTAAATCGCTATGATATGATTATAAAGGATTAACATTATGTAATGTCATGGGCTTTTTTTTGTTTTAACATTCTTGGGAATAAAATACGCATTTATATATTTTGTTATTTATTACCAATTTCATTAATACATACATTTTCAAAAATTTATCATTTTATATATAACTATCGTCCTGACAATATTTTGTTCGATTTTGCTTTGAAAGTAATCCACACCAAATTTTAACGGTCTTATGCAAAAAAAAATATTACTTAAGCTTTATTGTTCACGTTAGTTTCCAATCACATTAAGGGCCATTATTATAACTTGCCTTTAGCTAAAGCTATGATTTTGTTGGAGCGATAAATAGTTTTTCGTTATTAAAAATAAGCTAAAAACCAATTTTAACTATCACGTACTATAAGGACAAGTTACATTAATGAGCATTATCCTTATTATTATAACGAAAAACTACTTATAGCTCCAACAAAATCCTAACTTTATATAAAGGCAAGTTATACTAATCGGCCTAAGGCTAATAAACCTATGGTAAAAAATCGTATGCAAAAATAGAAATTTAGTTAACGTATGCTTTTATAAATTTTTAATGTTAAGACTGGCAACACCATGATTTACTCTTTTCTCTTTATAGGTAATGATGTGTAAAAACGAATATTATTTCATCCGGGTAGTCAAATTTATTGAAAAATTTTTATATTTTTGTACATTGTTTTTTTAACCACATAAAAAACAAAAAACATCCCTGCAGGAAATGTCAATAGTGAATCTGTACTGACTTACTATTGACACAGTCACCAGTACTAGTGTCATTATACCCCAGACAATGCTATTTACTATAGACATTTAACATGTTCATGTCATTGAAAATCCACTACTGACATTGGTACTATTGACTGGGTAGTTCTTTTGGGACCATATGTAGACATTGGAACTAGTGATTCACCAGTACATTTTAGTAATTCTAGTCTACACTTTTGCTACTTTTCTGAAATAGATTGGGCAATGAAAATGCATATTTTCTTAACTTTTGTGGGTTTATTAAAAAATAAATAAATGACTAAAAAGTACTAATTCATAACAGTTTTCTAACATAAAATCTAAAAATTTTAATTTTTCGTATGTTAATATGAACAATTCAAGACTATGATTATAAAAAATTAAAGTTAAAATTAATTATTACGAACAATTCAATAAGATTGTTAAGAGTATGGATTATAAATAACTTCAGTTAAAAAAATTTTAAAAATTAATCTTTGTTTGAAGTGTCTTCATCCATTTGTTTTCCGTTTGATTTTGCTTTGTCTCGACCTATTTGTGTAAAAAGTTTCCTTTTTTTTTCCACTGAAATGCTGCTCGAAGCGTTTTATCCAAAAATTCACTAAAAGTTGAATAATCTAAATATTATGAAAAAAAATAATTGTCAAAATATTACAAAACTTAAAACAAACAACAAACTGTTTACTTATTAAAACTTTAAACACATATGGATAATCACGCAATCTCTTTGTTTTCTAATGGCTAAAATAGCGTTCTGTTCTTTTAATTTTTACTCACTCCTACTTGGGAAAAATAAGGTTTGTAGCAACCATATTTTACTTACTTAATTTGAAACACAATTATTATTGATTTTTTGAATATTTAAAATAAACATATTTTTTTCAAATATAAAAATGTAGACGATTTTTTGATAATGTCGCCAAAGAGTCACCATAATTGCCCCAAATTTCCTTCAGGCATACTACATTAAGAATGATGTAAAGCATTTAAAATGGCTATTTGTTGTTATTGGTAAAACAAATTATTGGAATAACGAGATTTATTTACTTGTGTTGACTTTATATAAATCACTATAAAAATTTTTGTATAGTTATGTTTTGTTAAATTTTATATACAAGACCAGAAATACATACATACTAACATATTTATGTATGTTTGAAACTAAAGATCGAAATAAAACGAGATATACACATTATATGTACATATAAATATAAAGTGAAAATAAAAAATATTTTTTTATTTATTAATTATTTGTTTTTAAATATATTTTTAATTAATTAATTTTAAAATAAAGGTTTCTGTCTCACGTTCGACCACTCCATTCGTATCGGCTCGTCTGCTTCGAAATCAGCTAGAGTTAGTTTAAGTAAAGAGTTAAAAAAATAGAAATAGGTACATATATTTTCTTTTACGCGATGGATACGGCAAAGTAAAGCTTGCCGGGAACTGTAGCGCTTTTTCCTAATGTAATGTTACGGAAAGCTTACTGACATGCCATCGAAACCTTTGTTTCCAGAAGGACAAAACACCGCATTTCATCTCTTGCTCATTTTGGTGGCACTGTAGAAGTGTAACTAAATATTTCATTAATTTTCAAAGTGGTGTTTTAATGAACACTTACTACAAATCCGGCAGCCGTGAGTGCTACCACTGCCACGATGTTTAATATTGTTAATTTAATCGTAAATGGCCCTTAGAAACAATTATGTATATTAAATCAGTAGAAGGAAGTTTTAAAACCTTGAATTACTTGAGGCATCAACTCTCGTCTTATATGTAAATCCTTTCCTGAGTATAGCCCGTTATATTATAAATAAAACAGTGACCTATAAAATCCAAATTTCCCATAAAATAATAATAAATTTGACCACTTCTTGTCACTAAATTAAACGTATCCATTTTTGATTTTACAAATTATCGCAATTTATTCTTTTTATTAAAAATGTTTCACTTAATTTTACTTCGCAAAATGTGAACAATAAGAATAAAACTAGAAAAAATTACTTTAAAGTAGGAGGTTAGCTGCTTTAAATTATTTGGAGTTAACGTATAGTTACCAGAGGTTTGTTAAGATATTAATCGTTTTTGCATAAAACTTTAAGGAATTTTCCTTAATAATGATTTACCAAACAAGTTCAGTTTTTTAGCATAAGACCGTAAGTCTTTTACGTATTTACTTTATATAAGGCTACCCATCCCTGGATAAAATTCTAAAATTTGTATAAAATTCTAAAAACTACTATCTATCGCCTAAATTCAGCCATTTAATCGCTACAATGATTATTTTCCACTAATCATAAAGATATTGGAACTTTATATTTCATCTTTGGAGCTTGTAGGAACTTAATTAAGTATTTTAATTCGAGCTGAACTAGGACATCCTGGATCATTAATTGGAGATGACGAAATTTAAGCTCTTTAAAAGATGTTTAAAATATTTTAATAACAATGTAATTCACAAAGTAAAAAAAACAAATAAAATTCAAATTTTATTCAATTGGCTATTTGGCAGTAAGTAAATTATATTTTGTCGTTATTTCAAAACAGCGCCATCTGTTGCGCAACCGCGTTTGAAATACCCCGCTTTCACAAATAAAAGTTGCCTTAAAGTATGCAGTATCTTTAAATCGACAGGGCCTATCATACGGGTCGAAGAAAGAATGGATGCTATTTTTTACACAAATCTGCTTCACAGTTATGTGATGCCTTACTCAGATTTGAAAATGCCACTTGAATTTGTGTTTCAGCAAGGCAATGGCCCAGAACAGACATCGAAGTGGGTAAAAAATTGGTTTGAATAAAAAAAAAGTCTTAAACCCATTGAGAACTTGTGGCGAATAGTTAAATTAGCTCTTAAGGGAAAATATGCAACAAATAAAGTCACTTGAGGGCAACCTCGCAACCATACAGAACAAGTTGTGTTTCTTGTGACTGTACCACACTACTAAACAATTGCATGAGCTAGCTCAATTGGTCATACTCGAACACAAACTAACTTACTGAACACATGCCTACTCATACCATACTATTAGTGAGAAAACCTCTATTCGTATCATAAACGTAATGAGCTGTCCGAGTAAAACGGACTCATTATACTAGTGTGCAATGAACAGACATGAATCTAATGAAATATTATAGTGAGTGTTTTATGAGCTTCGTTTTTTGTGCTCATGAAATGCTGTAGTAGCTGCGATCAGTAGTATGATATTTTAGTAATCACCATTTTTGTTATCAACATTTTTGCACTGGCTAATGGATTTAGCTTTTTATTGGACCAGCACTCAGGGGATAACCCCTACTCATGCAATGCATTGTGCTAGAACTAGAAAATTTGGTTATGGGAAGGAGGATAGATGGAGTAGTGTTTTTTGACGTTTGACTTTAACTTTCTTATATTGAAGTTGATAGGAAAGACATTCGAAGTTAGTTTATTCTACATACGAATTATTCGGACCAAAAACTAATTTTCCCTATAATGCGTATTGCGATTCACTGGCAAATCCACCACAAATGGATGAGCTCTTGATGAGAAGCGTGTTGTATGCAAAAGTGTGTGGGTGTCAGGTACAATTTCTCTGATTTCATTAGAGCACATTCCATTGTAGTAACGTTAATAGAGTTGGCTACCTTGCTGTCACTGATGAGCTTCTTCGCCCTCTCTTCTTCGTAAAAAGATCAGATGGAGTGAAATATTTTTTTCACCGTTTCAAAAAAGAAAATTATATGAATGAATATGAATGACAAATGATGCTATCATCTGGAAAAGAGTAGATAGGGTTGAAAGTTTGACTAAGAAGGTCATTTAGAAAAAGTAGAAATAGACCCTTGATATAATCTCATCTACACGCAAAGAAAAAACATGGTTGAGGTAACAATAATCTGAGAGCAACAACATATTATATTGACTTATATGGTTGTGGTCAAACCATATTATTATTACTGTAATAATAATATTTTTATGTTAGAACCATATTATTATTACTGTAATAATAATATTATTATGTTAGAACCATATTATTGAAGTAAGAAACCCGTAAAATTATATTCTAATTATTTTAATAATCTAAATACAAAACTTCAAAAAACCAAACATAATTTGTTTGCTTTTAGTAATACTGTGGTTACATACGAGCAAATTTATCAAAATTTGTTTACTAATAATTTATTATGGTTATAAATACAATATTATTTTGGAATAAAACTTTGGTTGTGGTTTGAAAATTATATATTTTAAACCAACCATATTGAAGTTTTTGGGTGTAGTAATGATCAAATGGAAACAAAAACTTGGTTGTCGTCACTATATTAATGATTAAAAAAACTAAAATATGTTCTTTGCAACCATATATTGTTCAGAGATCATAATATGGTTCTTGTGGCCATACCATGGCCATATTTTTTCTCTACGTGTATAACAACTCGTACAGTGCGAAGTTCGATATAACTGAAATGCCTTGGATATATCTAGTGGATCTTAAATTTGGACTAAGAATAGGATTACATTTATGGGAACACAAATTTTTGTACTATGTATTTCTATGTTGGTTTCGGAGGGTTGCATGGGCGATTCGCTTTCATTAAAAGAAAACGATAAAAACCAAGAAAATTAAATCTATCCTTACCATCTTTTTGGCAAATATGAAGGTAGATTCATAACTAATGTATTGATTTTTGTCTCATTAAATGACGTTCAAACTAGGACAGACTAGTTTTAATTAAAAGCAAATTTTGCACACATTTCAATAGATTTTTTATTATACTGCAGAGTTGCATTGGAAGTTATTGTGCTGAAAATACAAAAATCAAGGAATTATTAAACTGGCCTCGTATTTAGATTAACGACATCATTAAAGTACTGGAAGTTAATGCGATGAAATTACAAAAAATCAAGGAATTATCAAACTGGCCTCGTATATAGATGAACGACATCATTAAAGTACTGGAAGAACATTGCTAGCGTAAACAAAAATTAATGTTAAAAAATATTTAGAAGATTAAATAAAACAAACTCTCTATCTATACTATACGCCTTCATTGATTAGTTTCAGTATAAAAAATTAATGGCTTTAAAATAATAAAGAATGGTTGAAGTGACCTACTTGTTTAAATCTAGTATAGAATTATGTGATAACTCAAAACAGGTTTCTTCCACCTAAATTAATGTTGCGCTACACATAACTTAACATTAAACTATTCAACAAAACTCTTTGGTTATCTGAATCGAAACGAAAATGAGGTGATCGGTTAAGCCAAAGATTTAGTTTGTTATGCGCTCCTCGAACTTAAGCCCAAAAAATTTCAGAACAACAAAATTAGTACTATGCACAAATTTCCTTAAAATGGTTTTACAGGGCGTGTGTTTGTCATATGACTTGTCAGTTTGATAACCGATGTGTAATTTCATGTGTTTGTCAAAATAGACATTTTACATACGGTTGATAATTTTTGCTTTCAAACGTACATGTGTAATTACATCTGACATAACCTACAATATATATTTTTTCCGCCACACAGTTTTGTATTGCCAACCACAGCTGATGCAAAGATGGAAACGTAGTGCTTTTGCAACGCTTTTAGTTCTTTTGGTACCACAAAAAACCTAAAATTGCAAAATATCAAGTTATCATTACTGGATGTCAGATGCTTTATCACATCAGAATAGAACACGTTCTAAATGAAAAATGTCATATTATTGTACACATGGAAAACACACTTGTTATGTTTCAAAAGTTTTACATGATGTGTTTAGAATTTACACATGGAAAAGTGACAAGTCATATAAGAAATACACGCCGTGTAAAAGCACTTTTAATAGTCTTCACTTTGTGCCTCTTCAGTTCGTGAAATGCTGAGATTTTTTATGTGCAAAAACTGGGAAATGGTGTGGAAAATGTTCCCAAAACTAGTCCTACTCTATCTGCTATCTGGCATATGGACTAGTAAACTTAGTGCCCCATTAACGATTACGAGAAATGTCTATATGTGACCGCGTACAGAGAAAGAGACCTAAGGGTAGGTTGACTGAAATTATTTTTAATTTGGGTAAGATGTACTGGACAATCAAGTGGTAGTGTTTCCGTGAAAATGTGAAAAAGTGAAAATTTGGGTTTTCTGCATATAAGTCGAGAACAGCCAAAAATATCATGAAATTTTATTTCAAATGTAAATTTTGAGTGAACCGTTTTAAAAGGTCAACCAATTTTTTTTAATTAAGGTAAAATTTTGTGAGTAATCTAATTCTAGTCTTCCCCTTCTTAAAGTGTTTCTCTGGTCGAAAAAGTACAGTTTTAGTGTGTAATTGGAGTATCAAAAAAAAAAAAAAAAAAAAAAAAAATTAAAAATTGGACATAATTGATAATTTTCTAGTCATAACAGGTATGTTAAGGGTCTCCTGTAAATGGACAGTAAACACATTGGTATTATTTTTTGTATCATTTTATGTTTATTGATGTTCACTATACTGTTAAGGCGGGGAACCTTTTTGCTGAGGCGAAGGCAGCATTTTAAATCCAATAACTCTTCTGCACAGCGATCAGCATTTTATAGGACTTCAAGTGAGTTAACTACTTCAATGAGTTTACGAGGTAAATACTTGATCTTATCGGTTGATATTTTTTTTTACGTTTAAAACCCGAAGTTCATCATCAACTCGCATTCTTTGTATTCCATGTAACACGATTTCCGTTTAGTCCGGGATTTTGTTAGAACCTTTTGCTTATTTAATACCTCTGCGACCTTTCTGCAAACAAAACACTCTAGGTTTCATTTTTATTAAAAACAAATTCCACTCCGTTGAAACATTAACAAAAAAATATTAATTAATTAATATTATGCTAATTACACATATTTGTTGGGGGGAAAATTGAGTTCCTATATGTATTTCATTGGTTGCTTGTACCAAATCTTCAGGAAAACACTTTCCTTATTGTAGAACAGTCAAAAACACTCAATCTATATCTATACATCTATCCATACACACTGTGTAATTTTTTAAGTCATGGCAAAATAACCATATACGGACACCACTACCTGATAAAAGACCAAAAAAAGACCCCTGTCTCCCAGTTTTGCCCAAAGTCCACCAGGTTTTTTTTATGGGCACTCAAAGATGTGGGGCCTGGTTGTCATTTTTCCAAAAAAATGATCATTTACTCAAGCTCATATTTTGCAAACCGTTCGAAATTTTGATATACTCTCTGAGTCAAAGTTGTAGCTCTTGTCATAAAGAACAAAAAGTGTTAACATATAAAATCAAAAAAACTTCATCTTCAAGGTCAAAATCGCAAAAAAACTTTAAAAAATTCATTTTTTTACCCTTTTTCCCCTGTTCAGGTCCATAGGTAGCAAAAAGTTCAAAATTCAAGAAAACAATCAACTACAAAAATGAACCTAAGATCTCAATAAACAACTTTCTAGAACATATGAACTTCCTAGGAAGACCTAGGGGTCTTTTTTTTGGTCTTTTATCATGTAGTGGTGTCCGTATATGGTTATTTTTTTCCTTGTTGCACTGTGATATACTAAGATAGTAACTCATTTCCGTTTAACTGTGTGCTTTTCATTTGTGTTCGCATCACGTAAAAACAACTGGATGGATTTTAACAATATTTTGTGAGGAGGTACCTTAGCATCTTGATTCCAATATAGGATACTTTTTTATACATGAAATATCTTATTTCCAAGAGAGAGTGGAGAAAAAGCAGTGAAAAAGCGTAGTTTCCGGTTTAAAACTGGGATATTTTAAAAACTATTGCGCAACAATTGAATAAAATTTTGTATTTGATTTGTATTTTTACTTTGTGGAATTACAATGTTATTAAAATATTTTAAACACCTTTTACAGAGGTTTACAATAATTTTTAGAATTTTATATTAAGTTTAGAATTTTATCTAAGGCTGGGTAACTTTATATAAAGAAAATATATATTTATGTGTGGATGGATTTTAACAAAATTTTGTGAGGAAGTACTTTAGCATCCTGATTCCAATATAGGATACTTATAAATACTTTATTTCCAAGAGATAATAACGAAAAAAAGCAGTAAAAAAAGTACGTCGACTTTTTTTTACCGCTTCAAAGGTACTGCATACTTTAAGGCATCTTTTATTTTTGAAAGCGGAATATTTTAAATACTATTGCGCAAAAGATAGCACTGTTTTAAAATAATGACAAAATATGAATTGAGAGTGGGATATTTTAAACACGGTTGCGCAACAGATGGCGCTGTTTTAAAATAATCACAAAATATAAATTACTTACTACCAAATAGCCAATTGAATACAATTTGTATTGAATTTGTATTTTTATTTTGTGAAGTTACAATGTTATTAAAATATTTTAAAAGCTTTTTACAGGGCTTTAAAATAATTTTATAAATTTTAGAATTTTATCCAGGGATGGGTACCTTTATATAAAGTAAATACATAAACAATAACTGCAGCACTATAAATGTAAGAGTCTTACAATTGATGTGGGATACTTTCAAAGCAAAATCGAGCAAAATATTGTCAGGAAGTCCACGACGTGGTGGAAACAGCTAGAAAGTAATAAAATAAAAAAAAAACACAATGTTAATATTAAAGCTTTAACAAAACAGCAACAAACAAACTTTTTATAGTCGGTAGGGTACCTTCAGGTAGACATAAACCATACGTTTTATCAAAAAAAAAAAAAGAAAATATATAATATTAAATTTTGTTACGAGAAATAAAACAAAAACACAGTTAATTAAATCAACAATCAAGCTGAGGTGAGGTGAAAGTTTAGAACTTTCTGTTTAGCCAATCTGCCCGAGTAAAAGTTATAAAAAGAAGATGTTTACAAGAAAACAAGTTAATAAGTTCGAAAACCTGTAAAAGAATGGCTGTTAACACGGTAAATATTTTTTTTATAGAATTTTATATTAAAATTTAATATTCTCCATTTTAAATTCTAGCTTATAAAGTTCTTAATATGCAGCACTTTAATATGTTTCGCCGTAGCAGATGTTAAGCATTTGTCTAGGGAGTATTTACCGCCTTCAGCACAACAACAGGCCATTGTAAGATTTGATGTAACTTCGGATGTATTGGATTTATCGAAATATGAAATTGCTGCAAACGATCTAAATATGGATAATCCAGAGTCTTTAACGAAGGAAGCTTCTAAGGATCCGGCTTATGTCAATATTCCGGTTAGTTATAATTATTTTTCAGCAGCTTATCCTAATCAAGGATTTCCTGCTCAGGTTTACCCCCGTCCTGGCTACCCACCACAACAACACTTGCCACACCAAGGAATTTCAGGGCCAGGATTCCCAACCTCTCCAGTTTTTATAAACCCAGGCTTTCCACAGCAAGGTTATCCTCCACAATTCTTTCCCACTCATGGTTTTCCTGGTCAAGGGTACCCCGGACAAGCATTTCCATTACAAGTTTTGCCAGGACAATCATTTCCAGGACATGGTTTCCCAGGACAAGCTACCCCAGGTCAAGGGTACCCCGGACAAGTAATTCCAGGACAAGGTTTCCCAGGACAAGCATTTCCAGGACAAGGTTTTCCAGGACAAGTTGTTTTTAACCCGGGCATGCCAGTTACTGGTTATCCGAGTTACCCAGTTTATTTCTCTGGCTCCGAACAATTGAAATTAAAGAAAGATAATGAAGGTAATAATTTGAGCGTGCGCGTGTTTAATAGCGATACAAAATACGATGCTGCAAATGGTGGATACTTGTATAAAAAACCCGCTGTAACATTTTAAAACTGCCGAGATACATAAAAATAAAACTCCAACCAAATGATCACGATTATAAATTTTGTTAAAAATAAATGGCCAAGAAAAAATTACTAAAATAGAATCTATAATGGGTTTGTTGTTTTCATACAGTCAAATTGTTATGCAAAAATTATTTAAATGATTTTAAATTTGTTTTGAAAAGTCTTTGAAAAAAATAATTTAAAATCTATCTTTTTTTTTGTTAAAAATCATTAATTTGTTTTAATGAACATTTTTAAATAAAATAAAAAAAAAACATTTCAATGTGGGTATAACCAACAACTAAATGCAAGAATTGCTGTCAGTTTTATCACCTTAATTACACGCACGAACCTTATACATCTAGTCTAAGTTTTTGTAAGTCCCTGGTGATGAAATTTAATGTTATGAAGCTTTAAGCATTACTTAACATAACAATTGATGTTTTTTGTTGTTCAAATCGTTTTGAACTAGAATTTACAAGTTGAAGTTAAGTTTTTTTGAATATATATAAGTTTGTATGTGTACTTAAAACATACAAATTAATATTTTCATACATATTTAATATTTATTTAATTAAATTAATTTTTTCTTTGAATGTTACCTTTCAAAGTGTTTTGAGTGTTTTGTTAATGATCCATAATTTTCAATCAACATATTTCAACCGCCATTTAATTGTTTTGAAAAATAAAAAACATGACTTGTAGGAATAGGTGTAACGTTTGTGGTTTAGGCAAACAAATATTGTGTAGAAGTGAAGTTTTAAAACTAACCGGCAAATAAACGTGTTAACAGCAGCATTTTTAAAAGTCTGAATGCAAGGTCCCAAGATTGGTTAACGGATTCGACCATTAAGCTTATTGACAACTTTATTGGCCTGGGTCCGAAGTGGCCTGGAAGATTGCTGACGATAATAGTATTTAAGATTTTGGTTCTAGCATACTAGTTAGTATATCTTTAAGCGCACTAATATTTTAGCAATTCAGTAATTCAGCAATTCAGTTACGCGAAAGTAAAATAATTGAAAAAAAAAAAAAATAGTTGAATAAACATATTAAACCCGAGAGGCGCTGATTACCTAAAAATAAAAAAAACTTCCAGTTGCAGATTTATAAAAAAAATAAGCTCTTTTAGGTTCTTTCTCTCTATTTTGTCTTGACCAAAAAACAAAAAGAAAATAAATAGAAAAGCAGTCAATAATGATGCCGATATATTATCGATAACTTGAGTTTATCGATATATCGGTATCGGCAATATTTTTTAATGTGGATACAAATTTCGGAATGATAACATAAGCTCACCCCTGCAACCCTACGAAAAGTGAACGTTTATAAAAAAATTATAAGCAGATTGGAGGACGATGGGTCCTTGCCAATCCTACAAACGGGTTTGACCTTTAAATCTTAAGTTATACTGCAGCTTTTCGTAGTCATGTATAGTTTCGATAAAATCGGTTGTAGGAACAACAAATTTATTTCCAGTTTTTGATCAAAGCTTTAGTGCACAGTGGGGCAGAATCAAAATATTTTGCAAATAACTCAGCCATTTGTAAAGGGTTAGGCCAATTGTTCGAAATTTAATATGAGCATAGCAGAGGAGTATCTAGGCTTAAGTTTTGACGCTGGTCACCATCCACTTGCCAGTGGTGGCGCTATGAGGTCTCAAAGTTGGGTACCTCACACCTGCAAATTTTTTTAAGAGCTTGACGGTTCTTCAATTTTAAAAAATTTTACTTGGTCTTAAATACATAGTCTTAAATACATGGTCTTAATACCTGGGTAATTCCCTGTCCAATAATCAAAAAACAAAAATGTTTTCAAATTTACCACTCACGATTTTATTTATACTCGTTGACTCCTTGAATCTAAATATAATTTAATAAAACAGTTTTTTAATTGTAAAATTATCAAAATAGAAAAATATTGCTCTTTTGTATATGCGCTCAAGGATTAAATATATTCCAATTCCAGTTCTATAAGCCCTAGAAGGGCTTATAGTATCATGAAACAAAATATTTTTTTTACAAATTTTTAACTTATATTTAAAAAAATTTAATAAAAGCTTCCAAATAGTTTTTTTTTCAAATTTACACAAGTTTTTAAATGTGGTTTAGTGAGTACACCATAATCATTTTAGAGTGGGACCATGATGTGATCAGAAGTTATCTAAAAAAAATATATATTTTTCAGTTTTAAAAAATATTTCGTACCTTTATTTTAAAATTTAAATTTTTTTCAGTAAATTTTTGTAAATTTCTTCTCGTAGCTAGCGAAGTTTAAAAATCAAACAATAATTGAAGAAATGCCAAGCTCTAAAAGAATTTGCAGGTACGAGTTATCCAACTTTGATACCACTGGCAATTGGATGGTGCCCAGCGTCAAAACTTAATCGCAGATACTTCTCGGCTATGCTCATGTCAAATTTTAGAGATCAATCAAAGGTTTAGCTTTTTATAAATGGCTGATTTATTTAAAAAATATTTTAATTCTGCCTCACTGTGCAGTGTTGATTGGTCGAGTATTGTTTTTTTTATTAATGCAGTGACAATCTTGTTGGCATTCCTCGGCAAAAATTTTTTTTTGAATTTGAAAAATTTTAAATTAAAAATATTAATTTGCAAAAAATAAAACGAAATTGTGGCGATTAGATTTTAATTTCAAGATTCACTAACACCATTAATTAAAAAATAAAAACTTTAATACGCAAAACAAAAATTTAAAAGAGTACAAAATAATTTACAAAATTTAAATTTTACCAAAAAAGAAACACATTAATTTCGTTAAAAAAAATCGAGTTCTTACTTAAAAAATATTAATTAGTTAAAAGTAAAAAATTCACAAAAAAACGTAATTTTCTCATAGCGAAAATTTGCATAAATATGTTAAAGCATATTACAAAAAAAAAAAAAAAAAAAATAAAAAAAATCGATAATTTAAAAATTTTCTATCCAGCCAACAAAATATTCCGACATTATCTGAATGAGACAAATCTGTCAAATTTCTAACATTATTTTCAAATATTCCGTATGGACAAATCCAGTTTTGTTCATACCACTAGTCATCGATATTTAAAAATTTTTTCTGTTAAGCCTGGTACTCTGTTCAGTTTTTCATGCGGAATGTTGTCAAACTACATACATAAAAAATTTGTATGAAAAAGTCATTTAAAAATGTTGCAGATGTAGTACTCTGTTTTTAGGCCTGGTACTCTGTCCAGTTTTTCATGCGGAATGCTGTCAAATTACATATGTACATAAAATATTTGTATGAACAAGTCATGAGAAAATGTAGTACTCTGTTTTTACTATTGAATAATTCTTGCAAAAAAAAAACCGACTTCAAAACAGATAGAAGGGCACAAATTCTAAACTAAAAATGTAAGAAGTAATCTGTAAGAATTAGATTTGAATCAAATAAAAGATGTGCCTAACTTAGAGGGAAAAAATGAAGACTATTTGAATGTCAAGCCTCTCCTCTTTTCATCAACATCCGTCTTTTATAGGGGCACCATTCAAGCCTCTGTCTACGGTTTCACAGATAGGGGCACACAGATTAAATAACATCACATATTCGGTCACCCTTTAATTTACAATGTTAAATTAAAGACCTGTTGTTATACGGGACTTGGCCACAAAGATTCTTTGTAAATTTCAACTATCTGTCTATAACGGTTAAAAAGTTTAACCATATATATCAAACTACATGAACTATTGGGACACCCTTTACATTATAATTCCAAATATTTATACTTGTTATCATACCAGAGATAGTAGTGGATATTCTGCCTAATTTTCAAGTGTTTGTGTTTAACGGTTCAAAAGATAAGGCCATATAGGTCAAATTACATCATTTATGGGGACACCCTTTAATTTCTAAATTCAAATTGTATACTTGCTATAGTGGACTTTGCAATACAGGCTCCTTGTAAATTTCAGCTGTATGTCTCTAACAGTTCAAAAGTTTGGCCACTCACTTAGAATTACATTAACTATTGGGACACCCTTTTAGTTCTAAATTAAAATTTTATACTTTTTGTTATAGCTTACTTAGCACTACAGGTTCTTTGTAAATTTCAGCGGTCTGTGTACAACTGTTCAAAAGTATGGCCATATACATCAAATTAAATGAACTATTGGAGCACCCTTTAATTTAAAATTTTGAATATTTATACATTTTAATTTAACGGTCATAGTAGTCGACATTCTGTCAAATTTTCAAGGTTTTGTCTATAACGGTTCAAAAGATAGACCCAAATTGGTCAAATTATGTCACCTATGGGGACACCCTTTAAATTTTAAATTTATTTTTTTATTCATTTCTGCCTTTGAGAGCTATAGCGACACGCAATTTTTTAAAATTTTAATTTGGTGCCCTTTACGGTTCTTAATAGACGTAAAAAACATGTATGTTGTATGATGACACCCTTTAATTTTTAATATAATGAACTGTTTTTATAATGGGACCAACCTGAAAGCATAACCTTTCAAATAAAGAAAGAAATTTTAAAATCGGTTTAGAAATGGCAGAGTTCTGCGGTTACATACATACAAAAAGCAAAGCAACATTTAGACGAATAGAAACATCCTTCTTTTTTGAAGTCGGTTAAAAACATTGAAATGTTTCTGGCAACATTTTACCAAAGCTGTGTAATAAAGCAAAAGTGGATTATTTCTGTGGCAATAAGGAAAAAGTGCTTAAGTCTGATTTTTAAGTTTTGTAGCAGAGCAATTTTAAACTTTAAAATTAATTTCTTTTTTAAATAGCTTATCTTAAAACTTTACATAAGAAAGTCTAACGTATGTTTTGGAAAAAAATCTTCTATCTACCAAAAGTACGCAGGTGTTGCAATAAATAAGTTGTGAAAGAAGTTTTTATGCTTAAAAAAATAACTTAGTAGTTTCTTAAGCTTTTTTCCAAATGCAATTAGACATTGAAAAAAGATAAGCAGAAAGTAATTTCGCTATAACTTCCTGAAAAATGGTAGAAAATAATTGAAAATTTGCACATGGGTACTTTGGATTACGGAGATTACAAAGGTGCCAGTAACTAAAATTTTGCTTAAGTCGACTTAAGCACTTATTCCTTATTGCCACAGATTTAATGTGGAATTTTTTGTAAAATTTTTTGTGTAAAATTTTGTAAAACAATGCGGTATATTTAAATGCAATAAAATCGTAAAATTCTTCCAAATCCCGAGATAGACACCACATTTTAAATGTCAAATTTTCCTTGTGAAATAATAAATGTTGCTCTACATTTTTCATAAATTCGAATACTAGGCTTTATGAAAAATTACAATAAATTTGTTTTCAAAAGTAAAAGTAGTTTTTTTTTATTTATTTTGTTAATGAAAATAATTTATTAAAATTTTTTTTGCTTTAATTTTATTTTTTAAAATAACTTTTTAACACAAATAATAAATTGAGTATTTGGGTAAGATAATTGAATGAAAAATAACGTCTTACGATTAATTTCTGATTTAATGCTTTCTGTAAATATAACCACCATCTGATGAATATTGAGTACCAGAACTACTACTCGAGTAGCTAACAGACGGGGCGGAATGAGATTGTTGAACAGCAGGAGCTGAATAGATTACTGAGGGGGCAGAGTAGTCTTGTTGAACAGCAGGGGCAGAGTAGTGTTGTTGGGGAACAGCAGGGGCAGAGTAATGCTGTTGAACAGCCGGAGCAGAGTAAGTTTGTTGAACAACTGGTGCAGAGTAGCTTACAGAGGGAGCAGAGTAAGGAGTTTGTACAGCTGGACCAGAATACGTTTCTTGTACGGGGGCCAAATATTCGTTAATTGGAGCTGGTGCAGCATGATTATGATGTTGTAAAGCAGGTGCTGAGTAGGTTTGATGGCCAACAGGAGCTGATTGATAGTTAACAGCGGGAGCAGAGTAACTACGTTGATCAATGGGTGCAGCATAGCTTACAGCAGGAGCACCATGTACAGGAGGCAAATATGATTTCGCCAAATGGCTGACATCAGCGGAGGCAACAGCCAAAACAGCAAAGGTAATAATGAATTTCTATAAAGCACAAAAAAAATTAAATCAGCGAATTGCTTTACACAGCCAAATAAATAACTAAAATCAAAGCATATTTTAGGGCGTTTTCAAATTAATGTTTATAGGAGGCAAACAAAATTAAAGAATAATTTTTTCTTTCATTTTTTTTGCAATTAATATTGTACATCATTATCACCATCAAAATGAACTTTTACGCTATAAAACAAAATTTATAGAATTTATAATAAACCATACACGAGGTTAAGTTGTATTTAATAATTATTTTGTTTAACAAAATTTAGTATTTTTTAGATTGATGCTTTCATTTTTAGATTGTTTTAATTTACAAATTAAAAAACTAACCATTTTTTTTAATTTAATTTAATTTTATATTTTGCAAGAGAAGCACGTTAAATGGCTGAAGCAAACGTTGGTACTGATGTTGCTGATGTTCATCTTTCATTAATTTATACTTAAACATCTTAATGTTTATTCAACATAGGTTGAGGCTGTTTTAACTATTTTGTATTGTTGCTATTGTTATGTTTAATGATCTAACATTAACTTAACAATAATATTTCCAAATCCCTTCGCTAGTTTTGTGTCTTAAACAATATTAATTTTGTTCATATGAGTTGTATGTCTAGCTGTTTGCTTGTCTGTTCTTATGTTTATTTATTTATAATATTTTTTTAAACTTGTTTTTATTGTTTTTTTTTAAGCCACAAAATATATTTATAAAAGGCCTACAACAAGTCGGTTGACGTCTTTGAACATCAAGATGTTAAAATTTTTATGTAGGAATTTGAATAATAATGCAAAACCAAAATTCTTTGAGGGTAAATAAAAAATGGCATAGTAGCCCGTTATACAGGGTTTCCCAATAGGCTTGTGTAATTTTATATATATGATATAATATATTGAGAACTAAGACAAATGAAAAAATTGTCTCTTGTGGCAACAATGTGCGCCATGCGCCCAATAAACATGATGATGGTTGTCAGGTGTTTACACTGGTCGGAAAAAAAAGTCGGGACCTTGAACCTTGTGATGTGATTTTTATAGACTTTTATGTGCTGAATCCAAATCTGTTCACAGATTTTTTCTATTACGTCTAGTTTTCGAGATATTCTTATTTTAATAAAATACTGATATTGGAATATTAAATACGTAATCATTATGACAACAATGGTCGTCAAAAAAAGCAAAGTTGATAGCAAGAACTTTGTTACGTGATTTTAATTGACTTTTATGTGCTGAATCCAAATCTGTTTACAGAATTTTTCATCAAGTCTAGTTTTCGAGATATTCTTATTTAAATAGTTATTGTGATAACAATGGTCGGCAAAAAAAAAACAAAGTCGGGAGCAAGAACTTTGTTAAGTGATTTTAATTGACTTTTATGTGCTGAATCCAAATCTGTTTACAGATTTTGTCTATCTCGTCTAGTTTTTAAGATATTCTTATTTAAATAAAATAAAAATATTAAAATATTAGACATGTAGTTATTGTGATAACAATGGTCGGCAAAAAAACAAAGTCAGGAGCAAGCACTTTATTAAGTGATTTTAATTGACTTTTATGTGTTGAATCCAAATCTATTTACAGATTTTTTCTATCACGTCTAGTTTTCGCGATATTCTTAATGAAATAAATAATGAAATAAATATTAAAATATCAGGCATATATTTATTGTGATAACAATGATCGGCAAAAAAAAAACAAAGTCGAGTGCAAGCACTTTGTTAAGTGATTTTAATTGACTTTTGTGTGCTGAATCCAAACCTGTTCACAGATATTTTCTATCACGTCTAGTTTTCGAGATATTCTTATTTAAATAAAATAAAAAAATATTAGATATGTAGTTATTGTGATAACAATGGTCGGCAAAAAAAAACAAAGTCGAGAGCAAGAACTTTGTTGTGACTTTTATGTGCTGAATCCAAATCTGTTTACAGATTTTTTCTATCACGTCTAGTTTTCGAGATATTCTTATTTAAATAAAATAAAAATATTAAAATATAAGATATGCAGTTATTGTGATAACAATGGTCGGCAAAAACAAATCGGGAGCTTGAACGTTATTTTTCGAGATATTCATATCTAAATAAAATACTGATATTGAAATATTTAATAGTCTTAATGTGTTACATAATGTTTGTCATTAATTGTGAATAAAATCAACATTTGTGCATCGATGTTCATAATTTATGGTTTATTTTGGTTAAATATTAGCCATGCCCATAACAAAAAAATTTGTACGTGATACGCGAAAACGGAAAGCGGATTTGAGTTTAACCAATTGAGATCACTATATTCCACATATTTATGTTCAGGGAACAACTTTGTGCAGACCAGTGTTATTTAAAGTTTGTTAGCTTACAACGAGTCGTCTTTTTACCCAACAATCAACACACCATTGCGTCAACGAAAATGCTATATTTCTGGATGACATCGCCGACGCTCCTGAAAGTGTACAGCAGACAACAATTTGTGCAAATGGATAGAAACTGTGATTTCATTGGGATAACACTACGAGCCGCACAGTTTTTGTCGCAATGGACTTGCTTAACATCTACCTGACTCTATTTGCAAACTCTACAGAATTCTACAGTCGACTAATAAATAAAGATTTTGATAATTTTTGCTAACATTAGGACACGGTACCACAACATTTCAACAAGTTTTTTTTTAAGTTAATGATGTTTAAGAAATAAAGGCGTAAACACACGTACTGGCATTCTCGTATTAATAAGCTCATTTGTAAGCAGTAAATCCCATTATTAGATTTAACATATCTTAAGTAATAAAAAAAAATCATGTCTGCAAAGTAGAGTTAGACATATTCGTTAATTTTGCTGAATCTAAACGATCGTTCAAAACAATTTTATGAACAGCTAATTTTTTCATTCATCGCTCTTTACTAAATTGAATGGTGATTGTACGCCTAAATCCTACAATTTTTTCCCTTAAAAATTTATTATTAATTCGGGTCGAAGTTTTGTTTTGGAAATGGAAATATTTATGATAGAAATTTTTATATATTCGTAGAGAAATGGCGGAAAAAATGTGTTCTGGATACTCACAAATTATGAAATCATTTTCTTATCCTGGGACATATAATCCCAGTAGGCTTTCTTTGTGGGATATATCTTCCCAATAATTTTTTTGGGTAGGAGATTCTAATTAAACAAATATGTATATACATATATAATTTTATTTCGCTTGGAACTCCTGACAGCTATCGTGGGTAAGATTTAACGAATGAACAACAACTAACGCCAATTTCTGGAGCACTTTCGGTCTCATCGGAATTTTCAGTCTAATATTCACTTCCAGTGTCCTCAAAATCGTCTTCAGAGTCTGAGACTTCACATACAATACGTTCAAGATCCTCAAGAGTTAGCTTCCTTTTTGCCATCTAAAATGTATTTTGGGACAATTAATCCCACGTTGACAACATATTAAAACTATATATACCAATTTTATCAAACCTGCTATTACTTACCTTCTGTTATTAGAGTACGGAAATGTTCACTCACTGTTCATTCATGTATGAATGTGCACATTTTATTTTATAGCTGCATGTTCTCGTACATGTGTGAGCAGTGCCGCCCCAAGGGCAGGGCGCCACAGTAAAGGAGGCGCAAATTTGTGTAAGGGAGAAAGAAATATCGCCGTCGGCATTATGGATAGGAGCACGAATATTGAATATTTGACGAAAAATTCGAATGTAATCAATGACTATTAAAACAAACAACAATAAGTTGTACAATAGCACCTATGTATGCTCCACTCGTGGCTCAATGGTTGGCAGGTGTAAAGACCTTTTTTCAAATGTTCGATGAACCGTCTAAAGACGCCGGCAGGTGTGCGAATTAAAAACCGCTAGCTATTGAAAAGTTAGTATTGGTTCTTTAATTGCCCACAAAAAGTAATAAAGAAGTAAAACACGAAAACAATAATATTGTATTTGAAAATTCCAATTACCATACCATAAACTGAACTGAATAATTGTATACCATCATGTTTAAAAAACTGAGAAGGAGAAGAGGAGGCAACGACTGAAGTGCTGCTTAAGAAAAACCCAAAGCTCACTTTCTATTTTGCTCCTTCTAGTTCTTCGGCTGTCATTAGTGAACGTGAATACACTTAATGAAGTTGTACACTTAATGAAGCAATACCAGATTCAGATTCTAATGGTGAAGATATTAATGAGAATGAAGCTGACAAACCGATATCAATTTATTCTCCTAAAACTGTTGGCTTGATAAATTCGGAACCATCCTCTTGGCCAGAATTTAAGATAAAAACGAAAATAATGAGTTAATTTTTAAAGGGCCCTTGCCATTAAAGGCTGATATCTATTACCCAAATAGATATCGTTGTTCAGCAAATGTGGAAAAAACAATACGTAATGTTTACTATTCCATATTTCATTGAAACTTTTTTTATTTACATTCCTTGACTTCCTGAATCGAAATATAATTAAAAAAAATTCTATCCACTCTATTTTTATTTTTACTACATAATATGTAACCCTTTTGAAAATATAAGTATAAAATAAAAAAAAAATAAATTATATGAGATATATTAATTTATTTAGACCAATTAATGTGGAGGGGGCCAGATCACAATCTCGCCCCGGTCGCCTAATAAGCTTGGGGCGGCCCTGTGTGTGAGAGACTAGAAAATGTTTTGTGTTTTTTCATTTAGGAAGGCGATAATATATTTTTTCTCTTTGTTCAAAAGTGAATAAATAAGAAAATATCTTGTTGTTCACGCAAGTGCACATATTTGAGAATTTACAATTTTGTTAATTTACATAAATGAAAAGATCGTAGGAAAATATGCGCTAGGCATTCGCATACATAAATTTGCACACATACTTATTTTGTAATGTGCATCTGCCGGCGTATACAGTAACCAAATGTTTTCTTTATTTCTTTTTTATTTATTTCTTTTTTTTGCATATGCGATCGCAGGCAGAAAATTCTTTTATGTTCATTTATGATAAATTTTATAAATGTCGAACATTCATTAATGAACATTTATGAGAAAGAACATTAATGAGAAAAAGCTTATTTGTCAATCTTCATTTATGTATATTACAAAAACAGGTACATGCATTCATTTATGAAAAAAATATATAATTTTAGATTTCTCATTTCTGACAAATATCATGAATGATGATTTTTGAATGTTCATAAATAAAAAATTCTGAACGCTGGTTATCATGAACAACACCACCAACTTATTTGGTTTAAAAAATCACACACTTTTTTTTTACAAAATCAACCTACATAATTTCACTATATTATGCTGCTTTTACTGCAGTTTTCTGCAAATGATCATTGTCAAGTAAAGGAGGGTTAAATTTTAAAGAGCCGATGTTGATTTTGAATAAAACATAAATTATTTAGGAAATTATTGTCATTTCTCTTTATTTTGATAATATTGGTATTTTTCAATTATGTATAGAATAAAATATCGGCCAAATAGCCGGTGTTCTATGCCATTAATGTGCCGAATTATCTCATCCTTTAGCTCTTTCACATGTACAACTTTTCTTTCATTTACATTTCATAATTAACACTTAGGCCTGATTTTGGAATTATTTAAATAAGAAATTGTATTGAAAATGAAAAAAATACGAAAGTTTAAAAATTATTGGGTCGTTTTACGCTAGTAGTCTCGAAAGGGATAATGTAAACAAAAATATTATTTATTAAGCAGGTGTCTTTTGTTAAAAAGTAAAATATATAAAATAATTGTTTGGCTCCTTAGGGCGGGTTTTAAGGATGAAGATTAAAGATTTTGTCATTCTTAATCTTTGTTTTTAGTTTTTAAGATAATAATTAACTAATTTTATTTGCTAGTTCAAGCGGCCTACGAAGGTAGTCTAACTTACATGAAATAAAACACAGACATGCATGAATACATACTTATATGTCAAAATATAAGCATTTCAAAAAATACCAAAAGGAAAATTAATTTGTAAATTATATTAGATAGCAGTAATTTATTTTTCTTCTCTAGACAAGACAGTGTTACACAGTGCAACACGGAAAAAACTAACCATATACCGACACCACTACGTGATAAAAGACCAAAAGAAAAGAACCCTGTCTCCCAGTTTTGCCCAAAGTCCTTCAGGTTTTTTTTATGGGCCCCCAAAGATGTGGGATGTCATTTTGCAAAAATGACATCGAGCTACAACTTTGCCTCAGAGAGTATATGAAAATTTCAAACGGTTTGCAAAATATGAGCTTGATAATGATATTTTTTTTTGAAATGATATTTTTTTTGCAAAAATGACATCGAGGCCCCACATCTTTGAGGGCCCATAAAAAAACCTTGAGGACTTTGGGCAAAACTGGGGGACAGGGGTCTTTTTTTTTGTTTTTTTATGACGTAGGGGTGTCCGTATATGGTTATTTTGCCATGACTTAAAAAATTACACAGTGTGTTATTTAATGTTCGGCTAACAGTAGGCTAGTAGGTTGTGTGCTAGTTTGTCAGTCCAAATATCCTTGCAGGAAGTGCAAACAGACAAACGTATGGACCTAAATGTGCCTTCATACTTCTAAGCTTACTGTTATAAGCCTTTAAATTCATTTACGTACAACTTTTTTTTCTTTCTTAAAAATAATAGAAAATCAAAAAATCCAATCTTAAAATTCGAATATCTTTTAAAATGTAAGAGATAATCCATATTTACAAAACTCAACTGAAAAAAAATCTGTTTTCATATACCCAAGGTGCCCTAAGGGTTATAAGTTTGAAATAAAAAAACTTTTTCTACAGTCATGTGAAGTCTTGAAGATCAAATACTAAGTCGTTTAAAAACTACAGATGTTTTCTTTTTTTTTTTTTTTTGTCAAATACCCCATTGTGCAACCTATGCTGCATATCGAAAAATATAATTTGTGGTACTTTTAAATTCTTTTATTTTTTGTAGGACCCAAAATTTAATAACTAACATTAAAACTAAAAACTATAAAATTATATACAGCTAATGTAATGATGCAATAAGTGAGGTATATAAATGTAATATCTTTTGTGTTTATTGATGCTCGTAATAATATAGAAAAATGGATTTTTAAATCAAACTGTTCAAGTATATAAAAAATAACCCAGCCCATAATTGCATATATAAAAAACATATTTTATCATAATTTAATTATTTATGTTCATATTTAAGGGCAATATAAAAGCCAGCATCTTAATCTTTCTAATGTTTTAATTTTATACGTTTCATAAGGTTAAATTAACACTCCATTTTACAACTATGATAATAATAAGTTAAATTATTACTATTCTGCCACATATTAATTGCCTGCTATATTTACAAATTTTAATATTTATGTTCATAAATTTAAACAGAGTACGAAAATAAACAAAACGAAACGTTTGCTTTCATTTTGTTTTATTCTTTGCAGTGAGTAAAACAACAGCAAGACAGAGACAATGGGAACGCTTGTGCAGTTTTTTTGTCTTATTTTAAACGTGCTGAGATAGAAAAGAACACAATAATAACAAAACAAAAACCATAGATTACATAGATGATCAACTCTCCTAATATCAAAAACGTGGCTACAGGGTTTATTTTCACCTATTTCCCAAAAATCGATGTGAAAAGTTGCCAAAATCGCCAAAACAGTTTTTAGTTAAAATTTGCTTCTAAATATACAATATTTTTATACCCTTCACCACAGGTGGAAAGGGTATATATAAGTTTGTCAATCCGTGTGTAATTTCTACAATATTCATTTCCGACCCCATAAAGTATATATATTCTGGATCCTTATACATAGAGTAGTTGATTAAGCAATGTCCGTCTGTCCGTGTTAGTGTGGTAATGTCGTTTGCCAAGGCACCAGAAGAGATAAAAAAAATTTAAGCACACCAATCTGTCAGGCATACTTTCGAAAATTTTGGTATTGCAATTAAGCAACATCGGTTCATTCCTTTGGAGGCTACAGGCCTAAAACCACGCCCACCTATATTTTTTTTTACGTTTTTTTTTAAATTTTTTTCGGCTTTAATGATTCTGTTTTGCCTTTTTTTGTCAAATAAATATTAGACTGCGACAGGTAGATCGCAAGAAGTGTATACATATCTTGGGGGATCAATAACCCCCTGCGAGGGGCGATTTTTGTTTGTTTTTAGATTGGTAGGGTTTTTCTGCTTTGATTTGTATTAGCGACCTTAATAGAAAGCAATACACATAGAGGTAGCCAATCGACCCACAGGATAAATAGGAGAAATTAAAAGGACCCCCCATGTGTCAATATGAGGAAATTTTTTTTTTGTAAGGATTTCTTTTTGCTTTAGTCTGACCATTCTAACTCAATATAGATTGCAGAAAGGTTTTAAATTTAACAAAAAATTTTCAATAAAATTAAAAAAAAAAAAATTAAAAAAAAAATTTTTTAATTTTTTTTCAAAAATATTTACAAAAAAATTCACAAAGCATTTTAAAAAAGATATTTTAATGAAAAATATTCGAAAAAAAGTTTTTTAAAAAATTTTCCAAAAAATTTTCGAATAAAATTTTACCTCTGTTTTAAAACCTAGGTGCATTAAACACATAAACATCATCAGGATACCGACTACAAACTGTCAAAAATAAAACGATTATTTTGAAGTCAGCAAAGCTACATGGCTACACGGCAACCGTTGTGGCTGTCGTCAACTTAGGCTAATTTATATTTTATTCAACAAAAGAAAATGTCACAAAATTGTAAATAACAAATTCATATACAAACAAAAATTTTGGAGGAAATATTAATAATTTTCTGAAAAAGTGATTTAATTTTATAAAAGAAAAATAAGTATTTCTACAAAAATGTTAGAGTTTATGATGTAGCTGTCGGCGTCAATATCATTAAGTAGCTGACAACACGGCGACAATTGTAGCAAACGGAATTTGTTTTCATTTGTCTTCTATTTTTTAACTCATGAATAATGATTTTTTCTCATACGAATTTATTTAAGTAAAGAGTCAACAATATGGATAATGCTGTACATGTCTGTGTAAATAAAATCACCGTGGTGAAGGGTATAGAAGATTCGGCACGGCCGAATATAGCACTTTTACTTGTTTAATTTAAATTTTTTTTTTAAATAATCACAAAAAATAAATTTAATCGAAATAGTTAAAATTCGCCAAAAACAGAAAAAATGTCGCCAAAATATATAAATATTTTGTTTTTTATCTAAAATGATTAGTGAACATTAGAAAGGTAAAATTTTTACCTAAACCTATAAGGTATTTGTCACCGAGTTCTTATTTAGAATATGTTTTACAGAAATTAAATTTATTTGACATCACTAAAGATCTGCAGATGAGTGTCATATGCCTTATTTCAATTCACAAAATTTATAGCACGTTTCGAAATCGATCTTATCCAGCATATAAATTTAAAATAAAAAAATCCAATATTTATTCAAAATTAAATTAAAGTAAAAAATATTCATTTAAATTAGAGAGAATATAACGTACTTAATCCTTACTTCAAAACTTCCTTTGTATTTAAAAAATAATTATAAAAAATTCATTGGTATTACCAGCACAAAGAACAAAACTTATGTAGCTGCACATAATTAGATAGAATATCATATCTTTTATAATCTTTCTAAAACAGAAGTTCATATTTTCTATTATGTTTGAGAAGTATCCAAAAGTATGTTAGGATTTTTGAAAACAATAAATTTTGTTTGGATTTGCAACATTTTAAAATAGAAAGATGTTTGCAAACTTTAAATTAAGTTTCTAGTTTCCAGAATAAAATCATATTTAGATATTAAAAACATTTTTATATATGAAAATGGAAAGATGTTCGTGAATTTTAAATAAATTTATATTTTCCGAACGTTTCCGGTTTGCATAAGTAAAATCACATTTAAATATGAAAAATAATTTACTTTTAAAACTTCAATTTCAATTTGTTAGCCATTTTGATATTCTTTAATTCAGTTTCTAATGTAGGACAAAAGTCAGTGAAAAATCGCCAACTATTTTAAAAATCGCCAAAAAGTCGCCATGTCGCCAAATCAAAAATTTGATCGCCAAATAAAATTGAAAAACGCCACGTTTGGCGAGAAATGGCCATATCTGACAACTCTGCGTGGCTATAAATGTCTTCACACATACGGGTACGACGTGAATTCAACACGCATCGGAGAGTAAAATTTTTACTTACATTAAGACACTATTACGCGATATATTGTTGCACTTTCCAATTATGTAATTAATTTTCAATTTTTGCAATAATAACTTATTCACAGATTAAAAAAGTATTTTTGATTTTTTTAACAAAAAATATATTTCATTTTGTGAAATTTATTTCTTCACAGTATTGTATTGTTTTGTCTTTTAGGGGATGAAAATTTTCAATACAAAATAATAATTATTTTAAATTACTATTCAATATAACGTTTTTCGCACATATAAATATATTGGGAAAAATTCAAATTTATATTTTTATTTAAAAATAAAAAAATGTAACATCTAAAATTAAATGTAAAAAAATATGTTGTTTTTACAAAACATTTTATACAACTATGTGCAATTTAGGTGCTGTGGGGAACACTTATACAATTTTGCCTACCAATACATTTTTCGACTTAGGTTTTTTGAAAAGAGACTTAGGTTTTTGACGTTTCAGTTGACTATCTACATATGTGTTATCTATGACAAAAACTTTATGAGAAAAACCTTTGGCAAACGTTTGCTAAATGGTAGAGGACGTGCACAAAGACATATTTACGTTTTATATTTGAGATATATTCAGGTATGTGATGGAAAACGATTTTGAAAACGAATCGATTTTAAAACGATTTTGTCGTTTTGTATAAAAATTAGTTTTTAATAATTTTTATTTATTTTTTAAAATATTTTTGTCTAAATTCCTCAAATTCAAACCCAAATGTTAAGAGATGGGCATAAAAACAATCATCAAAATCGATTGAAATTCATCACACCCTTTGAAAACGATAGTTTTAAAATCGATCGTTTTTCATCACATACCTGATTGTTTTTATTGTTGCTTTTTTAGACTATAATAGTATTTTTTTCTTATATTACTTATTGTATCTTCAATATATTTGAACTAACAATAACTACTTATATCCTAAGTCTAAAATAAAAATAAATATATATTTTCAGTCCAGCCAGTAATAGATGAAAATAATGTTTGTTTCACGGTTTTTGCATCCATTTGTCTGTCATCTCTCTGATGTATGGCCAAGAAAACAATATCTACTTTTTAGTCAAAGGTTTGCATAGAATGTTACGCGCCAAAGGATTTGGATGAGTTTCAAGATAGAATGTTGCGCTTCAAGGGATTTTGATGCGTTTCAAGCTTCTTTAAATACGTTACTGCATTTTTCGCTATTTCTGCTTTGACTGATGGCATGTTAGATCTTTATTGATTTTCGAGTTTTTTTATATACCAGGGAGCAAATGTGATTATTCGTAGAACATTATTTTGGCGCCTTTGAATTTTTTCAACATTGCTAGCTAAGCCAGTGCCCCATAATTGAATCCCATACCTCCAAATTGATTTGAGGATCGACTTGTACATTAGAGAACCCCCGGGCGTTCCCATTGTCACTGCAGTAGATTGCAAATGCTTTGATGCGGTTCACTCGGGAAAAATAGACGCAAGGGTTCCTGGAGCCCAAATCTGGAGGAAAAGGTCTGTTGTTTTATAATACGGGTTCTCTTCGAGGCCCGATTAGTGCCTAAAGGACTGGTAGCACGGGAATCGGTAGTCCCACAGAGACCCTCCTGTCTCTGTGACTGGTTATTGGTGAGGTCCCCTTTCGGGAGTACACATATTGGCTGTGGCTTAAGATCGATATATGCAGGGTGAGTGCATTGTGGATCAAAATGTGCTTTTGCATTCTGAACAGAGGGAGTTGAATAGACTCCAACCCCTAAGCAAGAGGTTAGAACATGGGTCCATGGCTTGCCATGTTCTAAAAATTGCTACTCACTGTGACTGTGCGAGACACCTAAAAAGCGTATATCGTGCCTCTAACACAGGGCACTATATCATAGGGTGCGCCGTTACTACACAGAGAGGACTCTAGTCTACGTCTCTATTTCACTCGGTGGTAAGACCACCCGTCGAATACCCAAGGTATTTGAGTAGGAGAGCATGAGTCCCTACACAGTGTGAACGTTATACGAGTACAATTTTGTTCATTCACCTTTCTTCATTTCTTCAACCATTTCTTTCAAATTGATTATGTTGTGATGTTACTTGGGCGCTTTCATGAATACTTATAAAAGCTGTGTCATCAGCAAATATTGATGTGTGGACTCAGGTGCTAATTGGCATATCTGATGTGAACAGTAAATATAAAATGGGTCTCAATATACTGCCTTAGGGAACTTCGGCTTCAATGAGCTGAGGTGAGCTTTAAAAATCTCCTTTTTTTGTAAAAACTTTCAATCCATTAAATAATTTTTTAAGAGCTTAAGAAGGTTTCGAAATAGATCAGCTTTTACCTACATATTTGGCCTTCGTGCTAAACTTTATCGAATGCTCGATAAACGTCGATAATTAATTATATTTACTAATCTGTGTGTTTGTTGGATCGTACTATGTTTTTTTCTGAAGCCGAATTAATGGTTAGGAATACATTTTTTCGCGCTTAGAATTGGATTTAGCTTAGTTATTAGTATTTTCTCAAATAGCTTTAATGTATTTGATAAAAGTCTTGTAGATCTGTATGATTCAACTTGTGTTTGGTCTGGTTTAGGAATCATAGTTATTAATGAAATTTTCCGTGCTGTGGGAAACAACAAAAGAATCATTTTTTTGCCCAGCCTCCATAACAAATTTGTAAGGGAGACTTACGTTGTAACCTATTGTACTTAGACTACAATAGTACTATATGATCCATTTCGATGTACGTTTTTCAATAGCCTTTTTTTGACAGATCACGTGTGAATCGTGTCATGCTTTCATGTTATTTTTGTGTAGTATTGTTTGGAATTTCATAATGGAAAGACTTGCGCCTGAATCGCTTCGCTCTATGGGCTCTTGAAAACTTTCAAAAAGATCCGACGTTTTCGAAAAAAATTTTGTTTAGCGATGAGGCCCACTTCTGGCTTAATTGGTATATAAACAAACCAAATTGCCGCATTTGGGACGAATAGTGACCTGAAAAGATTCAAGAGCTGCCACTTCATCCAGAAAAAATAACGGTTTGGTGTGGTAGTGGGCCGGTGGAATCATCGGTCCATAATTCTTTAAAAATGATGCCGGTGCGAACGTAACCGTGAATGGCAACCGTTATAGTGCCATGTTAACCGACTATATGATGCCTGAAACTGAAGCTCGTGATCTCGGCGACATTTGTTTTCAGCAAGACGGCTCCACTTCCCACACATCGTATCAATCAATGGATTTATTGAGAGAACATTTCGGTGAGCATATTATTTCGCGTTTTGGGCCAGTCGATTGGCCACCAAGATCGTGTGATATCATACCGTTAGACTTTTTCCTGTAGGGATATGTAAAGTCTAAAGTTTATGCGGACAAACTCGCTTCGATTCAGGCCTTGGAGGAAACATCACGCGTGTCATTTGCTAGTTACGTCGAAATTCTCGAACGATTCATCGAAAATTGGTCTTAACGGATGGACCATCTGCGACGTATGTAGCAACGGCCAACATTTGATAGACATAATCTTCAAAAAATAAATGCCAAAGAATGTTCTTTCAAGTGATAATAAACATTCTTCATTAAATTTGCATTTTCTGTGTTTTTTTCTTTAAAAAAGTAGGGAACCTCGAAAGGGATCACCCCTTATAAGAAGAAAAACTAAATAAAAACAAGAAAGGACACATAGCAAAAACAAATATTAATAGAAACAATTTCTTAATACTAACAAGCAAATTTACTGTCGCCAGATTTCTGTTTTATTTTGGTAATATTTCTGAAGCTCTTGCACCACTGTAGACATTTTGATGAAAATGCTTTGAAGCGGACTAACCAGGAAACGTCTTTATAGTAGGATTAGTTGTAGGTCGGAACATTTTTTTTTCTTAAAGTCGCCCGTTTTTATATAAACCTATGTTGCAACGTCCTGAGGTTCTGTGGAGAGACGGGTATCTCTATACAAAGTAAATATATAAAACATATTTGGAGCAGTATAAAACTAAGAAGTTTATAGTTTGTCCCAACCAAAAAAAACTTTCAAAACAAAAGACAAATTCATAACATAATATCGTAGAAAGCCCGATGACGTCGTGCGTACTGCCAGTATAAAACAAATTTTATCCGGGACTTTTGATATTAATTTAACCCTTAAAAATACTACTTTTCGAGAATGCCTTTTAGCTTTGTTCAAAGCTAGACAAATTGGAAATAAAATTTATTATTTCTTGAAACTTTTGAAAATTTTAAAAGCGCCGATTACAATACAAATCTGTCAACTTTTAATTTCGATTTTACCTGACCAAAGAATATTGATATATATTAGATGGTTAACAATGGAAGAAGTGCCACCAATATAGAAGTACTTTTTTGAAACACTCGTTCGAGAAAAACGCCCATTTACAAATCAAGTCGAAAATATCGGATGGTTAAATTTTAAGGGCCGATGTTGAATGTGAACCACACCTAAACGTCAAGTTTTTTTTGCATTTAATTTGACATTTCTCAATTTCAGACTAACGCAATTTGAACCATGGAAAGCTACACAATCGAGCAATGGGCAGAATGCTGGCAAGAAATGGCAACGTTGGATGATTAATTTTCGAAGAAAATCGTCTTCAGTTATGAGGCACATTTTCACCTCAGTGGATTCGTCAGTAAGCAGAACTGCCGTATTTGAGCTAATGATAATCCAAGAGTGATTGTCGAAAAACCAATGCACCCACAAAGAGTGACTGTTTGGTGCGGTCTATGGGCTGGCGGTATCATCGGGCCGTATTTTTTCCAAAATGAGGCTGGTCACGCAGTTAATGTTAATGGTGTTCGCTATCGTGAGATGATATTGAACTATTTGTGGCCCGAATTGGAAGATATTGATGTGGCTTCAACAGGACGGTGTCACTTGCCACACAGCTAACGAAAAAATGGCTTCTTTGTGCGACAAATTCAATGGCCGTGTTATCTCACGTGGTGGCGATGTCAATTGGCCGCCAAAATCATGTGATTTGACACCGTTGGACTTCTTTCTTTGGGATTGTTTGAAAGAAAAGTTGTGCGTCGATAAGTCAGTAACAATTTAAGAGCTAAAAGAACCTCAATTATGCCTCAGCGTCATCGAAAATTTGGACCATCGGATGGAGGTGTGTCGCCAAGGCCGCGGCGGCCATTTGGCCTATATTTTGTTCAATACATAATTGAACCATACCAATATTATCACAATAAAAAGACATGAAAATAATTTCCTAAGTAATTTTTGTTTTATTCAAAATCAACATCGCAACATCAAATTTAACCACCCTTTATATCAGCAGTAGGACACGTCCTTACTCATGTACTTAGTTTTATAAAATCTAGGTTTTAAGTTTTTAAATATTAAAATTGGTTTTTCAAAAATGAAAAATTCGGATTTACTTATATACATATATAAGCCGTTTATTTTTAAAGTGGCATAAGTCACTTATTAGAGTGTATATACATATACATATTTTGGTTTTCCCAAAGCCATTTCTATTACATCAAATTCATTATCATTGGGTAAGTGGCACTTAACATTTGATTGCAAATTTTTATGAAAATTAAGAAATACCGTTAAATTGTAATCAATGTTATCATTAACTTGATATTATTGGAAAGTGACTTATGCCACTTTCAAAATAAACGGCTCATATAAAATATTAAAAATATAATTCAATTATAAAATAATTTAAAGAATTAAATCATCCTATATCAACTATGCCTGTTAGAATTTTTATTATATCTTTAGTAATCTTTACCGAAATTTATGCAAAATAAAAAGTTTATCAACCACTGTGTCAGGTAATACAGAATCTAAAGTTTTAAAACAAAAGTGTTGTATTTTATATCGATCTTTGTTTTTTAGTTGTTATTTTGCTTTAGATATTGTAAAAACTGTTTGAGGTTATTGTGTCAAATAGAGGCAAATAAAAATAATTTTATTACTATTTTATGAAATATTTGCTATTTCTGCGAGAGCAAAAAAATACAAAGGCTAGCAGTTCAATATGTTAATTAAAATAAATTGTTTTATAAAATAAACTTTAAACTAATATTTTGTTACGTATTCATTATTTGCCTGTAACTAAAGAGCAGTCTAGTGATGCAAAATATTTTGTATAATTCTAATTGCAAACCTGACTAATAAATAATTTGATTGTTTAATTTAGAACGTCTTGTTATGTTCCCGATAGATAGTGGTTTAAATACTTTATTTTGGGAATCTTTCTTTAGCCTGTGAACTAATTAAGAGATCTTAAGGAACACCTCATGCAAATTTAAATAACAGCATTTCTGCATTATATAGCCATTTTCCTAAGTGCTTTCTTTAGCTCATTAGGAAACCTTTACTCAAATTTTAGGTAAGATAGAAATACCTCTTGTTTTAAAAATTTTCTTAACAAAATGAGAATTAAGCTTAGCATTTTTTTAGGTTCACATATACATATGTATGTGTTTATTAATAATTTCCATTTTTACATACAGTGGTGTTCAAATTTTGAAACAAATTTTTCCTTCTTTCATGGCGATGAAAAAGAAATAATCTAAACAACAATTACTTCATGGGCAAAGAGATGTGAACAGTTTGAAAAACAAACATCCATGAATATGAGAAATGTGTGTGTGAAACTTATTTGTGTGCAGTGAATAAACAAACGCAATACAAAATTTCATTCATTGAAAATGACAAGAGAATGATCAAAAATGTACTATTAATGGTGAAAAAATACTTAGCCTGATGCAGTGTGACAAAAAAATTTATTAATAGTAATGGTTTGTGGATTGCCTACATCGTAGCTATCCCCGGTGCGCTTCGCAACAACTATCAACAACAAAAAAATAAACACTTGAAAGAAAAGTATGGCTAACCTTTAACTCGAAAACTCCCGCTATTCTCACGATAAAGTTTCAGTTTATATGCAAGGTACGACGCCTACTGTTCCCATCCAAACTCTTTTTTGCTAATGGAGGTACCACTCCTGTATAAAATTGCGGCTGCAATAATTTCCTTCGTGTTACGGCTGTAACACTGTGGTAGAATTATAATAAAACAACTGTCTTTTCTTGTATATTTAAACGTAAGTTTATTACAATAATTGCGCACGTGCGTGCTTATTAGTGTTCGTTTGATGGCAATAAGTAACTTAGTATTTAAGTGAGTTAGGGTGAGGTTAGATACGTTTTATTCGTTACGTTTTTTATCTACGACGATTGGTTTTATTATCTAAAGAATAAGATAATAATAATTTAAATCAAAATGTAAATACATACAAATTATATAATTAAAAAATGGCTTTTCTATTCTACCTTTCGTCTTTTCTGTCGAATCGTTGTTAAACAGTGTTGCCAACGATACATTAAATGCTTACTATTCTTAAACGTGAAAATAACAAATACGTGTACAATAATGTTGTAACATTAACGTAACATTAACATAACATAACATAGTCAATTAATATTCAAATAGAATATTAAATATAATGTATTTCAATACAAATTAACGGTCATTTTTATTAAAACTATATTTTAATTCGCAACATTCCACCGCCCGTGAGTCGATCAGGGAGACTCACTAACCAAATCGAGCACGGCGAGCTTTGATGCAGGACGTCTTAATTTGCCAAGTACAGTTCTAACTACTGCCGAACGAACCTGCCCATCTCTTGCTACAAATATTTCCTCCACCACACCACGTTTCCATTTGCCCCGTTCTTCAGTCTCATCAATTATTTTAGGTCTGCGCTTCTATTTTTGCACACTTGGCATTTTTTCTTTGCACTTCTTATCAGCTGCCTTAAACTTGGGATCCAAAACTTGGTTCTTATTGCTGCACAAATTGCCTCTTGATTTTGGTGTTTATATTCTTCGTGGTAGTGTTTCACTATGAGTTTTGTAAGTACATGGTTCTTCGGCATAATTATTGGTTCCTTTGTACATTCACCAACACATGTAGCTCTATTAATACGCCCTGACATTCGTATTAATCCATCACTTTTAAGACACGGGTTTAGTGTATAAATACTGCTCCTCTTAGGCACTGGCTGGTCACGTTTCAAAAGATTATATTCATTTTCAAAAATTTCTTGCTGAGCTATTCGACACCAAAATAGCCTCATGGACTTCTTGAGGGGTGAGATATGGCTTTAAATTCAAAACAGATTTATTTTTTTGTTGAGCAAAACATTTAAAGATCTGCACAGCTCTATTAATCCAACACTTTATTCTCAATAACCTATAATACTTTGAATTTTCCTCGTACGGTATTAAGGGGTTTACTTCGGTTATGGAAAATAGAAACTTCGATCGTACCTCAGACTCGCATAACTGTTTATCAGCTTCACCACTTAGTTTTGGCCAATTACTTTCATCCGATTTTAGAAATGAAGGACCGTTTAACCAACAAGATTCATGGGCATTTCCAGAAAAATATTGTGGCCTGGTTGCGTCATCAGCGGGATTTTGGGACCCAGGAACCTATCGCCATTGGTTAACTTCTGAGTGTTCCAAAATTTCTGCGATCCTATGAGAGACAAATTGTTTATAAATACGGCAGTCCGACTGGATCCACTTCACTACTGTCTTTGAGTCTGACCAAAATACTATTTTTGTTGGCTTTATATCATGGCTTGATATAATGGCTTCCTTTAATCTTACTCCGAGTACTGCTGCTTGTAGTTCCAACCTTGGTATGGAGAGGGGTTTTATTGGGGCGCATTTAGATTTGCCGGCGGCAAATATTGTTTCAACACAGTTTTTATACAAAGCTCTCCAATAACCAACAGCAGCAAACGCCACCTCGCTTGCATCTACAAATATATGTAAATCAAGTACAGTTAACGGATCAGTATCTGGGAATTCTTATATGTCGCGCATTTTGTAGTTCTTTATATCAGTCATACCATTTCTTATATATTTTATCCGGAATTGGTGTGCTCCAGTCGATAATATACATCCATAATTCTTGAAGTATAATTTTTGACCTTATAACAATATTGCCCAAAAAACCAAACGGGTCAAATATTGACATAACTAGACTAAGCACTTCGCTTTTTGTGGGCTTTCGGCTACCGCTTATAACTGCCTCTGGCACTTTTGAAAATTTTAAAATAAAGCAAAACGAATCATCTTTAGGCGCCCAAAAAAGCCCTAAAACCTTTTCTGTCATTGACTCAGTTATAGTAAGATTTTTCAACTCTGATTTATCAGCATTTTCCGGCTCTTCTATGGCATGACAAAATTCAGGTGAATTAGAAACAAACCCAAACCCAACGCAGCTCAAACCCGGCGTGTTTATGAATATTAATTACATTTCTTGTCTCGGTAATAGCGTCACTGATTGTGTCGAAGCTATCTACGTAGTCATCTACATAATGGCAGTCGACGATTGCCCTATAGGCGTTGGGATAATTTTCTTTAAATATTTCGGCGTTTAAATTTTTTATGTATTGCGCAGAACAAGGCGAGCTAGCAGATCCAAATATCATTGCCCGCATTACATATATATCCGGCTTAGTGTCACTTTCCTCTGATCTCCATAAAAATCGTTGGGCTGTTTGGTCTTCTTCGCGAATAAGAACACGGTGGAACATCTCTCGTATGTCCCCACAAACTGCTATTTGTCTTTGTCGGAATTTAAATAAAATCGAAAGAAGTGGTTTTGGTTGTTATGCTGCTGGACCTTTAAGCAATCTTGAATTATATGACTCTCCGTCAACAGTCGCCGCTGCATCAAATAAAAGTCGTTTTTTGTTACCTTTATTGACATTTTTTATAACGAAATGTGGCAGGTACCATGTTTGGTCTGTTTCAATGGCTGCTTCATCAGATGACAATTTTCGAGCATATCCTTTCTGCAAATATTCTTGAATTTTATTTTTATACCATTCGCCTAGGTCTTTATCTTTTTTCATTTTATGTTCTGCCATTTGGAAACGTTTAAATTGGTATTTATCTTGTTTCCACAAGAGACCAGTCTCATACTGTTGTCCATTTTTTACAGTAGTGGTCTTTAATATTTTTTCGGCTCTTAAATCTTCCTCAGATATAATAGGATTTACTGGTTTCATCCCAAAACTTTCTAATGAAAAGTAATCACACATTTGTTGCTTGATGTCATCCATGATGTTACATTCAATTACGAAAACATTCGGCTCTGAATTTTCTTCGTTTGACCCAAAAAGTATATTTCCTAAATCTGTTTTATGTACTGAAAAACAATCGTCTAAATTTATGACCTGGTGTGGGCGAACCAGTCTTACATGTGGCAAACCAATGAGTAACTTCGGCGTGATTTCAGAATACTCATCAATGGTAACGTCAAAATGGGAAACTTTTCCTTAAACACTTTCAGTTCCAAACTTTGTGCTGGTAACCTTAAACGCTCTGTTGTTCTGACATTCTTCATCTGAAAGCTACAATTATTTTTATTACTGATTTCTAAATTTATTTTCATCGACATCTCGTTTGATCTTTTGCCACCTATCCACCCGAGTGACAAATTTGTTTTCGGCCCCTTTAAACCAATTTGATTTGCAACGTCTTCTTCTAAAAGCGAAACTTTTGACCCATCGTCAATGAATTTTGCTAGATCATACACATTAGTATAAGGGATACTGCAAAATTTCAAGACTCCACCTATTGTAGTTCCTTAGGGATATTAATAAGGGGGTTATTGGTGTAAAAATTACTTAAAAAGTGGGCGTATAAGTGGTTCAATTTTCCTTCTTTAAAACAAAAAATTTGCCAAATCGGTGCAGCCCTTTTTAAGTGATGCGATTACCAACTAACGACATTTGATTTTATTTATATAGAACTAGCTATCCCCGGTGCGCTTCGCTACATCCATCCACAAAAAATACAATAAAAACATTCGGAAGAAAAGTATGACCAACCTTTAACGCGAAAACGCACGCGTCATAAATGTTCTATATGATGGTTATTAGTGCAAAATTCCAAGGCGCTACCTAGTACAGTTCTCTAGATACAGGATAATAATTTTTCACTTTGTATGGGAGGTACCACTCCCGCTATTCCAATCCAGTCCATCTTTCTCCAAACTATGTACGTTAATATAGGGGTTACTGGTGCAAAATTTCAAGGTTGTATCTATTACTGTTAGCAATAAACACGATGATAAATATTTACTTTGTATGGGAGATGCCACGCCCACGTCGAATATCAAAAAAATAAGTACCCTATTTAACCATCCGTGTATCTAATAACAAACTGTGAAAATTTCAGAAAGATCGGTTCATCAAACAAACAAACACATTTTGTGCTTTATATATATATAGATAGATTATACAAACATCAGTATCAGCGTAAAGTGTATTACTTCTAGATTAATGTTGGATAATGCTTTTTTACTTTACCATACGTACTATAAGGTAAAGTATAGTAATCATGAAAAAATCGAGGTCGGGATTTCGACGGATTTATACGTTTTGAGGTCTCCTGAATCCATTTTGACTATTTTCGCGATGATGTCTGTGGGTCGGTAGGTTGGTTGGTTGGTTGAGTATGCCACTATTTTTGTGGATTTTGTACAGGTCATACCGTTTGACATATCAAAATTAAATTTAGTATGTGTCTTTGGTATATGGAGATGAAGAGCTGTATAGTTTTTGGGCATAATCGGCAGAGGGCAATGGGTAGTTTCCTTACCCCCAAATTTTGTGAACGGACTACAGGTCATAACGTATGACATATCAAAATTAAATTCAGTATACGCCTTTGGTTTATCGAGATGATGAGCACAATCGGGAAAGGGCAAGGGGTAATTTACCTAAAACCACAAATCGAAAATATTTAATTTTTCGATTCGAATATACTTTGAACTTTAATTCTTTATGTAATATATCTATAAAAATATCTGTTTCCATTGGGTATGGTAAAGTTGAGTGTAGGTCACTCCAGTTTTATTAAATATTATATCCAGTTTAAACTGGAAAATTTACGATAAAGTTATTTATTCAGAAATAAAGTATAGAATTTGAATTGACACAAAATTTGATTAGATTGAGAAGTCCATATAAAACTTTAAACTAATAGAGATTAAGCGCTTTTGAAGAAATTGTGACTAAATTTTAATATTTTTTTAACACTCGCATTCCTAAAACATAAAAATAAGTTCCAACAAATGTGGCGTTTCTTTGTTAACCATGCGACTGTCAAATCCTTTTTTGATTATGTAGCCAAGTGATTAAAAATCTGTTTACCATTTTTTAATTGATGCTGGAGTTTTGTAAGAATTTAATATCGGTTAACCTGTGATAGGGCTGGAGGGGAACCGTTGCAATTTATAAATAAATTTATATTGTTTGTAAAATAATTAAAAAAAATTACTAGTTTCGAAGGTTGACTTATACAAAAAACTATGATACCTTTTTAGTGAAACGGTAGTTGTTACACTTTCTCTTTCAGCGTTAGCTGAAGAATTTGGTATGGTAAAGTTGTACTAAAGTTATCTACCCTGGTTGCCATGAAGTAAAAAACAAATCTTGGAAATATCTGGCTTCTTTTTACAGTGATATCAAATTTTTTACTTTTGAATAAAATAATAGTTATACCAGAAAATCGTCAAAATGTAGGCGATTTGAATATACAAATCATTAATCTGTATAATTTGTAGAATAAAAAATCATCAAAATTACTTAAAATCGTGCCTCTGTGAAATTCCATTAAGATTTCTTTAGTGGTTCGCGATTTACCGAATTACATTCAAAATAAAGTTTTTTTACTAATGTACGATATTAGATAAGGGCAGTTTAGACATTAAGACTTTACGTACGTAAATTCTAATAGGAAATAAAATGAAAATCAATCAGTACAAAAAAAAAAAAGAGATTAAAAATCGTATGGTTTTTTCTTACGTTTACACCATTGGTGTTGAATAAAATTAAGTAAAATTGAAAGCTGTTGTTAAAACAATAAACAAAGTGAAAACAAATAAATAGTGCGCGTAATTGTGTAAAACATACCAAATTTAAACAAAAAGTAACAAGGAAAAGGTTCTTGGTGTTGTACCAGCCATTGCCATAATAAAAAAAACTGGAAACCAACAACTAAAACAAAATTAAAAAATGTTCATGTTCTTTTGCCAAAAGTTTTTTATTGTTTAGAAACTTATTTGTGATGGCAGCTGGATCTATTTTGCACTATATTCAGCGGTTTTCTGCTATTTTGACGAGTTTTGCCTTTGAAAAGTTAGCATTAATGAGAAAAACACAACCCTGATCTAAAGAAGTAGAATAGTTTTTGAAAAATTTCAAAATATAAAGAGAGCCGTAAGACTGTCAAATTTCCATCCGTATTTTCTCTCAATGTCGGACAGTTTCATTACATATTATGTTTAGACCAAGGCGAATTTATACCAGGTGTATATATGCAGTAGGACAACAACTACAACAAAACAACAACTTTGACATTAGATTAGCAGATATGAAACAATGTATTTTTGACAAGACATTAGCAAAAAAACGAGAGCAAAAACAATCAGCTGGGCTATCGACTACACCTGGTATGAATTCGCCTTGGTTTAGACGATACTACTTGTAATCTTTTACACAAAAATTTGACATGTCGTATTACTTGTAGTATAATGTAAACCGCCCTATAAGGCCATTGTGGCATCCATTCCAAAAATCTGCCACTTATCAAACTTCGGGCTAAGTGATTTAAGTGCTTAGGATCTTTCTCTACATGTAGAAGTGACTTGATCGCAATTGTTGTTGCTAAACTGATTTCAAATTTGGAATCTGATATTGATATCAGTTGGGTATAGTACTGATTTCAATCGGCGTACTTTCACTGCTTTTTTCAACTTTCTCTAGGAAATAAGATATTTTTGCGAAAAAAATTATCCTATATTGGAATCAGGATACTAAGGTACCTCCTCACAAAATTTTTTTAAAATCCACCAAGTAAGAAAGACAGACAGACAGACAGACATATATACAGGAAATTAGTTACTATTTTATTTTATATGTATATATTTACATATAAAAAAGACATAAAACAGGTTATAATTTAAATTTTTTTAATACAAATATATATTTATTTACAGAATTTTTTAATGAATTTTTTAACAATGAAATGATCTACAAATGTACATTTTCTACACAATTAAGCGTCTTCTTCATTTCTACAAAATGAAAACTGGAATCACAATTCAAGCCCCTTTTAAGTATTTACTTCTTTCTGTAAACATAGCCACCGTTGGAAGCATATTGAGTACCAACATCAGCAGAGGATGAAGAATAGCTAACAGAAGGAGCGGAGTAAGACTGTACAGACGGAGCTAAATAAGACTGTACAGCAGGAGCTGAGTAGGATTGTACAGAGGGAGCTGAATAGGATTGTACAGTAGGAGCTGAGTATGTATGATGGACAGGAGCTGGTGCTGAAAAGGTTTGCTGGACAGGTGGCAAGTATTCGCTGGTGGGAGCAGAGTATGATTGTTGTCCAGCCGTGCCAGAATAAGAAACAGATGATGAGTAAGATTGAGCAGCTGGAGCTGAGTAGGTTTGTACGGGAGCGGCATAAGATTGTTCAACATGCCCAAGGCCGGAGAAGGATTGAGCTGGTGCCGAGTAAGTTTGTTGAACGGGAGGCAAGTAATCATTGGATGGAGCCGAAAAGCCAGCACTGCCAGATGAATGGAAAGACTGTTGATAGCTGGGTCCAGAATATGATTGTTGTCCGGGAGGCAAGTAAGTGTTGGACAAATGGCTAACATCAGCGGAAGCCAAAGCCAAAACAGCAAACACGGCAGCTACGAAAAGTTTCTGAACGAATAAAAAAACACATTTTTTAATTTAGATTTTTAAATTTAGAAATGACTATAGTTTCAGCAAGATTTGTTTTTCGATTAAATTAACACTTAACTAACCATTTTTGTAGAATTTTGTTTATTTCGCTTAAGTTGTGATCTTAACAAAGTAAAGGTTTAAACTGATACTCTTCGTCAAATTTACGGGTAAATTTATACTAAAAACTATGCTATGAGGTGGTCCATTTTATAAAAGCAAAAATTACTTGACAAAAAAAACCTTAACAACACAGTTGCAACTTTGCTTTTATTTTTTATTTTTAACTGAGCAGCAAGCAGTCTGCTGTAAAGAGGGCTGTTAAACAAGTTTTAGTGGCTCACAATGTTTTCATTTAAACATACTCAAAATCGCTAACCGAGGGGTACACAAGTTAAGCTGCCAAAAAAAATTCAAAATCTGCTGAAGCGTTGTTAAGCTAAAATATTAAAAAAAAACTTTAAAAATTTGTAAACAAAAGACGAATTGACTGGCTGCAAAACAAAATTTCACGCCTCCATTGAAATTTCAATGTTAAAATTACTGCATTGATGGATGGTTAGATTTGATGTTGATGACACATTTATTAGCTGAAAGTATATTAATATATTTGCCCTAATGTAGCCGGATAATTACAAGCACATGAACGTTAGTAATGTGTCACTAGATATTTTGGTGAAATTATATATAGCTAATCAAATATTTATAAGCAGAACCAGACAGGCTAATCTGTAAACTTTGTAATTACACAGAACCTGCAAATAAAAAAAAATTTATTATCGCATTAATTGCTCTCTAGAAAATTTATTTTTTTTTCTGAAGAACTGGCTGTGTTAACGACTAAAGGTGACATATATGGGACGACATCAATCCACACAAGTTACCCAAGGAGGCAATGCATCCTTAACAAATGATCATTCGGTTTGTATTTTGGACCAACGGCAACATTGGTCTGTATTTCTTCAGAAAAAGATGTTAGTGAGGTCATCACAGCCAACTGCGAATTCTATAAGGCAGTTAGAACCAATTTCTTTTTTCAAATAAATATCAAAACACGAGCTATTTAACAAACACCACCTCAATTGATATTCTGCACGAAGGGTTTAAGGAAACATGAATTGTTCTCCGAAATCATGCAATTTGACTTGGCCACATTTTTTCTTGTGGGATATCCAAGGATCGTAGGTCTATGCCAATAAGACACATTGGACCTATACCTATGCCATTAATTTAATTCTGTTAGATCTAGACGACAGAGTTAATCAAATTCAACTTTTCAGATTCGTACCACTATCAGCAGCCGTCACGGCGGTTTAAACGTTGTTATATTCTTTACGTAATACTATACTAAAAAATCTGTGAATACGTCACGCTCAAATTTTATTATTCCATATTAACATCGATCCGCTCTTCTTGATAAACTCTTTCCACTAAACTAATATATGTATGCTTAAACAAGTAAGAGTCCTATATAAGGCCGTGCCGAATCTACTATTCCCTTCACCACTGTGATTTTTTTTAACAAACATAGGTACAAAATTGATTTTATATAAGAGATATAAACGAACTGCGTTTTTTTCACTAATCAGCAAAATTAGGTATAAGGTATATAGTCACCGGTATATGTAGGGTGACTACCCTAAATATTAAAAAATTTTATAGAAAATTCTTTTGTAAACATTTTAAAGATTTTTTTTTTGTAAAAATTTTATAGAATTATTTTTTTGGAAAAATTTCATAGAAATTTTTTTGTGAAACTTTTTTTTAAATATTTTTTGTAAAAAAATTTTTTGCAATTTTTGTAAAAATTTTATAAAAAATTTTATAGCAATTTTTTTTTTTGTGAAAATTTTATTGAAAATTTGTTTCCAAAAATTTGATAGAAAATTTTGTGTAAAAATTTTATTGAAATTCTTCTGTAAAAATTTTATTGAAAATCTATTTTAAAAATTTTATTGAAAATCCTTTGTGTAAGTTTTATAGAAAATATTTGTAAAAATTTTATTGAACATTTTTTATATAGTAGAACATTTTTTTTTTCTATAAATTTTATAGAAAAATTTTTTGAAAATATTTTATAATTTTTTTTTTGAAATTTTTAGTAAAAATTTTTTTATAAAAATTTTTTATAATTTTTTTTTACATTTTTTTGTGTTTTTTATTCTTTACAAATTTTTTGTATTTTTTTTAACAATTTTTGGTTAAATTTTTAAGAAAAATTTTTAAGAAAAATTTTTGTAAAAATATTGTTAAAAATTTCTTGTAAAAATTAGGACCTTTCTGCAATCTATATTGCGTTAGAATGGTCAGACAAAAGTATACAAAATTTCATCATATTGACCAACCCCCCAATGTATCTTTTAACTGCTCCTGGTTATTAGTGGGCACCCTGTGAGTTTACTGGCTATCTCTATATGTATTGATTTCTAAACGGCCTTTAATAAAAATCAAAGCAGAAAAAGCTTTTAAGCTGGTAAAAGCAAACACAAAATTGCCCCTTGCAGCTGGTTATTGATCCCCCGAAAACTGTATGCACTCCTTCCGTGATATTCGACATATTTTATTAAAAATAACGGTGTTACAAATGCGGTTCAAAGATAAACAACAAACGATGAAGTAATTATAAGAGAATGTGTATGCCAAAAACAACAACTGTACCGTTAGTATAACATAAGGTCCAGAGAAAGCATTTTTGCACTTACAATTATATAACTGAGAGTATAGGTTGCAAATTTAAAGACGATATTGTCAAATTAAATGCAATATAGACAAAGTTTCATAAAAAGTAAAATTCTGGCATCTTTCTATTATTTGATAATGTGCATACATACATACATTTTGTGGAACAAGATTAACGTGAGTACCTGCCATACTCGGCCTAACCTCACGGTGGTCTTACCACCGAGTGAAACTTAGGCGTAGACTAGCGCCCCCATTGTGTAGTATAACAACACTTTACGATTGCCACCATACATACATGACATATAAAAGCTTATGCTTTAAACACATAGACGACAGCGGCTACATCGCTACACGACTACAAATGCCGCTGGCTACAATCGTCGCCATGTTGTCTACTTAATTATATTGAATTTTTTTGACATTTCGAACTACGAAGCAACAATAAAATGCCATGTTGTTCTTGTATTGTTGTATTTGTTGTAGAGACGCCAGTACCTAGTTAGATAAATCTACCTTGATTGTGATATTTTTTCTGTAGAATAAAATAAAATAGTCGCATACAAAAATAGAAATTAGTCACAACGGTAGTCGTTTATCCATGTAGCTTTGATCTTCTCTATAATCGTCTTCTAGTTCTGGCAGTTTGTAGACTGTCCTCTATGTGTTTTGTATTACGCCAAATAAGGTTCATATTTTATTTTATTTTCACTATAAAAATTTGTTACAAATGCTAAACATGTTCTTCCTCCCAACTTCTGAATAATAAATAATGCCAAAAATTCAAACAATTTTACACATTTATTTAATTTACATTGAGATTTGCCAAATCTAAGCAAGATAATTTCGAAAATATTCATAAAACCTGTATATCTAACATTGAATTACGAATGTTTTCGTTTTGTTCCTATCAAAATATTCAAGGCAGACATACAGTCATATGCGTTAAACAAATAGATGACAGCAGGCTACCGGCTACAAATTGTTAAAATGAAAATACGCATATTTATATGATGACGATTGTTATGTCAAAATTAAACTATAATATTATTTTCACGCCATCAAAACTAAGTGGCAGTAGCCAACTTAGGCTAATTCCTATTTTTGTATGCGACAATTTTTTTTATTCAACAGAAAAAATTACTAATTTATTTACAATCAGGAGGTTTTGTGCAAATAAAATTATTTGTTTTGCCGTTTTTTTGAAAAATTTCTTATATTTGTATACAGTGTATCGCTGACGTCCTATCAACCCTATCTAATCTTTCGCAGATGACAGCACCATTTGCCATTCGTATGCATTTAGTAATAGGCAAAGCATGAATGATAGGCTCAATCACGATGTTCGATGGATTAAACATATCGCTCATTTACTTGAAGACCGTCATAAGTCAAAAAAAGGCATTTTGTAAAAAACGCATTTTAAGTTTTTTATTCTGCACTGTTAAGTAAAACAACATGAACATGCCTCAATTTCGAAGTCAAATAATAAAATGATATGTTATTTGTATATTATTTAGGGAAAATCTGGAATATTTTCACATTCACATTGTCGTTATTATTAATAAAAAAAATTGAAACAAATGAAATGAAATAACGGCATATTCTATTCCCACGCGAAAAGTACACAAGATAAAATCATGAAATTAATATACAACATGTAGCGGAAAAAAAAGAACATTTCTGCATCACTAACTCAAAAATCACGTTTTTTGACTTATGACGGTCTTCAAGTAAATGAGCGATATGTTTTAAGTCTCTAAAGAAGCTTTCAAGTGCCTCGGTTTTCTGAAACGATTTAAGAAATACTTCACTCTTTCCGACCTTCGTACTATTTATATCATCTATATCCGGCCTAGAATGGAGCTATTTTGGAGCTGCTCGACCGCGTACAAGAGAGGCCAAAGAAGCTCATTGGTGACAGTAGGGTATTCCACTCTATTAATTCACTTGAGCATCGACACAATGTGGGTTGTATATCACTGTTTTATTGTCACTAGAATGGTATGTGCTCTAATGAAATTAGAGAACTTGTTCCCGATACCTGCACATTTTTACGTTTAAAACGCTTTTCGTTGAGAGCGCATCCATTTTTTGTCGAATGGCCAGTAAATCGCACTACGTATTACAGTGAAAATTCGTTTTTTAACAGAACTGTTCGTATGTGGAATAAACTCCCTCCAGAGGTCTTTTCTGTCACTTTCAATGTAAGAAAATTCAAATCGAATGTCCACAAGCAATACTCCCTCTTTCATCCTTCCCTTAACGTTCTTGCACAATGCATTGCATGAGTAGGGGTCATCCCCTGAGTGCTGGTCCAAATAAAGCAGCATTTTTGTCACATTATATAGAACCAAAACTCAAAAATCTCAAAGGTGTCTTTGGATCGTTGTCATGCTGATAGTTAACATCAGTAGATAGATACAAATTTTCAGCACTTTGCTTTATATTTTCTCCTATCAAAAAATATCAAAGTAAACAAATCTATCCATTGTTGAATATATGAATTCAAAATTGACTACTCACCGGCTCCCATACTATTCCTCGTTATGACTGCTGCATTTGCGTGCTTAACTGTTGTAAACTCTTCTCTCCCCAAGAGTTTTTTACTTTACCATACGCAGTATAGGTAAAGAATAGTAATCGGATTTCAACGGATTTATACGTTTCGAGGTCTACTGAATCCATTTAGATTGTTTTCGCGATGATGTCAATCGGTAGGTGGGTGTGTGTGTAAGGCACTATTTTTGTGAAGGCTCTACCGTTTGACATATCAAAATGAAATTCAGCATGTACCTTAAGTATATAGAGATGAAGAACTGTATTGTTTTGTGGCATAATCGGAATGGGGTAAGGGGTAGTAAAATTTTGTAAACCCCCTACAGTTTGATATATCAAAATGAAATCCCCTATGTGCCTTTGGTATATGGAGCTTTGGTATATGAAGAGCTGTATAGTTTTTGGGCATACTCGGAAGGGGGCAAGGGGTAGTTTAGTTGACACCCTAAAGCGAACATAATTATTTTTTTGATTCGAATATATTATATTGTGGATCTTAGCGATGTTTTTCAAAATAACTATCTCAACAGAATTTCCTGAACAAGGTTCTTTATTTGTAAACAATCGCTCAAGTTTGAAGTGAGTTTCTAAGACTGGAGAAGAACTTTATCTAATTTAATGATAATTTTTTAGGTGCATTGCCTCTTCCTAACAAGTGTTTGACAACAGCACAAAATTACATATCGTCGCGTTTATTCTTAAACCACGTAAGTGCCAAAAAGTCGTTTTTCAGAAAACGAAAAAAACTTAATAACTTCTTTAATATGGGTTTCAAAACAATTTTTTTTTACAAAACATGGTTGTGTGACTCTCTGAAGGGTGTAGAAACTTTTTTTTTAATTTGTTACTTACAATTAATTGTAGCCAAATCTGTCGCTTACGGGGTTTTGGCGCAACCAGCAAATCGCAAATTTCTGTGTGTAAATTAACATTTATTTTTGTATTTATAAAAAAAAAAAATTTAACTTTACCAAAAATGCTCCAATTGGCCTGAAACTTTCCTGATTTTGAGTCTTTAACATTTCCAACTTGAAATATAAAAACCATTATATTTTGCATGCAAATGTCATTTGTATGGCGCTTACGAGGTTTTGAAAGTGGATTTTTTTATTTTTCATACAAACTTGTTAAGATGAGAATGTAGTCTGGTGACAAATGTTATTTTCTACCATAAAAACCTAAAAAGTCAATTTCGAAAAAATGACTCTTACGTGGTTTAAGAAGAAAGGCGACGATATGTAAATTTTTTAATTTTCTATAATTGATGATTCTCTAAATTTATAAAAATTTACCAGCCATCTATTGAAGCTGGACAGTTTTACATTCTAAGTGCTTTTTTGAATAACATCATTAACAAAAATTTAAAATCAATATCGACAAATGATAAGATTAAATTACTTATTAAGGTCAAGTGGAAATGGTAACAATAGAAAAATTGTATTAAAAAACAAAAAAACAATAATTTAATTCGTAGGCTCTTCATAAAGTGCCGGAATTAAAGCACTAACGCTTAAAGTGATGAAGGTTATTCATGAAAAGAAACGTTTTGTCGTTGTTAAAAAGAGCTCAAGATAAAAATAATTGCTATGTATAGATATAAATGTAAACAGAAAAAAAAAATATTTTTTTTTTATTTCAGAAGGTTGTTCTCTATTTGAAGCATAATCAATAACATGAATTACCAAAGGTACTCCATAAAAGTCTGAAGTAAAAATAAATCCTTAACCTTTGACGTTGGTTCATTAAATATTTAATTAAATAAACAAAAATCACATTAAAATAAAGTACATATTTGCATTATTAATTTATTAAAATTTCAAATATTGTCTGTTTTTCATATTCAATTAACCACTGGTTTGGCTGAAATGTAACCATAAATTAAACAGAAATTGAACTTATTTACATGAAAGCAAAAACACTAAGAACTGAAATAATTTGCTATTGTTTTAATCAAAATTAAGTTAGACAGCGTTTGTGTGGATTATTAAATCACACTGCCAACAAACGCCTGGCTTTGTGAATAAAAATCGGAAAAGTGATTTTTAATGCGTACTAAAATTCAGTAGTCATAATAACTAAATATAAAACAAACCAATAACCCGCAGCACAGTGGGGCAGAATCAAAATATTTTGGAAATAACCTAGTCATTTATAAACGGTTGGGCCTAATGAGCATAAAAGAGGTGTATCTAAACTTATGTTTTAAAGATGGGTACCATACACCTTCCAGAGGTGGCGCTAGGTGGTTGCAAAGTTGGGAACCTCGCACCTAAAATTTTTTTTACAGCTGGCCATTTCAGTCATGGCAAAATAACCATATACGGACACCACTACGTGATAAAAGACCAAAAAAAAAAAACCCCTGTCTCCCAGTTTTACCCAAAGTACTCCAGGTTTTTTTTATGGGCCCTCACATATGTGAGGCCTCGATGTCATTTTTGAAAAAAAATGATCATTTACTCAAGCTCATATTTTGCAAACCGTTTGAAATTTTGATATACTCTCTGAGGCAAAGTTGTAACTCTTGTCATAAAGAACAAAAATTGTTAACATATAAAATCAAAAAAACTTAATCTTCAAGGTCAAAATCGCAAAAAACTGTAAAAAATTCATTTTTTTACCTTTTTTCCCCTGTTCAGACCCATAGGTAGCAACCCGTTCAAAATTCAAGGAAACAATCAACTACAGAAATGAACATAAGATCTCAATAAACAACTTTCTAGAACATATGAACTTCCTTGGAATTATTCTTAACACCGTTGATAATGTTGATGGCCCTGCGCTACCTAAACGGTGTTAAGAATCATTCCTAGGAAGTTCATATGTTCTAGAAAGTTGTTTATTGAGATCTTAGGTTCATTTTGATTTTGACCTTGAAGATGAAGTTTTTTTGATTTTATATGTTAACAATTTGTTCTTTATGGCAGGAGCTACAACTTTGCCTCAGAGAGTATATCAAAATTTCAAACGGTTTGCAAAATATGAGCTTGAGTAAATGATCATTTTTTTGCAAAAATGACATCGAGGCCCCACATCTTTGAGGGTCCATAAAAAAAACCTGGAGGACCTAGGCAAAACTGGGAGACAGGGGTCTTTTTTTTGGTCTTTTATCACGTAGTGGTGTCCATATATGGTTATTTTTTTCCGTGTTGCACTGTGTAATTAATGGTGACTTAAGCTAAACTCGTAACTTCGAAAGAATAAACCTTAAGTTAAAAGCAAAAGGTAAGATTGACTGTCCGATAGTTAATCAGACACTTTTGGCTTAACGTACACTTCTAGTAACTAATAAACAGTTGCCTGAGCAAACTCATCTAATGGGTGTGCTCATAAGCTAATGAGTAAGTGGTAGAGTATCCATTTAATCGAGTTTTGATTTTATTTGAGCAAATAAATAATTCGATTTCTTTCGAATAATTCGAAATAATTGCGCTTATTTTAAAAATGTGTATTCAATGAGAAAATATTATTGTCGTTATGCAGAAAATATAAGGTACACGTTTCGAGCATAACATTTTTCATGAAGCGCAAACATTAATTGTTAGCTTTTGCACTTCAAACACACTTGAGTTTATTTAGACTAGCTGTGCCCGCCACGTGGTGGGCATCCTGACAATATTTTGCTGGATTTTGCTTTGAAAGTATTCCACACCAAATGTAAGACTCTTACTTCTATAGTGCTTCAGTTATGGTTTATGTATTTACTTTATATAAAGATACCCATCCTAAAAAATTCTAAAGATTATTGTAAAGCTCTGTAAAAGGTGTTTAAAATATTTTAATAACATTGTAATTCTACAAAGTAAAAATAGAAATCAAATACAAATTTTATTCAATTGGCTATTTGGCAGTAAGTAATTAATATTTTGTCCTTATTTTAAAACAGCGCCATCTGTTGCGCAACAAAAATAAAAGATGCCTTAAAGTATGCAGTACCCTTAAATCTGCTTAATGTTTTTTCTCTTTATTATCTCATGGAAATAAGGTATTTTTGCGAAAAGATGTCCTATATCGGAGTCAGTATGCTAAAGTACCTCCCCACAAAATTTTGTTAAAAACCATCTAGATACATATTTTCTTTACATAAAGGTACCCAGCCTTGGATAAAATTCTAAAATTTATATGAAATTCTAAAAGTTATTGTAAACCTCTGTGAAAGGTGTTTGAAATATTTTAATAACGTTGTAATTCCACACAGTAAAAATACAAATTAAATACAAATTTTATTCAATTGGCGCCTAATGTTACGCAATAGTAAAATATCCCAGTTTTAAACCGAAAATTTCAGTACTTTTAAACCGGAAATTGCGTACTTTCATTGCTTTTTCTCCACTTGCTCTTTAAAATGAGATATTTTTGCGAAAAAAAGTATCCTATATTGGAATCAGGATGCCAAGGTACCTCCTCAGAAAAATTTGTTAAAATCCATCCAGAAGTTTTTGCGTGATGCGAACACAAATGAAAAGCTGGCTGACAGCCTGCCGGAAATTAGTTACTATTTTATTATATACTATTTTATTGTATAGATACATTGATATGAAATGAATCCTGTTAGTAAGACGAATTCTAAAATATTCTTTAACTGGTACTTAGACACAGGGCTATTAAAATAAACTAAAGACTACTAAAAAGATTTGAATTTTGTAGCATATAAATAGTAAAAAAATTTAAAAACACACATGAAGTATGCTATTATTTATTATTATTTTTATTATAATATTCATAAACTGAATACAATCTAACCCCTATATTAATTCAACTATTTTCTTTTCAGCTTTAGGTCTTTAAATAATTTTATTTTTATTTTTTCGATATTTCGCTACTCCTTTGTGTAGCATCATCAGGAAAAATTAACAAATTAACGTTATGAAAATTACTTTTTTAATTGTAATTTTCATAACGTTAATTTGTTAATTTTTCCTGATGATGCTACACAAAGGAGTAGCGAAAAATCAAAAAAATAAAAATAAAATTATTTAAAGACCTAAAGATTAAAAAGAAAATAGTTAAATTAATATTAACAAAAAGGTCAAATAAACTATATAAAATATCTAACCCCTATATTTATAAAAAATAAAACTTATTTCAAATGTATTTTAGAACATCTTTTGTATGAAAAAATTAGTTCTAAAATATATTTTGTTTTTTATAAATATGGGGGTTAATGTTTGGAGAAAACGTTATATTCGATAAAAATAAAAAGTTAAAAATCAGTGAAAAAAATTGAAAATCTAAATTAGCAATTTTTCTTACTCGAACGATTGTTCGACTTAAAACCTACGATTAATCGAGCGATGATTGAGCGAGTGGATACTCTAGTAAGTGGTCATACACGAACACAATGTCGCTTACTGAAAACATTCCTACTCATATCATAATATTAACGAGCAAACCTTTATTCGTATCATAAACCCAATGAGCTGACCGAGTAAAACGAACTTTCTATGCTATTACTCATCTCATGCTCGAAATACCCAGTGTGTTTTGTTTAATAATTGTGTAGAACTTTCGGATAAGCGTATTAAGCTTTTGTTTTTGTGTATGTCATATTAAAAGAAGACCTTAAAATGAACGTAAAAAATACTTTGAAGGAATTAAACGAATATAATCCTGACTTTAAAAATTAATTTGTATGTTAATGAAATAGTTCGACTAATAATTTAAATATTCTTAATGTTAAAAAATTCTGTGTTTTTTGCTTGTACACTCGAACTGTATTCGTGTTCCACTCAAAGCATAAAAGTGCTTGAACTTACCCAAGTTCATTGTTATTAAGTTCAACATTTATTCATGCTTATTTAAACTTGATTATGGAAACTCTGTAATCTCGTCGAATTTAGTTTGCTGGTTATTATTTCCCACTCAACGTAACTCGTGTGCAATGAACAGACATGAATTTAATCAAATATTATAATGAGCGTCTTATGAGCTTCGTTTTTTATGCTCATGCTGTGCTTTAATAACTAATCATTGGCAAGTTATGAAATTCGACATCCGATCTAGACTAGATCTATGTAAATTCAAGATAATAGCATTCGAAAGAGATGTAAGTAATCGATTGGTTGCTATAAAACATCATTTGTTTCTTAATTAAAAAATTTAATTTATTAATATTTTTAAGACAATTAAATTAAACATTATAGCAACAATATTAACAAAATATATAAAAGACAGAAAGATATAATTAAATTTTTGGATGATTTATTCCATGAATAGAGAAGATTGTATTTTAGTTATCACTCTGTTGGCAGTTCCTTAAGGGCCTATGACATTTTTTCGCCAATAAGTCATTTCCAACCATATGCGAAAATCTTTACTGCTGAAGAGGGGTGGAATAAAAGGCACCAAAGTTCAAATATTTAATTAAATCAATTAAAAATTAATTGAATTTGTATCTAAAACTAATCAAAATCTTTAATTGGTGCAAATATTTTTTTTTTGTACTAAAAATTACAGCTCAAGAAATTATTGGTACTAAAAATCAATATTTATACTGCTGTCCAAAATAGTTAGTCAGTTATGCTTGAACTTGACCTTCTCAGTGGGTTAAAATTGACTATTTTAGAGGCGTTTTCTTTAATTGCACTTTTTGTTTAGCAAAAAACCATTGGTCACTTACATTTTGAAAACAATTTGTAAAACTAAAATCAAACTATTTAATAAAACAACTTGACGCTAGATAAATTGATGTTTCAGTTTCAAGTAAATGCCTCAAGTGTAGCAAATTCGTTCGAATAAAATTAGTAAAATAAAATAGCCAACAAACAATACCGCCATCAAAAACTAGTTCAATGAGAAAATACAGTAAAATATTCCGCCAACGTTTTTATTTTTAATACTTTTCCATGATGATGTGCTGCACACTGGCAGTATTCCCCCATTCAGTAACTTGTAACCAACCACCGATGATCTTTTTCTCTTCTGCTTTATTTTTCTCACATTAAACGAAATAATTCGGTCAAGTCTTTGAAATATCTTTTTTTATTTATGGATTCTTGTGTCTTGCTACCAGAAGCGAGTGAGTGATACAACCTTGCAAATTACCTTTCCTTTTCTGTTGCTATTTTTCAGATTTCTTTGTTTGATCACTCGTAAATTGTCCATGATCTGCAATAAAAGCAAATAAAATATAAAATATATTTTTTTATTTGTATTTAAACTGACAACTGAAAATTTGATGAATTATAAAAAAATGTTTGTTTGAAAATTATAAAAAGCGTCATGATTTCGATTTGCTGATTGTTATTTGAATGACACACTGTTTTTTTATTGGCAACGATATACATATGCGCTTATTTTGAGATGTTGGTCATCGATTTTATATGTTTGAGGGTTGCGCTGACTCATTTATATGCAACCTTAAGTGTAGCTTCATAGAAGACTGAAATGAAAATGGAAAATGTATTTACATATGTATGTATATTTGAAAAATACACTGGCCTTTTAATTAAATGAGCACAATGATTCTATTTCTAAAAGTTATTAGATGAAAGTTTTTAGAAATTTTTTCTGTAAAATTCTTCTTTTTAGATTCTTCTCTGAAATGAATATCTAACAACATTCTATCAAGCTTATAAAAATCGTTTCAAAATGGTGTTATTGGTGTTAATGGCAGTCCTTTCCCAAGCGGTTAGTAGCACCCAATTGTGTGCCTATTAGCTATTAGTACGTGCGACTATTAGCCCTCGTCTGCTTTTTGAACTGATTATTACGTTTGTTGCAAGCCAGATAGAAGTTTTCTTTGTATTGGATTTTATAAACTGGTATATTTAGTTTTTTTGAGCTGGTTCAAAAGGTAATACCTGAGTTATTCCGAAACAAACTTTAAACTTAAACACAGATAGGCGGGCATCGCTAAATCGACTTCTCTATGTATAGTGATCCAGAATATACACAAAAAGTCAAAATAATAAGTACCAGACAAGGGGAGATTCAATTACAAATAAAATTATAGGTAATGGGAAATTTTCTCAATTACACATTACATGTAATGGTAATTTGTAATTACAAAATTTCAATTACAAATTACAAGTAATTGTAATTAGGTAATAATCATTACTTTCAATTGAACAAAATTCTATTATATTCCTTACAATTTTTCATTACATTAAATTATAATTGATTTTTCTTAATTACAATTACTGGCAATTTGTAATTGAAAATTTTCAATTACAAAAAGTAGTTGTAATTTTTCAATTACAAATTACATGTAATGTGTAATAGAAAAAAACTCAATTAAAATTACAAATAGTTGAGTGTAATTGTAATTGGAAAATTCCAATTAAAAAATACTCTTTGATATTGGGGTCGGGAATTGATATTTTTAACTGACTTCAAAAAAAGAAGGAGGTTATCAATTCGTCTGAATGGTGCTTTTTTCTATGTATGTATGTGCCTACAGAACTCAGGTATTTCTGAACCGATTTAAATTTTTTTTTGTTTATTTGAAAGGTTATGCTTACAGTATGGTCCCGTTTTAAAAACAGTTTATTATTTTAAAAATCCAAGGGTGTCCCCATACAACATACATGTTTTTACGTGTATTAAGAACCGTAAAGTGCAACAATATAAAAAATGCGTGTCACTTTAGCTCCCAACAACTTTCAGTTGTAAAAACTAATAAAAAAAATAAATATAAAATTTAAAGGGTGTCCCCATAGGTGACGTAATTTGACCTATATGGGCCTATTTTCTGAACCATTATAGACAGAACCTTAAAAATTTTACAGAATGTCGATTACTATGACTGCTATAATTAAAGGTATAAATAATCAAAATTATAAATTAAAGGGTGCTCCAATAGTTCATTTAATTTGATGTATATGGCCCTACTTTTTAACAGTTGTACACAGACCGTTGAAATTTACAAAGAACCTATATTGCTAACTCCGCTATAACAAAAAGTATAAAATTTGAATTTGGAAATAAAAGGGTGTCCCAATAGTTAATGTAATTCTATGCATGTGCCCAAACTTTTAAATTGTTGTAAACAGGCAGCTGAAATTTACAAGGAACCTGTATTGCAAAGTCGGCTATAATAAGTATATAATTTGACCTAAGAAATTAAAGGGTGACCCTATAAGTAATGTGATTTGACCTATATGGCCTTATGTTTTGAACCGTTATAGACAAACCCTTGAAAATTAGGCAGAATGTCCACTACTTTGTCTGGTATAATAACAAGTTTAAATATTTGGAATTATAAATTAATGGGTGTCCCAATAGTTCATGTAATTTGATTTATATGGCAAAACTTTTGAAGCGTTATAGAGAGATATTTGAAATTTACAAAGAATCTTTGTGGCCAAGTCCTCTATAACAACCGGTCATTAATTTAAAATTGTAAATTATAATTTCTTTATATTCATATTAAATTATAAATATAAACATATAAATTATAATTTCTTTATATACGTATTTATATTTTAAGTTTTCTTTTTATTTTTTAATTGTTCTCAAACCATAATACTTTTAGATTAAGTAGGCCTACAGGTTTGTAATCTATTGAAATAAACAAATAAATAAATAAATCAAAGGGTGTCCCAATAGGTGATGTTATTTGATCTATGTATGAGGCCCTATCTTTGAAACCGTTATATACAGGGCCTCGAATGGTGTCCCCATAAAATACGGATGCTGGTGAAAATAGCTTAACTTTTGAACAGTAGTAGGATGATGCTTGACATTCACATAGTCTTTACTTTTTTTCTCGTTAATTTTGGCGCATTTTTTATTTGGTTAAAATCCAATTCTTACAGATTACTGCTTATATTTTTAGTTTAGAATTGGTGCCCATTTATCTATTTTGAAGTCGGTTTTTTTAAAAGAAATTAATGCAATTACAAACTGTATGACAAACTTATATTAACCTATTTCACTTGTGCTGAATGGTATAAAAAGAAATCAACAAAACAATATGTTAAAATAACAAACATGATTTTAAACGCATTCCCTACAGCTCGAACACACTCAAGTGATGACTAAGTGTATGTACTAGTGGTGATACAAGTTTTAGTTTCGTATCTTTTATATCTAAAAGACTTTAAAATAAAAATGCGTTTCTGTCTGCATCTGCCAAAGACACTTGTAGCAATTTACCATTAAACCTGGTTTCTAGCTTAAATATTACATCACAATAAAACTTTTTGTAAAATTTGAAACCGTCCCTAAACAATGTTTTGTTAAATAAATAACACGATTCCTTTGCATATACAGCTGTCATACAATAAATTGTAAATAAAAGGGTATTTACAGTTTTTGTAGATACACATGAAAGTAGTGATCGTGAACTTGAGGCTGTTTTTTGTGGCGATGAGTAAGTAGGAGATTGTCTTGAAACTACAAATAAATTAATTCAGTTCACACGATTTGCTCTCGTATCAGATTTTAAAATATTTATTGAGGAAATTTGAGCACTCAGGAATTAAATAATTTTTAATTGATTTTTTAAGCTGAAGTTGTTTTATTTAAGTTTTTAAATTAATTTGATTTTCTTCAAGTAGATAGACACTATTTTTTAATTATATCGGGGTATAAAAAATCGATCTTAAAGTATCTATATTATATATATATATATATATATATATATATATATATATATATATATTATATCGTCTGTGTATTAAAAATCAAACTTGGCCCTGTGGAAGATTGGTGGCAATCGTTTCAATCGTATTCATCCCATGGTTTGTGAAATAAGAAGTGAATCGTGACTTGTAAATAGAGCACACATATTTTACGTAATAATTCGATACTTAAACCAATATGGTGCTATGTCTTTCAGTTATGGGGCAGCTTCAAATTTAGAAGATAATTCACGTTGTGTGCGTCCTAACAATATTTTGTTCGATTTTGCTTTAAAAGTAATCCCCACCAAATTTTAAGACTCTTACGTATTTTCTTTATATAAAGGTACCCATCCCTGGATAAAATTCTAAAAATTATTCTAAAGCTCTATAAAAGACAGACAGGAAATAAGTTACTAATTATTGCTCCATCTTTTGCGCAACATTGCTTAAAATATACTGCTTTAAAAAATAAATTATGTAGTACCTTTAAATCGATAAAAAAAAATCGGTGTACTTTCACTGCTTTTTCTCCACTTTCTCTTCGAAACAAGGCATTTTGTTCGATTTAGCTTTGAAAATAATTCACACCAAATTTTAAGATTCTTACTTTTATAGTGCATCAGATATAATTTATGCATATATTTAATTTATAAAAAGGTACCCATCCCTGGGTAATTACTCAGGAAAATAGTCTTTATATAAAATTTTAAAATTTATATAAAAAAGTTCTGTAAATAGTGTCTTTGTTTCCGGTGACAAATATAAAAGGTGCTGCCAAGTTGTCATTATATAAAACGTTTTAAAACCCTGTGCATTAGTTAACGGTTAGATTTAGACTAAAGTGTAGTATTTTGTTCAGGTTTTCATGCGGAATACAGCCAAACTACATACATAAAAAATTTTTATAAAAAAAGTCATGCAAAAATGTTGCAGAAGTAGTACTCTGTCTGCAAAAACATTGAAATGTTTCTGGCAACATTTTATCAAAGCTGTGAAATAAAGCAAATGCGAAATTTTTTAACAACAGCTGATCACCTGTATTTTGTTTAAATTTGTAAAACAATGTGGTATAATTAAAAACAATAAAATCGTAAAATTCTTCCAAATAGATAGACACCACATTTTAAATATCAAATTTTCATTGTAAAATAATAAATGTTGCTCAACATTTTTCACTAATTCAAACAGAGTACTAGGCTTAAAAGTAGATACAGTGACAAATATTCGAATAACTGCATATTCTTTCTGGTAACTGGCAATATATATTTTAGTTTCTCTGATCATGAGCTAGAACGTATTTGTTTCAAAGTAAAAATACCAAGAACCCATACGGGACCAACTGTCGAAACAAACAAATTATCTCATGGACTCCCGTCAATCATATTTTATGGTCATACATAACTGTATACGAGGGTAGCAACTTTCGATTTAACCATGGTTGCATGAATTTCAATGGTTGAAAAGTGTCTTACTGATTTCCAGGTTGCCCAAAAAAGGTCATCACTCTAGTCGATCAAATAAATGCCATGATATTGGATGATCGGAGAATAAAAGTGTATAAGATGTGTAAGGCATGGATGGGTCTGTCGGTCAACATCCTTATGGGTTCAGTCTTTTGGTATGTATTCGGTGTCATTTACATTAATTATATTAAAGAGTGAAATTACTTTTTTTAACATTGCAGTGTTTTATTAAAATTCATGCAGTAGTTTTTGTGTGATGTACACAGAAAGACAGACAGACATACGGAAAGATACATTTGTATTATATGTAGAGCTCATAAACCTTAAAGAGGCAGAGCAAATGTGTATCTGAGTGGAGTTGCGGATGGCAGTTGCGCTACCCGGAAGGTACCTCGGCAAAACATAAGTTTTGAAATATCACAAAAAGTTTATTTATAACTCAAATGTGAGATTTAGATAGTCCTTGGAAATACCTACAAACATGTGCCTAAAAGTGATAGTTTGGGAATTTGTTTAGATTTTTGGCCGACCTTAATTTTTATTTGTGAACGTGAAAAAATTGTAACAATATGTATAAACATATAATGTATATAAACCCATTTTGTATTTTTCATAGAAAAAGAAAAACAAATTCATTAATAGGCAAGGTGATAAAGGGATAAAGTGATTTTTTAAAAATAAAGTATAGAATTTAAATTGACATTACTTCTGAACGCATTGAGTTATCCCTACAAAATTTAAAAAAATAAGAGAGCTTTTAAAAGAGTGGTAATAAAAAATTTAAATGTTTTATACTTTAATATTTAAATTTCTAAAACGAGAAAGCTACGTTCCAATAAATTGGGGTTTTTTTTATAAAATTAGCTACCCTGCCTTTGTTGACCACGGGCCTGTCAAATTATTTTTCAAGTAGCTTTAATAATCATTAACTTTTTTTCAATCGGTGCTTTGCACTCCGAAGAATTTTACCATGAATTATAAAATTTGTTTCAAAATTGGCCAAGTTTGCTATTTATAATATCGTTAAAGAAGGAATTCACTAGTACTAAAGTTAGTTTAAATTATATCATTCTTATTTCAGAAGTTTGTATCGTCGACTGAAAAACCTCTGCTTTGTCCCTGTGAAATTTCAGTAAGATAATTTAGCTACCGAAATATTTATAAAATAAAAATTTTTAAACCACTGTGCATTAGCCTAGTATTCTGTTTAGGGAATGTATAAAAAAGTCATAAAAAAATGTTGCAGTAGTAGTACACTGTCTGGAAAAACATTAAAATGTCCCTGGCAACATTTTATCAAAGCTATGAGATAAAGCAAATGGGCATTATTTCATGCGGAATATTTCAAACAACATGGTATACTTAAAAACAATAAAATCGTAAAATACTTCAAAATCGCGAAATAGACACCACATTTCAAATGTCAAATTTTCCTTGTGAAATAATGAATGTTGCTCAACATTTTTCACAAATTCGAACAATATGCTTCGTTTTCGTGTAGCTTTTTATATGAATCCCTTGCATTAGTTTTGGGTTAATGTCTTTTGGATTATTGGCTTTTATGGAGTGTACATATGTATATCACATAAAACTAGTGAATAGTCACGGTGAATACTAGTGGAAATCATTTAACTGTAGAATTAAGTTTTAGAAGATCCTATTTTCAATACGGTGATGCAAGTCTCTTTTTAAAGTAGACCCCTATTTGTTAATATAACTGTAAATTAAGTTGTAAAATGATTTCAAAATAAAATTTATTAAACGTTGTAAACGTAAAGTCATGTAAATCTTGAAAGCAGATGTGATACAGATGTGCGATGCTTGAACTTGTAAAAGTAATCGTCTTAAATGAAACTCCGCTGTAATTTTAAACGTATTTAAAATAGTATTAAAAAAAAAAACAAAAGAAGCAGAAGCTTTTAACTTGTTTTTAACCAAAATGTAATTTAATAGAGGTGTGTTTTTGCGAAACTGGTTTTACAATGGAGGATTGATTGGATTCGTTACGGTCAAAAGAAAAACTCATAAGCAAATCGAATCGCATAGCAACAGGCAACAAAACATTGTTTACCTTTGTACTTCCATTAAAATGGACAATGAAAGCGAAGGGAATTTTCTGCAGTCAACATATTATGAAATTAAGTCAAGGCTGTTTAACAAAACTGATTTGTGACATCATTAAAAACACAGAAGAAGTTTTAATAGTTTTTTTTCTTAAATTTATTTTTTTTATAAAACATTTATGTGCTACATTTTTGTATACAAAAAGGATCTAAAGACTAAATCTAATAAACGTAACCACCATTGGCAGCATATTGAGTCTCAATACCAGCAGAAGCGGTGGAATCAACTGCAGTGGATTGTTGGCTGTAATAGCCAGGTTGTTGTTGTTGTTGAGCGAGTTCTTGACCACCAAGAGCAGCATTATCTGAATGATGTTCAACATGAGCATCAGAGTATTTTTGTTCGGGTTTAACGTATTGTTTAACATTGTATTGCTGTTGTGGTTCTTGTTGCGGGACAGCTTCCTGTAGTTGTTGGCTAACTGGGGCATAGTAAGCGTTTTGTTGTTGAGAAGAGTGGTGTGATTGTGGGACAGAGGCAACAGGTTTGTCAGTTTCTACATCCATTACAATGGCTGGATGAGCATAAGCCTGTTCCTGATGGTCAGCAACATTAACAACATTTTTAACATGTTGATCAACAACATCAGCATTAGTTATATGATCTTGCACGAAACCTTTAAAAGGTTCTACAATAAGTCGTCCACTAGCTCGTTGAGCCTCTTCCTGGGCGTAAGCGTTTTGTTGTTGAGAAGAGTGGTGTGATTGTGGTACAGAGGCAACAGGTTTGTCAGTTTTTACAATGGATTTCTGAGCATAACCCTGCAGCTGATGGTCAGCAACATCAGCAACATTTTTAATATGTTGATCAGCAATATCAGCGTTAGGTATATGATCTACGAAACCTTTAAAATGTTCTGCAATAAGTCGTCCACTAGCTCTTTGGGGATCTTCCTGGGCCGAAATATTTTCATAAGTAACAGAGTTATCAGTTACTTCTAGTACAGAGGCTTGAGGAATTTCTTGAGTTTTTTGCATATAAGATGTGTGCTGTTTTTCCGCCAAGCTACCAAGTAAAGGGGGCAAGTACATGTTGTTTAGGTGCGAGACATCAGCAGCAACAATACCCAAAAGGGTCAAACTTAAAATGGTGAATCTCTGAAAAATATCGAAACAAAACAGAATTTATTAATGAATAAAGTCTAAAGCCTAGTACTCTGTTTGAATTGGTGAAAAATGTTGAGCAACATTTATTATTTCACAAGTAGAATTTGACATTTAAAATGTGGTGTATATCTCGCGATTTGGAAATATTTTACGATTTTATTGATTTTAAATATACCACATAGTTGTACAAAATTTTCCACAAAAAAAAAATTCCACAAGAAAGAATGGCCAGTTGCTTTATTTCACAGCTTTGATGAAATGTTGCCAGAAACATTTCAATGTTTTTCTACAATAAAAACAGAGTACTACTTCTCAACATTTTTTAATGATTTTTTCATACAAATTTTTAATTGTATGTATGTAGCTTGACAGCATTCCGCATGAAAATCTGAACAGAGTACTGGGCTTAAAGTAATAATATAAATGATATTCTATATTAGTGTAAAGTACAGAATTAAATATTCATGTTCAAAAAGCTTTCCACAATTTTTGATGCAAAATACTAGCAAAGTATAACAATTATAAAATAATAAAAGTTTTAAACTTACCATTTTATTAAACAATAATTATTATGGTCTTTATCCAAAGAGTTTGAATCCCGAACTGATATTTCAAATGGCTCCTAACCAAACTATTTATATGAGGCATCGCATAAAAAATACTTCACAACGACTGTACTCATAACTTCATTAGAGTCAATCAAGAAAATAATTTATGCATGTTTTTAGAAGCCAAAATAGAAAAACAAACAAACCAGCAAAATTTAAATATTCACAAATTTTATTTATTTAAGATGTTTTTTTCTCTAAATTTTGTTAACCGTCAAAAGCCAAAGAAAAAAATCAAAGCGTAGAATGTTTGTTTTAAAAAATAAAAAATAAATGTTAAATAATCGCTCACACACTTGAATTTATGACGTTTAAATTTAAACTTTAAAGCCTACAAAAGCTGAACAATATAAAAAAGCAATTTAAAAACCTGTTGTCATCTCCTACGAGGGCAGTTCCAGAATTGGCTGATTTAGCAAGGAAGATACATAAATTTTAGTTTCAAGATTCTAAATATTGACATTAATTGTAACACCCGTTTCGTGTTATGTTTTAAATGAGGAAATAATTCTAGAAATTTAAACTGGTGAAAAAATGGGTGTTTGGGGAATCAACTCTGATCTCAATGCACAAAATTCTAGTTTAATCGCCTCTTGCTTCCTGGGAAGCAAGTGTTGCTTTCCAGGAAGCGAGTTATCCCGAAAATGATAACAGCAAAACTGAAATACAATTTTTTTGTCTAGCACTGGCTGGACTTAACAAGTACATTTATTTTATATTTTATATTTAAGATAAGAGTGCTAGTTCAAATATATTGAAGATACAATGAATAAAAATATGAAAAAACAAGTAAAAGTACTATATTCGGCCGTGCCGATTCTTCTATAACCTTCACCACGGTGATTTTATTTATACAGACATGTACTGCATTATCCATATTGTTGACTCTTTACATAAATTAAATTAAGTCATATGAGAAAAAACTCATTATTCATGCTTTAAAGAAATAGTAGACAGCGGTTATGCAGCTAAATGAAAACGAATTCCGTTAGCTACAATTGTCGCTGTGTTGTCAGCTACTTAATGATATTGAAGACGACAGCTACATCGTAAACTCTGACATTGTTGTAGAAATACTTATTTTGCTTTTATAAAATTAAATAACTTTTTCAAAAAATTGTAAACAGATTGTTCCATTTTAAAAGAAGTTTAAAATTTTAAAAATTAAAGGGTGTCCCCATACAACATACATGTTTTTTGCGTGTATTATCAACTTTATAGGTCATCAATTTAAAATTAAAAAAAGTGCGTACCACTATAGCTCCCAATAAGAAAAAGTAACAAAAAAATAAAATTAAAATTAAAAATGGTGACCCCATAAGTGACGTAATTTCACCTTTATGATCCTAACTTTTGAACCGTTATAGACAAACACTTGTTGTTGTTATAAGTATTAATAATTAAAATTATATATTTAAAATTATATGGCCAAAATTTTGAACCATTATGCACAGACAATTGAAATTTACAAAGAACTTGTATTGCTAAGACGGCTATAATAACAAGTATAAAATATGAATTGAAAATTTGACAGAATTTTCACTACTATATCTGGTATAACAACAAATATAAATATCTAAAATTAGAAATAAAAGGGTGTCCCAATAGTTGATATAATTTGATGTATATGGACAAACAGTTAAAATTTACAAAGAATCTGTATGACAAAGTCCTCTATAACAAGTATTTAAATTAAAATTTGAATTTAAGGGGTCATTTGATATACATATGTATATGGCCCTACCGTATTGCTACGACCGCTATAACAAATATAAAATTTGAATTCGGAAATTACAGGGTGCCGCAATAGTTAGTGTAATTTTATGCATATAGCCAAACTTTTGCTCTGCCATATGCAGACAGTTGTTTGGCATTGGTTTGACCTGAAAAAACCAGAACCCTGGGGTCTTGTGCCGCTATATACTCCGGAAGTACTGCTGCCCCTGTAGAAAACGACTGCTTTATATTATTGAATTCCAAAAGTAGTTTTTTTTTATCTGAATTAACATTTTGTGCTACGACATTTAAAAAATCTCGCTACAATCTTCCTCGAATATAATAACATGAAATGATTTTAAGTTTGTCTGTTTTGAAGTCAGTTTTTTTGCAAGAATTATATTTTTTACAGCTTGTAGTCGGTACCCTGATGTTGTCTATGTGATTAATGCATCTAGGTTTTAAAACAGAGATCTCTTCTATTTAAAAATCAAACGCATTTATATATATATTTATATACATACATACATACATACATACATACATACATACATACATACATACATACATACATACATACATACATACATACATACATACATACATACATACATACATACATACATACATACATACATACATACATATATACATACATACATACATATGTATATTCTTAATATTAAATGCCCTGAAGGAAATTTGGGGCAATTGCCCCATTGTCACCACTTTTGTCAACTATCATAGTGACTCTTTGGCGACATTGTCAACAAATCGTCTACATTTTTATATTTGAAAAAAATATGTTTATTTTAAATATTCAAAAAATCAATAATAATTGTGTTTCAAATTAAGTAAGTAAAATATGGTTGCTACAAACCTTATTTTTCCCAAGTAGGAGTGAGTAAAAATTAAAAGAACTGGACGCTATTTTAGCCATTAGAAAACAAAGAGATTGCGTGATTATCCATATGTGTTTAAAGTTTTAATAAGTAAACAGTTTGTTGTTTGTTTTAAGTTTTGTAATATTTTGAAAATTATTTTTTTTTCATAATATTTAGATGTTATTTCAACTTTTAGTGAATTTTTGGATAAAACGCTTCGAGCAGCATTTCAGTGGAAAAAAAGGAAACTTTTTACACAAATAGGTCGAGACAAAGCAAAATCAAACGGACAACAAATGGATGAAGACACTTCAAACAAGGATTAATTTTTAAAATTTTTTTAACTGAAATTATTTATAATCATAATCTTAACAATCATATTGAATTCTTCGTAATAATTAATTTTAACTTGGATTGTTCTTATCAACATACGAAAAATTTAAATTTTTAGATTTTATGTTAGAAAACTGTTATGAATTAGTACTTTTTAGTCATTTATTTATTTTTTAATAAACCCACAAAAGTTAAGAAAATATGCATTTTCATTGCCCAATCTATTTCAGAAAAGTACCAAAAGTGTAGACTAGAATTACTAAAATGTACTAGTGAATCACTAGTTCCAATGTCTACATATGGTCCCAAAAGAACTACCTAGTCAATAGTACCAATGTCAGTAGTGGATTTTCAATGACATGCACATGTTAAATGTCTATAGTAAATAGCATTGTCTGTGGTATAATGACACTAGTACTGGTGACTGTGTCAATAGTAAGTCAGTACAGATTCACTATTGACATTTCCTGCAGGGTAGTTATATGTTATGTTAGTCATGGTTTTCATTTTCATAGAAATATTGAAATTTTTTTTTATTTTTTTGAAAATTTTTTGTAAAATTTCATTCGAAAATTGTTTGGTAAATTTTTTAAAAAAATGTTTCTGTAAAAATATATTTTTGGAAATGTTTTGTAAAGTTTTCTGTAAATATTTAAAATTTTATTGAATTTTTTTCTTTTTTTTATTTAGGACCTTCCTGCAATCTATATTGAGTTAGAATGGTCAGACTAAAGCAAAAAGAAAAATTAAAAAAAAAATTCCCTCCAATTAACACCCTATGTGCTCTTTAACTGTTCCTGTTTACCAGTGGGTACCCTGTGGGTCTACTGGCTACCTCTATGTGTATTGCTTTCTATAATGGCCTTTAAATCCATTAAAAGCAGAAAAACCCTACCAACCTAAAAACAAACAAAAATCGGCCTCGCAGGAGATTATTGATCGCCCGAGATCTGTATGTACTCCTTGCGATCTACCTGGTGTGGTCTAATATTTATTTGACAAAAAAACCAAACTAGTATCATTAAGCCGAAAAAAATAAAAAATAGTGAAAAATATAGGTGAGCGTGGTTTTTGGTACGCAGCCGCCAAAGGAATGATCCGATGTTGCTGAATTGCAATCCGAAAATTTTCGAAATTATGCCTGAGAGATTGGTGTACTTAAATTTTTTGTATCTCTTCTGGTGCCTTGGCAAATGACATTTCAACCCGAACACGAAGAGATGAACAGACGGACGGACAGGTGGACAGACGGACATCGCTTAATCAATTTCTCTGTGTATAAGGATCCAGAATATATATACTTGATGGGGTCGGAAATGAATATTGTAGAAATTACACACGGAATGACAAACTTATATGTAAGTATATGCCTGTGGTGAAGGGTATAAAAATAAGTCATAAGATCTTTAAGTATTAAGTTGTTGCAATTGATTATTGCTCTTACGTGAGGTGTTTCTTTGGAATCTTTGACAGATGCTTTAAGGCATTAAATGCTTCTTAGAAATTCTGCCCATTAAAAAGAATTTTGTGTTTTCGGCCTCAATTACTGTAAGAAAATTACAGTATTTGCGATGTTGCTTCCAAATACTGTATTTTTATTCAATTTAAGTTTTACATTTTTTAATGGCAACAAAGCAACATCTCATATTTATGTTTAATAATAAATGTTAATAATATAATTTAAGTTTACGGGTTTCATATAAACTTGCAAATTTAAGCGGAATTAAACTTCTTACTAATTATTTTGAATTAACTTCGTATCTTAAACCAGTTTAGAAGTTCCGTTTTTTATGTTTTGTTTAAGTTATATTCTATAATTAACACTTTGATTTAGAAACAGTTTTTTGATTCAACATAAACAATTAAGATGAGTATGTTCGTCTGTATCGATTCTTACATACCCTTCATCAAAGTGTGAAATTTATACATGTAACCGCTTAAATATATAAACAAACTTCTAATTTTAAAGCAAAAACAACAACAACAACTATTTAATAATTTTTATTTATTTATTTGTTTCTAACTTAATTTATCGATCATAGTAACGAAGACCTTTGCTCATTTTAGTGAAAACACACCGAGTATTGAAAATAGAATTCATAATCCCTAGACTGATAGACTAGCAGACCACCTCTCAAATGATTTTGAACTACTAGTATGTATACATGTACGTACATACATATATTCAAGTGATGAACCGTATATACTGGCTAAAAGAATTAAGTAACCCAATCGAATTTTATTTAATCTTAAACTTAGATCAAATCTCTTCTTATATTGCTGAACATCTTTATTACCAGTCTTTATTATTTTTACTTTTGTTGTTAGTTTTTCTTTTGTCTTTTTAACAAATAAACAACACTTTTGATGAATAAAACGAACGATATTTTAAGTGATCTTCACCGTCTTTAAAAGTTGGTGTCATAAAGTAATGATTGAGGTTGACTTTTGTTTGTATAATGTGTGGGGGCTGTAGTGTTTATTTTAAGAGGCCAAAAAACCTTTTTGTCACTTTAAGTAAACAACAGAATAAATAAAATATTTGTACAAATATAGAATAAATATAGAAATATAGAATAAAAAAAAAAAATAATTATATTTGTTGTAAAAAAATAATTAAAACAGATGATCCTCATTTAATGGAGATCCAGGTAATTAAATTGCTTTCTATCAATAGATGAGATGTATGGATAAATATCTTTGGCGAAATGAAACCGATACTTAAATAAAAATATCGGATTGATTGATACTGATACATTAACCCTTAGTGAACTTAATTTTAAGTTGAAGTAAGTCAAACTCGTACCCAAAGGGTGAAAACGTCAGCCCATTGTTTCCGCAACAATGTCTGTACGTCCGTCCGTCTGTCTTTTATCTCTGGAACCGTAATAGGTAGACTTTTTAAATTTTTGCAGATGTAATTATAAATCTTGCCGCTATAGCAACAAATACTAAAACTTATAGGGTGTTCCAGTAGAAACGTGTTATTCACGTATTTGTGTTTATTTCTTAAACTGTAGGAGGCCTACACTTAAAATTTACAAACAATACTTAAAACTTTGTTCGCTATATAAACAAGTATACAAAAAAATAAACCTAAAAATTAAAGGATGTTCCGATAATGACGTGCATGGCATGTACATATGTATATGGCCTAAGTTTTGAACCATAATAGCTAGACTCAAAATTTTCACAGAGGGTATATAACTGTGGTCGCTATAGCAAAAAATAATAAAACTCATAGGCTTTTCCGAAAGTGACGTGTTATTTACGTTTATGTCTTTATTTCTTGAGCTATACGAGGCAACCACTTAAAATTTGCAGACAGTATTTAAAACTATGTTTGCTTTATAAAAACGAAAGTATAACTAAACCTAAAAATTAAAAGGTGTTCCGATAGTGACGTGATTTTCATTTATATGGCATAAGTTTTGAACGATAATAGCTAGACTCTTGAAATTTTTACAGGAGATGTATTAATATGACCACTATAACTAATAGTAAAAATTAAAGGGTTTTCTGACAGTGACGTGATTTGCATTTAGATGGCTTAATTTTTGAACTATAATAGGTAGACTCCTGAAATTTTCACAGCAGGTGTATACAAATTCCAACAGTGACATGATTTTCACATATATTGCCGTATTTTTGGAATTGTAATATTTAGATTCTTGATATATTCATAGAAATCGAATTGCCATGGCCGCTATAACAAATAATAAAACTTAAGGCTGTTCCGACAGTGACATGATTTGGACGTATATGGCCTCATTTTTTTAACCTTTATAGGTAGACTCTTGAAATTTTTACAGTAGATGTGTTGCCATCGCCGCTATATATAATTAAAGGGTGTTCTGCAACAACATGTTTTTCACTTATATTGCCTTATTTTTTTTAACGGCAACAATCTGATATTTTTTAATATAAAGTCCTTATAATTGAACAGTAATATGCTGATACTTAAAATTTACACAGATTATATTACAATATCTACTATAAAGACAAGTGACGAAAATAAATTTAATAGAAATAAAAGGGTGTTCCCTAGATATCGCAAGTTTGAGGAATTTGATCTTCGCTTCTAAACGTTATAGGTAGACACTTGATATTTACACAGGGTACTTAGTACTATGCTCTAGTACAAAAAATATTTAAACAAGTAAAAGTGCTATATTCGGCCGTGCCGAATCTTCTATACCCTTCACCACGGTGATTTTATTTATACAGACATGTACAGCATTATCCATATTGTTGACTCTTTACTTAAATAAATTCGTATGAGAAAAAATCATTATTCATAAGTTAAAAAAATAGAAGACAAATGAAAACAAATTCCGTTTGCTACAATTGTCGCCGTGTTGTCAGCTACTTAAAAATATTGAAGACGACAGCTACATCGTAAACTCTGACATTGTTGTAGAAATACTTATTTTGATTTTATAAAATTAAATAACTTTTTCAAAAAATTATAAATATTTCCTCCAAAACTTTTGGTTTATATATAAATTTGCAATTTATAATTTTGTGACATTTTCTTTTGTTGAATAAAATAGAAATTAGCCTAAGTTGACGACAGCCACAACGTTTCATTTTTGACAGTTTGTAGTCGGTATTCTGATAATGTCTATGTGTTTAATGCACCTAGGTTTTAAAACAGAGATATCATATATTAAAAAATCAAACGCATTTAAAAAAATAAGTTACTCTATATACACACATACATACATATGTATATTCTTAATATTAAATATATGTTATGTTACAGTCATGATTTTCATTTTCAAAGAAATATTGAAATTTTTGTTTTAATTTCTCGAAAATTGTGTGTAAAAATTTTTTAAAATAAATTAATTTAAATTTTTTGTAAAATTTTATTCGAAAATTTTTTGGAAAATTTTTTAAAAAAAATTTTTTTCGAATATTTTTCTGTAAAATATCTTTTTGAAAATGCTTTGTAAATTTTTTTGTAAATATTTTTGAAAAAAAAAATTTTAAAATTTTTTTTAAAAAATTTTTAAAATTTTTTTTTTTTAAAAATTCGATTGAAATTTTTTTGTTAAATTTTGGACCTTTCTCCAATCTATATTGAGTTAGAATGGTCAGACTAAAGCAAAAAAAAATCCTTAAAAAAAAATTTCCTCATATTGACACATGGGGGTCCTTTTAACTGCTCCTATTTATCAGTGGGTACCCTGTGGGTCCATTGGCTACCTCTATGTGTATTGCTTTCTATTAAGGTCACTAATACAAATCAAAGCAGAAAAACCCTACCAATCTAAAAACAAACAAAAATCGCCCCTCGCAGGGGGTTATTGATCCCCCGAGATCTGTATGCACTCCTTGCGATCTACCTGTCGCAGTCTAATATTTATTTGAGAAAAAAAGGCAAAACAGAAACATTAAAGCTGAAAAAAATTTAAAAAAAATCTGAAAAAACGTAAAAAAAATATAGGTGGGCGTGGTTTTTGGCCCGCAGCCTCCAAAGGAATGATCCGATGTTGCTGAATTGCAATACCAAAATTTTCGAAACTATGCCTGACAGATTGGTGTGCTTAAATTTTTTGTATCTCTTCTGGTGCCTTGGTAAATGACATTACCACACTAACACGGACAGACGGACAGACGGATAGACGGACAGACGGACAGACAGACATCGCTTAATCAACTTCTCTATGTATAAGGATCCAGAATATATATACTTTATGGGGTCGGAAATGAATATTGTAGAAATTACACACGGAATGACAAACTTATATATACCCTTTCCACCTGTGGTGAAGGGTATAAAAATTGATTGGTGGCCCATAAGGCTTGAAAAAATTAATAAATTCCATTATTAGTGTTGAACTGAAGATAATACGGAATCCTAAGTTAGAGATTGCTAATAATAAAAATCAATATTTATTTCTTTGTTTAAAAAAAAAGGTTTTTTCAAACATTGGACCCAAAGATGCAAGTCTGTTTTAATACTAGTCACCACAGTATGTGCCAGAAATAAGCCTATCTGAGTCTTTCGCGGTATTAGGAGGCTATAGGTATCTCTTGACTTCTTCTTTAGAAAAAGTAAAGCTTCAACGCGTTAAAGTCCACTATTTGTGCGATATGAAAGGCGGATCGCGTTAGCATAATTTCGGAATAAAAAGAGAGATTAAGGTGAAATAAGTGAAATAAAACGCTTAGTAAAGTAATCGAAACACGCGTGATTTGGGTGAAATACTTATCATTGTAGATAAACAATATGTTTTATTATTTTTCAAATTACAAACTCTTTCACTAAAAGCCAATAATAAGTAAACCGATAATTTTTGCAACACCGATATATAAAAAAACATAATTTTGTTGTAACAGACGCAGCATTGCTAATCGATTTTGTAGCCTTCGTAAAGTGACATTTTTACCACCTCTTCCATCATGGTCCATTTTTCAGTTGTAAGTTCTACTCTGCAGATAAACTTTACCGTAACTCCTTGTTAGAGCGAACGCCACAATATCTTCAACGTTACAATGAATGATTACCCCCGGGGCACTTATTGCCATTGCTGTTTATTCTCAAAGCTTTGACGCAGTGCTATCGGGCAAAATGGGGGCACCAGACGCCAATGTTCCTTGAACCTTAATCTGGAAGAAAACCACCCTAATCCACAGTCGAACAGCATACCCAGGGATGCGCGGTCAAGAGCGTGCTTGGCCGTTAGTATGCGAACTCTGGATACCAGTCGACCTCCACTCTCAATGTAGACTTACCCATGCATAAGGAGCTCTGTGTGGGTGGACAACGTTTTCTCCAATAAAGGCCAAGGAAGAATTCATAAGGGTGAACAGGTTTATATCTAAAGATTCTCCTATGGCGTTGAACCGGGATATTTCAATAGGGATGGACAAGGAAGCCTCGTTAGAGGTGGAGAGGTTAATCCCTTTAGGAACTCCGGTTGCCACTGGACAGGGGACGATATCGAAATAGAACGACAAAGAAACTCGCAAGGGGTTGACTGGTCAGTCTATGAAGATACTCCTGTGGCTATGGAGGTAAATGGGGATGAATTGGACGCACCTGTCCCTATGGGCTTAGGCAAATCCTTTTCGGAAGCAGGCACCTCAAAACGTTTCTTCAACGTCGTGTCGGGGTCTCTACAGCTCATGCCTAAAAGTGAGTGGCAGAGGCAGAAGAGGAGACGGGGAAAGGAAAGAAGCTGAGACGGCAGCGCACAATGTGTGTGAATGTCCAGCACTGGCTAGCATAAGATTCAGGACCACTGGTGGATGCCATGGGGGACCTGAGCCTTGAACAAATGCTAGCAACTACTAGAGACTGCGTGATGAGAAAGAAGGCCGACAGTTACCAGTCGACAGTCTCAAATCACTAAAGTCAAGATTAAGGGCTGGTGGTAGCACGTGACTCAATGTATGTAGGTTGCCGTACATTACATTTCGGTTGCCTGTAATCATAGAGGACGGAAGTTGATCGAAAAGGGACCTATTATGAAAGTGGTCTGCATACATACATTGAATGATAATGTGGTCAAGCAGCACCTAGCCGAGTTGGCCCTTATTTGCCGGTTTTGAGGTTAGGTTAAGAAGGGCTTGTCATTTCGCTATAACTTCCTATAAAATGGTACAAAATAATTGAAACTTTGCACATGGGTACCTTGGAGAACAGAGATTACAAAAGTAACTTAAATTTTGCTCAAGTCGACTTGAGCACTAATTCCTTAATTTTCAGTTAAGCATAAGATATTCAGATTTGGAGTGGATTACTTTCAAAGCAAAATAAGAACGCTGACGAAGTGGCGGGCACAGCTAGTTTTGAATAACTCAGTTATTTTCAGATAAATTAAATACTATAAAGTAATAACTTACAAAAATGTCTTTCATATCATTTATATTCTTGGGTGGTGGGGATTGGTCAGGCATTGAGAAGACACCTTCTCTTCGACATAAAAGTTTAAAAATTATTATTTTTTTTTTTTTGGAAAGTAGCAAACAAAATTTAAAAAAAAACATGGACGTTTTTGTGGGTGGGCAGGGGTAGACCTTGCCCATAAAAACTTAAAAATTTTATTTTTTATAGTATTAAGATGTATGTAATCCATTTCTTTTGATAATTACATTATTTTTGAAAAATTTAATTTTTCAGTTCTTCTAAGGGGGAAGTTTTTTCTCCTTGGTCCAATTTTTCTGTTACAGCCTACGTCAAGTTTCATTAATCTACGGATACTCAAAAAATTTTTAGAGCCAAATAAGCTAAAAAATATTAATGTCCGGCTAGATTGCCAAAATACCTCTATGTGTGCTGTGAATAGAATTAATATATATCAGAAAAATGGATGTTGCCACGGCTGGGCATCGAACTCGTAACCATATACATACTTTAGTAGTTAACGCGCTAACTACATGAGCTACAGCACCCACTCTAAATTACTATTCAAAACTTCTTTTTCCAATAGTTTCCTATTGAAAAATTTCATCGATCTTTCAACTCAATGAATTTCTAAGCATTTAAGAAGATCAGTCATATATATTCGTCATATAAATAACTATTGGCCCACTTTTAACGGGGTCAAAACCTTAATATTGCAAATGCAATAGAGTTATTGTTTAAATATGCGTCTTTTAGACGTTAAACTCTGCTGGCTATAAAAGTCATTTACCTTTGAAGTGCGTTGATCTGAATGAAGACAAACGCATACAATTTTTATGGTTTATTTTTATTTAAAATTAAAATACGTAAATAGAGTCTTAAAACTAAACAAAACAAAATTTACATATTGACTGATGTGTGAGTCTTTAAATAATTTGCAAACTGCGGTTAAGTTTTATGGCTAAAAGCAAAGACAAGATTCCACAAAAAATATGTACAAATATGTACATATGTACATGCATATGTATATATTTATTGCCATTTTTAATGCCTAAATTGATTTTCTCACTTTAAAGTTAAAGTTTTGACATTTTTTAAAGACCACAATAAAGTAAGAAAACTAAAACTGCATTTACATTAGCAATTATATAACAAGTTTAATGTTATTATGTAACTAGTTTTCAAATTATACCGTTTAGTTAGTTTAGTTCTAGTAGTTGCTGACAATAACATATTTAATCTCTGACTGGCGATGTAGGTCTGCCACCTTTGTTATGTTAGGCAAACTGTTAAAACTTTTAAAAACCTTTTATTGTTTTAATTTGTTCAGTTCATTTCTATTAACAACGCGTGTTTCTATTTGTTTTTTACGAAATGTAAATATGATTTAAAATCCAATCAAAAATAAGAAATTGACAATCGTTTTATTTTTTCATGAATCTGAGAGGTCCTACTTTATAGCAACGCTACAACGTCCTACTTTATAGCGTTGCTATAACGTAGGACGTCGTTGGATGTTCTGTCCTCGGTTTCGTATTTTCATTCTGAAATAAATTATACCTACTACAAGTACAAGAAATTTTATTGGACACCTTGAAAACACTGTACACCTTCTATACATCAAAGACATTGCCTTTCATTCGGCATGAATCTTATATAATTCTTGCAAAAAAAAAACCGACTACAAAACAAATATATGTGTATCAATTCTTAACTAAAAATTTAAAAGGAAGTAATCTGTAAGAAATAGTACTCAAATCAAATACTTTTATACTTGTTGCTCTAACGGACACAGTAATATACGTTCTGTACATTCAAATGTCTATCCATAACGGTTCAGCAGATAAAGCCATATACGACAAATTACCTTAGATATGAGGACACCCTTTATTTTTTTTATACTTATTATTACTGATACAGCAATAAAAAGTAACGGTTCCAAAGATATGGCCATATAGGTTAAACAATATCACCTAGTGGACACCCTTTTATGTAAAATTTTAAATTAAACAATTATTTTAAAGGACAGATTATTTGTCAATTTCAAATGTCCTGTCTAAAACGGTTCAAAAGTTTGGCCATATCCATGAATTACATCAACTATTGAGACACCCTTTATAACTTTAAATATTTATAAATGTTATTATACGGGACATAGTAGTGTAGATTCTGTCTAATTTTCAAGTGTTTGTCTATAACGGTTCAAAAGATAGGGCTAGATAGATAAAATTTTATCAATTAAGGGGACACCCTTTAGTTTCCAAATGTAAATTATATACTTGATGTTATAAAGGACTTAGATATACAGGTTCTTTGTAAATTTCAACCGTCTCTCTGTTACGGTTCAAAAGTTTTGCAATATACATCGTATTACATCAACTATTGGGACACCCTTTAACTTCTAATAATAAATATTTAATTTCTAATTATAAATATTGGACATTCTGTCCAATTTTCAAGTAATTGTCTACAATGGTTCAAATGGTTCACATATTTAAATTGACGTCACATATGGGAACACCCTTTAATTTTTAAGTTTATTTTTTTATTAATTTCTGTTATTGGCAGCTATAGTGTAATGCAGTTTTTTTTTAAATTTTAAAAGGGTTTACGGTTCATAATACACGTAAAAAACACGTATGTTGTATGGGGACACCCTTTAATTTTTAAAATTCTGAACTTCTTTTAAAATGGGTCCAATCTGTAAGCAATTCCTTTCTAATAAAGAAAAAAATTTGAAAACCGGTTCATAAATGACTGAGTTCTGCGGGCACAAACATATAAAAAAAAAGCAACATTCAGACGAATAGAAAACCTCCTTCTTTTTTTGAAGTCGGTTAATTAATGTGTGGCTATGACTGTACTTGTGTACATCTTGTGTATATGCTTTAGCAAGCAAACACATGGGTGGGAGTTGCCATATTAGTGATTTTGTAACTTTTGAACTAGAGACATAAAAGTGATGTTGGGTATTTATTTATATTTAGTATTATACAAAAATAGTCCGAAGGACCGAGTTCAATTTTATTAATTTCAATATTAAATTAAATGTTTGTACTGATTTACACTTAATTTCACCAAAGCGAAGTATTAATAAACAAATAAAAGTATTTTTTTTATATTATTTAAAACATAAAATAATCTATATTTGAAATTCAAATCTCTAATACAATTCCTTAGAAAGAAGTAAAATTTTCATTAGTTGTTTTTTCTACTTTGAAAAAAAAACTAACCAAATTTAAATAAAAGTACAAACAACTAAAAACGGCAACGCTGTTTGCTTTTACTGCGCACACACATATTAATCTTATGAAGTTACAAAACAAATTCAATGGCATCTTCACCACGAATGTGCATGCGTATATAAAGTTAATTCGATGCTTTTAATGTCTTCAATGTACACATTTAGATATACTGCACAGAAGTGGACACTCAAGAGTTACACAGTGCAACACGGTGAAAAACCTTTGCGGCTGTCTAAGCGCTACCTAAAAGGTGTTAAGAATCACTCCTAGGAAGTTCATATGTTCTAGAAAGTTGTTTATTGAGATCTTAGGTTCATTTTTGTAGTTGATTGTTTCCTCGAATTTTAAACGGTTTGCTACCTATGGACCTGAACAGGGGAAAAAAGGTAAAAAAAATTTAATTTTTTAAAGTTTTTTGCGATTTTGACCTTGAAGATGAATTTTTTTTTAATTTTATATGTTAACAATTTTTGTTCTTTATGACAAGACCTACAACTTTGCCTCAGAGAGTATATCAAAATTCCAAACGGTTTGCAAAATATGAGCTTGAGTAAATGATCATTTTTTTGCAAAAATGACATCGAGGCCCCACATCTTTGAGGGACCATAAAAAAAACCTGGAGGACTTTGGGCAAAACTGGGAGACAGGGGTCTTTTGTTGGTCTTTTATGACGTAGTGGTGTCCGTATATGGTTATTTTGCCATGACTAAAAAAATTACACAGGGTGTTATTCGTGTATAAAGTGAGTCATGCATACATTTTTCAATGTATTTTTTCGATGTCCTTTGTGAGCTTTGTGTGTATAGAGGATAAAATTTGTACACTAAATTAATCTCCGGTATGTATATGCAATGTACTTTAATAATTTGTTTCAGCAAATTTTTTCTCTTTTTCCAAATAACAACGTTCCGCCTAAAACCACGAATAATTAATTACGCAAAGAGTTGCAAATATTTGCAGCTCTTAACGACATTATCTCGTCAATAGGATGTTGAAGTGATCCTAATTATAAGGTGTGATCCATTTCGAGGTTCTCTACTTTTTTAAAGAAAAAATCACACAGAAAATTTAATGGAGAATGTTTATTATCATTTGAAAGAACATTCTTTGGCATTTATTTTTTGAAGATTATGTCTAAAGTTTGCCGTTGCTACGTCGCATATGGTCCATCCGTTGAGTCCAATTTTCGATGACTCGTTCGAGCATTTCGACTGGTAACTGGCAAATAACACGTGTGATGTTTTCCTCCAAGGCCTGAATCGAAGCGGGTTTATCGACCGTCCCAAAACGTGAAATTATATGCTCACCGAAATGTTCTCTCAATAAATCCATTGATTGATGCGATGTGTGGGAAGTCGCGCCGCGCCGTCTTGCTGAAAGCAAATGTCGCCGAGATCACGAGCTTCAATTTCAGGCATCAAATTGACGGTTACGTTCGCACCGGCATCATTTTTAAAGAAATATGGACCGATGATTCCACCGGCCCACAAACCGTTGGTTTTTCTGGATGAAGTGGCAGCTCTTGAATCTCTTCAGGTTGGTCTTCGTTCCAAATGCGGCAGTTTTGTTTGTTTACATACCCATTGAGCCAGAAATGGGCCTCATCGCTTAACAAAATTTTCCTCGAAAACGTCGGATCTTCTTGGAACTTTTCAAGAGCCCATAGAGCGAAGCGATTCAGGCGTAAGTCTTTCCATTAAGAAATGCGAAACAATACTAAACAAAACTAACATGACAGCATGACACGACACACACGTGATCTGTCAAAAAAAAGCTATTGAAAAAAGTACCTCGAAATGGGTCAAGTACATTCATTCCATTAATTTGCAGTATTCATAGTTCTGACTAAGTGTCACTTAAATGGACCTGGAATTAAATATAATATTTTACTTACTTTCAAGTAACGTGGACTTGTTATTATCAACGTTCGAATAGGAACAGCTCGCTGTTTATTGTTTACCTACCGAATCAATGTAACGAGTGATTTTTTAAGAGCTTGAGAACTTTTTTTTTTTAAAAAACGCATAAAATTTGCAAAATCTCATCGGTTCTTTATTTGAAACGTTAGATTGGTCCATGACATTTACTTTTTGAAGATAATTTCATTTAAATGTTGACCGCGGCTGCGTCTTAGGTGGTCCATTCGGAAAGTCCAATTTTGGGCAACTTTTTCGAGCATTTCGGCCGGAATAGCCCGAATTTCTTCGGAAATGTTGTCTTCCAAAGCTGGAATAGTTGCTGGCTTATTTCTGTGGACTTTAGACTTGACGTAGCCCCACAAAAAATAGTCTAAAGGCGTCAAATCGCATGATCTTGGTGGCCAACTTACCGGTCCATTTCTTGAGATGAATTGTTCTCCGAAGTTTTCCCTCAAAATGGCCATAGAATCGCGAGCTGTGTGGCATGTAGCGCCATCTTGTTGAAACCACATGTCAACCAAGTTCAGTTGTTCCATTTTTGGCAACAAAAAGTTTGTTAGCATCGAACGATAGCGATCGCCATTCACCGTAACGTTGCGTCCAACAGCATCTTTGAAAAAATACGGTCCAATGATTCCACCAGCGTACAAACCACACCAAACAGTGCATTTTTCGGAATGCATGGGCAGTTCTTGAACGGCTTCTGGTTGCTCTTCACTCCAAATGCGGCAATTTTGCTTATTTACGTAGCCATTCAACCAGAAATGAGCCTCATCGCTGAACAAAATTTGTCGAACCGAAAATTTCGAACCGAACACTGATTTTGGTAATAAAATTCAATGATTTGCAAGCGTTGCTCGTTAGTAAGTCTATTCATGATGAAATGTCAAAGCATACTGAGCATCTTTCTCTTTGGCACCATGTCTGAAATCTCACGTGATCTGTCAAATACTAATGCATGAAAATCCTAACCTCAAAAAAATCACCCATTACTTTGATCCCACAAATGCCAATCAAAAATCTTGTATACAACTTAGTAACAAACGATTAATAACGATTTCGATTATTTTACTCTCCATTAATTTTTAGTCTTTTGGTCATTTAGATTACCGGAATGGATCACTGTGCTCCGTTTTCTTATGATAAAAGACACCGCCGCCGCCGACAATTTTGGCACTGCTTGTTTCTTTTTTAAGTAGCAAAAGGAAAAACGTCATAATTCCAAAATCGAAAGCAACATTACAATTATCTAACTAAAACACTTCAAAAGCTGCAGAAGCCCCCTAAGTAACTATGTTCTTTCTTAGTAATCTTATGAACCGAAAGCAGTCCGATAGGGCCTACCGGACTCTGTTGTGATTTAATTGAATGGTTAATAACTTAATTGAAATTAAAATAAAATACCTGTCATCTAGGTAACTTAATTAATATTAAACATTTGTCGATTCGCTATGACATGACAATTAAAATCCTATTAACAGTATAATAAAAACGCTATGTTGGAAGATTATCGTTGAGGTTCAAATCAAGTTTAGAACACAAGTTAATTTTTGATAACGTTGATCATAAAAACAATAAAAATAAATAACAGCATTTTTATTTTTAGCAGTGACTAATTTGGGAGTGTAGGTCAGTTTATTTATATTGAAAACAAGCACTACTAAAGGCCGGGGCACATAGAATCCGTCATACGTTATATTTTGACGTACTCAACTGAATTCAAAGTAATGATGGAAGAGGTTGACACAATGAGTACTTTGTTGATGGATATTAAATCAGAAATGAAAACGTTTAAAAAGCTTTTTTTTCTATTTTACTCTATTAAATTAAATTATTTTGTTTTATTTTTGCTGCCACTCACACAAAAATTTAATTTTGAGAGAGAGAAAGAAAGAGAAACCAATTTATAGGTTGAAAGTACGTCAAAACTTTAAAGTTGCCCAACTTTCGTACTTTGCTTTGAAGGAGATGTACTGATTGTGGCAACACTCATTAGAAAAGCTGTATTTCAACTTTCTTGTACGTTGAAAAAGACGACGTATAACGTATGACGGATTCTATGTGCCGCGGCCTTTAATGGTACTAACAATCCACAAGCCTTGAGAATTTTTTAACTGGAAGATTCAAAATAATTATCCTAATATTTAAATTTTATTCATTTGATCGAAGAAATATACTCGTAACTTGAAGTTTTTGTATTCGTTTCGATAAAAAGGAAAAGGACAAGCTGCAAATGATATTTTTCTTAAAGCTTTTGTCAATGATTTATTCAGGAGTTCCAACTAAAATTATTTTTAACAAAATTCACAAATGTTCAGAAGAGGCAATAAATAAATCAAATTAAATGCTACAGTAAAGAATAAAACCTCTCAAAAAAAGAAAGTGAACGAAACGAAATTTTCGTGTTCGTAAGAGGTCTGATCTGTGAACTAACTGGAGTTTGATAAATTTTGAGTTGTGACCAGAGTACGAAAATGTTCACCCACTGCTCATTCGTGTATGAATGTGTAAATTTTATTTTTTAGCTGCATCTTCTCAGACATGCAACATTATAAAATATCACACTGTGTAATTTTTGAAGTCATGGCAAAATAACAATATACGGACACCACTACGTGATAAAAGACCAAAAAAAAGACCCCTGTCTCCCAGTTTTGTCGAAAGTCCTCCAGGTCTTTTTTATGGGCCCTCAAAGATGTGGGGCCTCGATATACTCTCTGATGCAAAGTTGTAGCTCTTGTCATAAAGAACAAAAATTGTTAACATATAAAATAAAAAAATCTTAATCTTCAAGGTCAAAATCGCAAAAAACTTTAAAAAATTAGATTTTTTTTACCTTTTTTCCCCTGTTCAGGTCCATACGTAGCAAACCGTTCAAAATTCAAGGAAACAATCAACTACAAAAATGAACCTAAGATCTCAATAAACAACTTTCTAGAACATATGAACTTCCTAGGAATGATTATTAACACCGTTTAGGTAGCGCTTATGTAGCCGCAAAAGTTTTTCACTTTTTGTGTTAAGAATCATTCCTAAGAAGTTCATATGTTCTAGAAAGTTGTTTATTGAGATCTTAGGTTCATTTTTGTAGTTGATTGTTTTTGAACGGCTTGCTACCTATGGACCTGAACAGGGGAAAAAAGTTAAAAAAAATTGAATTTTTTAAAGTTTTTTGCGATTTTGTCCTTGAAGATGAAGTTTTTTTTTATTTTACATGTTAACAATTTTTGTTCTTTATGACAAGAGCTACAACTTTGCCTGAGAGAGTATATCAAAATTCCAAACGGTTTGCAAAATATGAGCTTGAGTAAATGATCATTTTTTTTGCAAAAATGACATCGAGGCCCCACGTGTTTGAGGGCCCATAAAAAAAACCTGGAGGACTTTAGGCAAAACTGGGAGACAGGGGTCTTTTTTTTTTTTGGTCTTTTATCACGCAGTGGTGTCCGTATATGGTTATTTTTTTCCGTGTTGCACTGTGTATTTTGTGTTTTTTCATTTATGAATATGATGATTTATCTTTTTTCCTTCTCTTCAAAAGTGAAAAAATGAGAAAAATTTTTGTTGTTCACTCTAGTGTTAATATTTGAGTTTTTACAATTTTGATAATTTTACACTAAATGAAAAAATCGTAGAAAAATGTGCTCTAAGCATTCGCGTACATAAATTTACGCTCATATTTTGTAATGTGCATCTGCCGGCGTATATAGTAACAAAATGTTTTTTGTATTTATTTCTTCTTCTTCTTCTTCGTAGGCAGAAATTTCTTTTATGTTCTTTTTTAAGAAATTTTATAAATGTTTAAAGTTCATAAATGAACATTTACATTTATTAAAAAAATTATTAATGAGAAGAAGCTAATTTATCACTCTTCATGTATATTACAAAAAACAAATAGGTAATCGCATTCATGTATCAAATAGGCAGACAATTTTTTGTTGTTCGTTTATGAGCGTGAAAAATAAATATAAAATATTAGATTTCTCATTTATGACAAAATTCATGAATGTTGATTTTTGAATGTTCATAAATAAAAAAATCTGAACCCTGGTTGTGACTGTGTATGATTTAGTATGCGAAATGTAAAATTATCAAATTAACACTCCGAAACTAGCTATATAATCTATAAAACTAAAAGCAAATGTCGTTTAATGGTAATCTCATCACTGAAGAACGGCTGCACCCATTTAACCAATTTCTCATTTAAATCTTCAGCGTAACCCAGATTTTGATTTTACAAAAAAAAAAAAAAAAATTGACCACGCTCACTTTTTAAATAGTTAGAGAAATATAAAAGGTAGATCTTTGAAATTTTTCACCAGTAAGTAAGTAAGTCCCTTATTAACATACAGGTATATAGTTTAGCGAAACACACGCTGGATTGGAATAGTGGGCGTGGTACCTTCCATACAAACTGAAGTCTTATTATCGTGTACCTAGAGAACTACAATAGGTAGAGTCAAAATAGAAATCATTATCGTGTTAATACGCATCGTCTAGCAAAAAATGTTTTCAATCTTTTATGGAGTAGAGCGGAATCGAACTTGGGACAAAACCAAAATTTCTTATATGAATAGAAATTTTATGATAAAAATATGATTTTTTGATGAAACTTGGTACTTTTAGCGAACTTTTGAATTGTTAAAAATTATGTGTTTTTCGTGACCTTTCTTCAGTTTTTACTCTTCAGCATCACTTGTATAATTAAAGTCGATTTTTTGTGAATCTTTGATTTGTTGTTAAAAAAAATTACAATTATTTACCTAATTAAAGAAATTTTCTACGGAGTAAGCTGTCGACGATTTTAGGACTGAAGTAAAAATTTTTGGTGGCGTTGTGGTTAAAATGTGATATTTTCATGAAATTTTAATTATTTCGTGAAATTGCTTCGATTTTTGGGTAAAATTTAAGTTGTTGGTGAATTTTGCTAAAAGTTTGATATTTTTGTCAAAATCAATTGTTTCATTAAATTTAAATTTTTGGTAATCTGTCTTTCGACTTTTAATACAACAAAGTAAAAACAATAATAATAAACAAAAAAAAGCAAGGAAAACAGAGGGGCATAGGCTTTTTGAGCAACTAATTATGGACCCAATTTGCAAATTTTCAAGTAAAAATTATCGAAACTATATTTGACAGATTTCAGAATATTTTCATAAGTTACCTGTGGAGTAATCGGAAACAACATTTATGCCTAAACACATCTTGACAGACACATGAAATTGGAAAACATAGAAGTCGGGCAAGGGTGTGTAAGATTCGGCACTGTCTTACATATACATATGTATGTACATCACTCTTATTTGTTTTGTCACTCTTATTGTTGTGAATAAAAAATTTAATATATTTTTAATGATGAATATTTTAGTTGTATTGAAATATGCAAATCATAAATTTTATTTATTTTAAAAAAATTATTTAAAATTAAAAAAAAATATTGCAATCCATCACTCAAACAATAAAAAAATTTTGGGTTTTTTATCTGATCAAAACAAAAATATCTTGTTCGTTCTCTCGTTAATAACTTTTGAGAATGAATTGCTTTGAGGAACGCTGGGATTATTTTAGATTTTAATAAACTCTCTATTTAATTTAATTTTTTTTTTTAAATATATTGAACAAAGATTTGCTTTCATAAATGAAATATGGGATAAATAATTTGAAAGATCCTGTTTCGATTTTTACTATATGACATTTGCAGCACAAGCTAAATTGTAGTTAACGACAGAGTTTAAATATACCAATCATCCAGCAAAGCATCCGTTTTGATGAATAAAAAAAAATTAAAAATGTTTTTTTAATGTCACACTTGAAGGGCAATAACAGTTATTAAAATTAAAAACAAATAAATTTTCCATTAAAATTTTCTATTAAAATTTTCTATAAAATTTTTACAAACTATTTTCTATTAAACTTTACAGAAAAAAAATTCGATAAAATTTTAACAAAAAATTTGTGATAAAATTTTTGATAAAATTTTCGACAAAATTTTTACAAAAAAATTTTACAAGAATTTTTCGATAAAATTTTACAAAAAATGTTCAATAAAATCTTTACAAAAACCTTTTAATAAAATTTTTACAAAAACCTTTTAATAAAATTTTTACAAAAAAATTTCAATAAAATTTTTACAAAAATATTTTCAACAAAATTTCTACAAAAAATTTTCAATAAAATTTTTACAAAATATTTTCTATTAAATTTTCAGTGTTTTGTTTTCTATAAAATTTTCTATAATATTTTCAAAAAAAAAATTTCTATAAAATTTTCAAAAAAAAATTTTATATAAAATTTTCCAAAAAAAATTTTTCTATAAAATTAAAAAAAAAAAATTTTCTATAAAATTTTCAAAAAAAAGAAAAATTTCTATACAATTTGAAAAAAAAATTTTTTTTTCTATAAAATTTTCAAAAAAAAATTTCTTTAAAATTATCAAAAAAAAAATTTTTTCTATAAAATTTTCTATAAAATTTAAAAAAAAAAAATTTCTATAAAATTTAAAAAAAAAAAAAAATTCTATAAAATTGTCAAAAAAAAATTTTTTCAAAAAAAAATTTTCTAAATTTTATAATTTTCAAAAAAAAAATTTTCTATAAAATTTTCAAAAAAAAATTTTCTATACAATTTTCAAAAAAAAATTTCTATAAATTTAAAAAAAAAATTTGTACAAAATTAAAAAAAAAAATTTTATAAAATTTTTACAAAAAAATTTTCTATAAAATTTTTACAAAAAAAATTTCTATAAAATTTTAACAAAAAAATTCTATATAATTTTTACAAGAAACTTTTCGATAAAATTTTTTCAAATATTTTTTGATAAATTTTTTACAAAAAAAATAAAATTGGTAATGAGGAGAAAGACCGACCACCCACACAAAACTCCACAAGTACAGGTAAGTTTATACTGTAACTGGAGGTTGACTTCCATCCAGAGTTCGTCCCACTCAATTTAGCCTGCCAGCCGATCGCCGTTTTAGTTGATGGGTATTGGAGAAAATATGAAATTTAAGGGCCATATTCATAAAAAATATTTTCAATTTTTAGAAAAGAATTAGTTTTAAAAATCAAATTGCAAAACTATAAGTGCACAATATTTTTTCTAAATTTAGGAATAAAAAACCAAAAAATACTATCTATCAACTACAGAGTTTTGAAAGAACTTTTGCTTCACACTGCATTAGAAGAATACCTACCGCCACTTATATTTTTTTTATTTATGTTGTTTTTAAAATTATTCAAATAAGTAATAATAAAGAAACCCGTTGGAGATGCCGGGGATTGAACCCGGGGCCTCTCACATGCAAAGCGAGCGCTCTACCACTGAGCTACATCCCCCACAACGAACGGTCGATTAATGAATTATTTCATCTGCACTTAAGTAATCATCACTTAAAATAATGGCTAAAATGCCCATAAAAAATTTAAACAAACACAAAAAAGAAGTTAAACCCAATAATGAGTCAGTCTATCATACTAAAAATTCAAATAGCAACAAAATTGCTTTCAATTAAATTTTACAAAAAATAATAAGAAGTTTTTGTCAATTCTTAAACGTACATCACTCCTACCTCATCTTATCGTCAACATCAGTAATTTCCTTACTTTCGTTTCTTTTTTTAATTTAGCCTAAAGGACTGTTAGTTCCTTTTTTTTCTTTTGGTAGCTCTTACTCTTATCCTTACTCCATATTTAAGATAGAATTTCCTTTTTTCGATTTGTCTAACAAGAAAAAGTTGAATGAATTGTCTTCATATGAATGATTTTAATATGTCGCCTTTTTAGTTTCTCTTTTTCTTGCTGTTATTTTTTTTAGGGCGCCCCAAGTTGAAGTACACTGTTGGCTTTGAGGCATTATTCTCAATAATTATTAATGCAAAGTTGTTGTAAAAGTATGAAGAAGTTTGCAATGGAGGGCTAAAATAATGAAAATGTTTAACAATAAAATATAAAATTTCGCTAAAATTGACTGATATCTTCCTATTACACAACGCAACAAAATAAAAAAATTAGATGCTTTTGAAACCACTATACAATATCCAGGTACTGCCAAAGTGTTTTGGATGAATGAGAAATGTATGGCAAAACAAGTACGCGAAATACTGTTTTGGGCAAAACACGTATTTCTGTGGGACACGTGTTACTGTGGAAATACAGTATTGAATGTAGAAAATTGTTTGGAACAGATCTTTATGGCATTTTTATGATTTTCAGAATTAAAAAAAGTAAGCAATAAAGGAAAAGTTTTTTAATTTTTACGATTTCAGTAGAAATCTGATAAACGATGAAATGCTCCTTTTCTGTTGGCTACCTGTCGCCCTTGCTTCATTTTGACAATTGCGGCGGCAAAGTAATAAACGTTCATAAATTTGCGTGCACGCCGAATTGGGTTTTTCCGCTGGCTACCTGTAAAGATTGATTTTTTGCATAGCATTCCTTAATGTTTTTTACGATTCTTGGGAATAGGTAAAAAATAGGACCACATTAAGGGTTGTTCGAAATTTTAGTATCATTATTTATAAGAGCTCCTTGAGCCATTTTCAGATTTGGGGCCTATGCGCTACGTGTTAACGTTGTCGAATTCGACTAAAATTTTGTGGGTGGAAGTTTCTCATCAAATCTAACATTAATCCGACATGCACCCCTTGAAATTGGAAAATTTATGTTTTTCACACATTTGAAAACCCGCTATAATGCGTATATCAAGCAAAAAACTAAAATTTTGTGAAAATGAGCGAATTCACTAAAATGTGAATAAATTCGAAAAAAATCAATCGATTTTTATGGTCGATATCTCATTTTGTTGCTATTATATGTCGCTATGCGATAAAAAAAATGAATCTGGAAGTTTTTTGCCGTTTTCGACTTTTTATGATTTTTTTAAAACGAAAATTTTTGCCATTTTTACGTACAAAATATATTTTTTTCTTAAGTTTTTTATTATAACTCCGATACTATTGATCCGATTGAAACGCGATATATAGACGAATTAAAGGCTATGCAAATCTTAATTTTTCTGAATTTATTTTAATAATATCGGACTAGCAGTTTTTGAGTTATCATTAATTATTTGAAGAAACGTCTCAAAAAAATTGCAATTTTAAAAAAAAAATTTTTAAAAAAAATCTATCCATAGAATTTAAAAATTTTACCATTTTTGTACAAAGGTAGTCATGATACATCAAAATTATATAGTGGTTTTAAGAGCACATGAAATTTTTTTTATTTTGTTGTGCTGTGTTGTTTTTCTCTAATTTGAATAGATTTCAGAGATAAGAAACCAATCACCTATTTTTGTAAATGATCAATGTTTTTTTTTACGCGGACTTATCTGGAACCAATCTACCATGTAAAAACAGAATTAGGTGTATATGTATATGATACATGGGACTACTTAATTAGAATAAGTAATTAATTGATAATTTCATTAGCACTGAATTCTAAATAATGCCAATACTTTTTTTATTACCATTGTTTTCATTATGGGTAAGGGTTTTAATGGAAAAAGTTTAATAAGCAATTATTAAAAAAAAAAAAAAAAAAATAATCATCAATAATTAATGATTCAATTATAAAAAAGCATTATCATTATTGGCCACATTTGCAATCAATCTTTTTATATGATCTGCTCCCCTATTATGTGAATTTGTCATATAAAAACAAAAAAATCAGAAAAAATATAAAAAATTTCTGAGAATTAAATTTTTATGACATATTTTTATCCCGTTTGCGAATGTGCGGTACAGATTTTCAAAACTGGTTTGAATGCAATAGTAGTGCCTCTCTAAATTAAATAAAAAGTTACAGATTTATAAAACGCATAACCAAGAATGAAATTGATACTTTATTCTTAGCTATTAAAATCTACTGCCATCATAAATTTGCGGTTAATAAGAAAAACAATGATCTTTTTATCAATTATAATTAGTAATTATACAATTTCATGACTTTTGTAAAAACAATTGTAATTAAAAATTTCATTACATTAAATTACATTAAATTAAATGGTAGTTAAATTTTTTTTCATTGTAATTATTTGAAATAATGCCAATGAAGATTCAATGCTAATGAAAAAATCCCAAGTATGATGTATGTACATATCGCTCCTTTATTGCAACGTAGTCATATCTCGAAAAATCAAAAATTTGAAGTTACTTAAGCAAAATAACTCCTTGATAGATTTTTTATATGTAAAAAAAATTTTTGCCTTATATCTTAATCTGAACCGATATTATAGCGAAAAATGTCAGTATGACCTTTGATATATTAACTTAAACTTTTAAAACTTAAATTGCGTTGACTACGTTGCAATAAAGGAGCGATATGTTTAAAAATTTACTTGTATGTTTTTAAAATAAAATATATGTTCATGCGTAATTCATTAAAAAAATTTTATTTTTATATTTTTTTAATAAAGTAATAATAATAAAAAAAATAAAACAGCATTTGGGGATTTTTTAGGATTTAAAAAAAAGTGCCGAATTTGCAGTTTTTTTTGCAAAAAAAAACTTGTTGAATATTGCTAATTTTACATGTAAGAGTTCTGGCAACACTGCCTTTAACATTCTTCTTCGTTAAGTATAAAATAAAAATCTGTTGCATTTTGTATGAAGAAACGTAGCATAATTTTTATGATTTGTACGGCCGAATAGTTTGTTTTTATATTGAACTCCTTAAAATACATTATATTTTACTGACATCAGTATGCTATAGAAAATTTATTTACTTTAAAGACGTACTTAAAGACGTAGAAAATCAGCCAATCGAAGCTATAAATTTGTGTAGCATAAGCTAAGGGGTGCCTTAATAATGGAGTAAAGTACCGTTTTTTTAATGACTTCAAAAAAGAAGGTAGCTAGCAACTGTTTGATTGTTTCATTAATTCCATTTTAAAAAAATGTTCATAATTTTAAAAATAAAAGTGCATATCACTTTAGCTCCCAATAATAAAATTTATAAATAAATAAACTTAAAAATTAAAGCGCGACTCTTAATTTTCGAAGCATTATAGACAAACATTTGAAAATTATACAGAATAAAATTATTATTTATGTCCGTTATAATAACACGTATAAATATTTTAAATTATAAATTAAAGGGTGTACACATAGATGATGTAATTTTTTGTACATGGTCAAACTTATGAGCAGTTATAGACACGGTTGGAATTTACAAAGAATCTGTATTGCTAAGTCCTCTATAATAAGGATTTAATTTAAAATTGGAAATTAAAGAGCTTCCTTATAGTTGCCTTATCTTTTGAAACGTTATAGACTGACGTTTGAAATTTTAACAATCATAAATGAAAAATATTATAGATTGTCATCATAGCTGATCAAATTTGTCGTATATGGTCTCATCTTTTGAATTGTTATAGACAGACAATTCATATTTACACAGAACATATTTTACTGTGTCCGATCTATAAAGTTAGAAACTAAAGGGTGTCCCTATAGTTAATGATTTTTTTTTTTTGTATATAACCTTTTCCCTTAAACCCTTAAAGATAAACCCTTGTAATTTTAAAAGGGAGTAATGTTGATATGTCTACAATAACAAATACAAAAAACTTAGAGGATGTCCTGATAGGTGATGTAATTTGAATTATATGGGATTATATTTTGAACCATAGAAGCTTGATATTTACAGAGAACGTGTATTAACTACTATGAAATAGGAAATGAAGGAGGATCCCTATAGTAAAAGAAATTTGATGTATGGTCCAAGTAAAATTATAATTTGATATAACTATATGACCTTATATTTTGACCCGTTTTAGACAAATACTTGGAATTTATATATAGTGTGTATTGCTACATCCGCAAGAACCAGAATTAAAGTTAAAGGATGTCCCTATAGGTGATCTAATTTGACGTATGTATGTATGTATATGACCTTACCTTTAAGCCATTAATCATACACACTTGAAATTTACACAATGTGTGTATTGCTATATCCGCTATCACATTTTAAACCGTTATAGATAGACACATGAAATTTATTTAATTTTGAAATTTTGCGAAATCCCTATTTTTGCTTGTACCCAAAGGTCGACTTTATAATTCCTTATATTTTGATATAAAAAGAGGCACTTGAAAATTACATCGCATGAATGCTATGCAAATATGGATATTAAATGGTGTGCCCAAAAAAGTCGTATTTTAACGCAAGAAGCTTCTGTGCATTGCTGCAAAAAATGTATCTAGCTTGGAAGACTTTGTGTGGTAACTCCCATACAAAGTAAATATTTATCATTATGCAACCATAATAAGTAACCTAGGGACGCATTAAAAGTAGATTGTTGATATTTTGTACTCTGAGAATAAGGTTCGTTTTCGAATTAAAGTTTGGTGATTAGGGCCAGGGTTGTCAGATTTGTTTATACCTATTTCGCCAAAATCGATGTTCAAAATCACCATAATAGTTTGTTGTTAAAATTTGCCTGTAATATTTACAATATGTTTTTATTTTAAAAATATTTTTAATAAATCACAAAAAATAAATTTAATCGAAATAGTTAAAGTTCAAAAATAGAAAAAAATCGCCAAAATACCTATATAAATATATATTTTGTTTTTTTTTTCTTAAAACTATTAAAAATAGTGGTTACCATGTTCTTATTTAGAATATATTTTATGGGAATTAAATTTATTCAACATTACTAAAAATCAACAGATGTGCTGCATGCAAAATGATCCTGTGAAAAATCGCCCAAAAGCATAAATGAAAAATAGCCCAAGAAATCTTCATACAAAATTGGATAATATTTCATATGAAAAGTAACCCAACAATTTTGGTTGTTTTTTCGTCGTTTTTGGAGTATAATTAAGTTTTATATTTTTGGACGATTTTTCATAATGAAAAATTGCCCAAATGTTTTACTGAAAGATCACCCATTTTTGATAATTTGTAACGATTTAAACTATAAAAATAAGCAATTTAGTTTCTGTCTTTGCTTTTCCAAAAAAAGATAAACTTGCAGAAAATATATTGACATCATATTTAAGGTTTTACCAGTGGCAGTCTTCAATAGAAAGAGTTTGTAATAAGCGGACATTTAAAAAAGAAAAAAAATTTGTAGAGCTGAAAACTGTAGTAAAACTGCCGACTGTAATAATAAAAAGATTATTATCAATATGTGTATGTATTCAATTATTCTGTGAAAACTTAAATGATATTTTTGCTTTGTATTTCATAAAAAAAAATCGTGCGAAAAAAAAGTTAATTAGTTGCCACTTTCATTGGCAGCCCCAACGACTACCCTGCATTTTTTTAAAATATATTTCGAAAATTGTTTGTAAAAATTTTTTGCAAAAATATTTTATTGAAAATTTTTTCGAAAATTTTTCTGTAAAAATGCCTTTTTGAAAATGTTTTGTAAATTTTTTTTTTGTAAATATTTAAAAAAAGTTAATTTTTTGTTTAAAAATTAAATTTTAGTGATTTTTTTTTTTTAATTTAGGACCTGTCTGCAGTCTATATTGAATTAGAATGGTGACACTAAATAAAAAAACTTCTTAAAAAAATTTACTCATATTGACCCCCCTTTGTTCCTTTTATCTGCTCCTGTTTACCAGTGGGATTATTGGCTACCTCTATATGTATTGCTTTCTATAAAGGTCTTTAATACAAATTAAAGAAGAAAAACCCTACAATCCTAAACAAACAAAAATCTCTCCTCGCCATGGGTTATGGATGTCCTGAGATCACTATGCACTCCTTGGGATATACCTGTCGCGGTTTAAAATCAAATGAGAAGCATGAAAGCCGAAAAAAATTCTTCGTTTACTTCGCACCCTCAAAAGTACGAAGTAAACGTTAATGCACCTCTAGGTAACTGGGATCACTGCACCATATCCGCCTCCTTTTCGGTTTCCGAACTTCGAAGCGTTTCAAAAGCAGCCACGAAACGTTTAAAATACGTATACGATAAGGCTCGTTGGGCTGAGCTCAACGATTTTTTCCGGCATTTTAATTGGAAACTTTGTTTCCTAGACAGTAACACTGAGGCCATGGCGGAAATGGTTGTAAACATAATTTTGCTAGGAATGAAAGCTTTTATTCCATCAAAGCAAATTTCGATTAAACCTAGAATGAAATCCTGGTTTAATCAGACGTGTAAAAATGCAGTCAGATTCAGAGAGGAAGCATTCAGTGCCTGGGGTAAAAATAAAAACGCAGACACTGATTCGCTGCGCAAAAGAGCGAGATCTTCGTGTGCCAAAGTACTTAGGCGTGAAAAAGGTCTACACGATGAGCGTCTTCGTGCTAAAGTTCTTTCTGCCCCTCGGGGCAGTCGCTCTACAGGGGACTTGCTGGCTTTCCTTTCGGAAAAACTGTGTCAATCCATTCACCATTTCGGCGAAAGTAAGGTGGTGGCTCTAGATATCTCCAAGGCCTTTGATAGAGTGTGGCATGGTGCACTCCTGTCAAAACTTATTGCCTTTGGTGTCGGTGATAGCTTTTCTCGATTTATATCGAGCTTTCTCAGGGATTGCACTATACGAGTTGTTATAGATGGGATTTCATCAAACGAGTTCAAGATTAATTCAGGGGTACCGCAAGGCTCTGTTCTTTCTCCTACCCTGTTTCTTATTTTTCTAAATGACCTTCTCTGTCAAACTTCCAAACCTATCTACTCTTTTGGAGATGATAGCAGCATTTACCATTCGTATTCATTCTGCAGACGGCCGAGCCTTTTAGAGATTGGGGCCAAGCGGCAAAACATGAATGATACGCTCAATCACGATCTCGTAACAATATCTAATTGGGGCCGGGTAAATAGAGTCGACTTTAACGCTCGTAAGACTCAATGTTGTATGCTAACGCACCGGCGTTCGGCCGATAATGGTTCTACATCTGTAATTATGGGTGGTATAAGTATTAAGGAATCAGAAGCTCTTGATATTCTTGGCATGAAAATCCAGTGTGACGTTCGATGGACTAAGCACATTTTTCAAGTCTCAAAGGAAGCTTTCAAGTGACTCGGTTTTCTCAAACGGTGTAAAACATATTTCACCTCATCCGATCTCCTTACTATTTATACCACTTACATCTGTCCAAAAATGGAATACAACTCTCATGTATGGGCCGGTTCTCCAAAGTCTATTTTGGAACTACTTGATCGCGTGCAGGAGAGGGCGAAGAAGCTCATAGGTGACAGTAGGGTGTAAAACTCTATTGACTCTCTTGAACATCGATGCAATGTGGGTTGTATTTCGCTGTTTTATCGCTACTACAATGGAATGTGCTCTGATGAGATTAGGGAACTAGTTCCCGATATCCGCACGTTTTCGCGCACAACACGCTTTTCATTAAGAGCTCATCCATTTGTGGTCGATTGGCCAGTGATTACAGAGAAAATTCATTTTTTTAGCCGTACAGTTCGCTTGTGGAATCATCTTCCTACAGAGGTCTTTCCTGTCAACTACAATGTTGGAAAATTCAAATCGAATGTCCACAAACATTACTCCCTCTATCCTCCTTCCCATAACCTAATTTCCTAGTTCTGGCACAATGCTTTGCATGAGTAGGGGTAATCCCCTGAGTGCTGGTCCGAAATTAAAAAAAAAAAACTGAAGAAATATTGGTGGTCCTGGTTTTTGGCCTGCAGCCTCCAAAGGAATGATTTGGTGTTGCTGAATTACAATCTCAAAATTTTAGAAACTATGAATGACAGATTTGTGTGCTTAAATTTTTTATATCTCTTCTGGTACCTGGCAAACGACATTTCAACGTAAACACGGACAGACGCACGGACGGACAGGCGTACTAGCGGACAGACAGACGGACGAACAAACGGACATCGCTCAACCAACTTCTCTAGGTATAAGGATTCAGAATATATATACATATACCTTACGGGTCGGAAATGAATATTGTAGAAATTACACACGAAATGACAAACTTAGATATACCCTTTTTCCACTTGTGGTGGAGGGTATAATAAATATAAAGAAATTTACGTATGTAGCCTTATTTTTGAACTACAACGGGGAAACACTTTAAATCTTAACAGAGTATGTTTAAATTTGTCCCTTATAACAAGCACAAAAAATAAACCGAAAATTAAAGGGTGATTCTGTAGTGACACGATTTTTAATATGTACATATAAGATCTTATATTTGAACTTACACTTAAAATTTACACAAATTGTATTTTACAACAAACAATAATAATTAAAGGGTACCCCCTAAGACTTTAAAAACTTGTACTTTTAAAATTGTATGTTGTAAGTAGTGCGGTACCCTAGGTGTGTGAGTTTGACTTGAACTTGACTGATTTATTTTTAATTCTTTAAATTAAGAGAGAAAAAACTCCACTTATACATATGCAATGAGATTGCTGGTTTCGATTTACTTTTATTTGTAATTAATCAGTGGTTTCAATGCAACTACTTATCAATTAAATTAATCACCACTTAGACGAGTATACCTGTGTCCATTAACACAAAAAAAAATTTCAAATTAGTTAAAAAAGCATTATACTAATGCTTTTCCAATTTTTATTACATCGGGAACTAATTGCTGTTGGCTAATAGAGTAATTTGGCACTGGAAAAAAATTAAAATTCAATAAAAATAACTTCTTGCATGTTAATTCCACTTAACTTTTAACTGCTGTCGTCGTATCAATAACCCAACATCTCAATAAAAATTTTAGAGGACAAAAAAAAACAAAAATCAACAACAACAAGAAAACTTGAGTCATATTTAACCGATACACAGCAATATTTTGTATAAAACATATTGGCTGGTTGGAATTGAACAACATGTAAAACTATATAACACCACCACCAACAACAACAACAGCAAAAGCTACATCAGCAACAACAATATCAATAAACATGCCTCATTATAAATGCAGCGCCGATTTGTTTTGTTGTCCCCTCTATTTGACTCACTAGATAGAACTACAGCTACAACTACAACAATAATCCGTAGGAAAGTAATCGCCTTCTATTAAAAGTCAACGATAACTTTGTTTCATCTTGTCTATTTTTTGTTGTTGTGGGCTTTTTATTTTTATGCTTCAAGGGTCGTGATTTTTATGTTTATTCTATATAAAAAGTAATACAACAATAAAACAAGGCTTAAACGGCTATGACAACAACTACAAATATCGGCTGAAAGAGCAACAAATAACATTTGAATTGTGTGCTTAGCGCATGCTCATGTGCATGGCGTAAATATTTAACATTCGCATAAATTTACTTAAATGTTACTTTTTTTTTTGGAGGATGTAAAAAGAAATTGTAGGTTCGGTAGAAGGTTGGTAGATGACGACTTGACTTGGTTTGACTTAAGAAATTATATAATGTTGCTCGAAAAATAACCTGCATCAGACCTGCTAGAAAGGGATGTTCAAAAGAAAAGAAAGATTTGATTTAAGCACTAATGAAAAGCTTTTTAACTGTATGGAATGTTATTTCAGATGAATTAGTTCTAAGGGTTGGGTGGTACATAAGTATCCCATTTCGAAATGTTTCTGTTTCGTTAATGTGGCTGAATTTCGATAATGCAAGGGTTTTAATGTGCATTTTTGAAATGGCGTCAATGTCTACAACATTGTGCCTTTGACATGTACTGTTGTAAACAGACAACATGCAAGAAAGTAAAATACACCTAAAGTACGTGAAAATATTTTTACCGTTTATTTGAAAGATTTACAGGTCGATTGATCTTCCGTTTTCAAGACGTCAGCAAACCAAAAACCATTCAACCCTTGAAAGCTAACATTAAGAATGAAGTTGCCAATTTAGAGCCAGATTCTGCGTCAAATAAACAAAGCTAATTTTTAAATATCTAACAAAAATTTTTGCCAATTCACATTATATGACAATAATGTAGGGGAATATCGAAGCAGACCACTTTCATAATAGGTCCCTTTTCGATCAACTTCCGTCCTCTATGATTACAGGCAACCGAAATGTAATTTACGAAAACCTGTCAGTCTCAGCCTCTTTGCTTTCCCCGTCTCCTCTTCTGCCTCTGACTTTTGGGCATGAGCTGTAGAGACTCCGGCTCGACGTTGAAGGAACTTTTGGAGGTACCTGTTTCCGAATAGGATTTACCTAAGCCCACAGGGCCAGGTGTGCCCAATTCCTCCACATTTACCTACATAGCAGCAGGAGTATCTTCATAGACTGACTAGTCCACCCCTTGGGCGGTTTCTTTGTCATTCTCTTTCGATATCTTCCTTTGGCCAGTGGCAACCAGAGTTCCTAAAGGGATTGAATTCTCCACCTTTAACGAGGCTTCCTTGTCCATCCCTATCGAAATGTTCCGGTTCAACAAAATACGAGAACCTTTAGAGATTAACCTGTTCACCCCTTGCGAGGCGTTTCTGTCTATCCCTTCTGAATTCTTCCCTAGGCCATTATTGGAGAAACCGATGTCCACCCACACAGAGCTCCTTATGCGTGGGTAAGTCAATGCGAGCATACATCCCTGGCGTATGCTGTTCCACCGTGGACTAGGAGAGCTGTTAACTACTAACTAGCCATTTAGGTTCTCGGCACAGCTACCTACCACCTTAACCTTACAAGTGGGATTATATTAGATTAATTTTGCTTTGGTAATAATTCGGTAGCTCTCGAACCACTAAAGATATCTTAATGAAAATTCATAGAGTAGAGTTGCAGATGTTGGCCCCCTACAATAAAGGGGGTCTTGTGACTAAGCCCCCAAATTTGAGTACCTCAGACATACAGTTTTTTAAATGTCAAAACAAGTTTATTTATAACTGAAATGTTAAGATTTTAAATCTTAAATAGTCCTTGAAAATAGTAATGTGGGTTATCTCTTTAAGTTTGGAATAAAATTGGCTTAGAAAGTATTTTAGTTTTATTTTTTTCCGACCTAAATTATTTTTGTATTTTTGATGTGATGAGCTCAGTTATAATCGGATTAATATTTTAATATATCGGCTGCACTCTTAATAAAATTTCGAATAAAATCTTATCAAGTTTTGTTCTAATAGCGCCTTTCATTAAAAGGTTACAAGCCTCTGAATTGGGAAAATGTAAAAACTTTCAGTTTTCAGGTTTTTCCTTTAAAAGGAAGTATGGTTTCTTTGCTTATATACAGAAAGCTTACTTCGGTACTACTAAATTTGTTTAAACTATTTTAAAGGCAACCTATAGCACTTGACAATATAAGAAAAATTATCCTTTAAATTGTCATAATCAATTTTTAAACAAAATTTATAATTTATTTTTAAATTCCTCCAAGTACAAATCAACGAGATTGAGTAAAAGTAAACACCTTTTTAAAGCTTAATTTCTTGGGTACATACTCCAAAAAGGATTTGAAAGGCCCCTCGTTAACAAAGACAGGGTAGCAACTGTTGTAAAAAAGAAAAAAAAAATGGAACTTATGAATCCTATTTTAAGAATTCAGGTGTTAAAATAAAAATAATAAATGTTTTATTACCACTTGATTGAAAGCTCTCTTATCGATGCCACTTCAAAATTTTATTACGACATCTCAGTCCGATCAGAAGTGTGGCAATTCCAATTCTATCTTTGATTTATAAAAAAATCAGTTTAAGGTGAATTTTCCAGTTTTCCATTTAAATAATTTTTTTCATCATTTATTTATGGTTTCTTCAAGTATTTGAAAAATGAAGTGCGAAAAAAAATTTACGATACATTAATCTAGAAGTACACTTTTCTCTGATACCAATTTCTTGTATAAAATCCACAAACCAGCATATTTTTGTAGATATTATGCTTTTTATTGTACGGCTAGTGTGTTAGGCATGACCTATTGACCTGATTCCCTGATTTTCAATTACATCGTCCTACAGATATTTCTTTCAATAAATTTAATACATTACACGCTTTTGGCATTTTTCTCTGTCCTGCTGCAGCCACATGTCTGAAACATAAATACCTTTCAATTGAAAGGGGCTTAAATAAAGTTGGATACATGTATATGGTTCGGGGGCCTTAACCAAAGCAGAACTTTATTGTTGTTGGGCTGTTTCGTCCTTTTCTTTAACAAAAGGCTCCATCAATCTCCTCATTTTTTTTATAAAGAGAAGTAACACTTAGGCATTTGATACCTATATTAATCGTGTTACTTCTTTTGGAAAGGGATAGGAGTAGATAAGACAGATGGTTAGTGTGATAGTTAGCAACACTGCAATTGCACCTTGTGATTATTTTTCGCATATTCTTGCAAGCGCCTCTGGTGTTGTTTAGGCGAATTAGTTTAAATAGCCAATTTATAATTATTTTACTTCACCGGCGATTTAGTCCTCTTCAACCTCTCTCTCCAGATCTGGACATTTATACATAATGCGTCTCAGCATCTTCCAGGCACGATCTTCAATTTTCATTTCAGATAGTTGATACCCGAAGATACCACGGTCTGAATAAAATGTTGTGGACAGAATAGAATAACTTCAAATACTATCCGATGTTTGAGAAAGAGAGACATTCAACTAAAAGCTATAGGCAGAAGGAGAATGCCTTAAGGTTAGCGGTTATGCGGTTGCAGTGATAGAAATCACACAGCCACGAAAGAGACTTAAAAAGAACACTTTGTTACAAAGCCTTCGGTAAATCCAATAGATACACTTTTTCTTTAGTTGCGTACACTACTTGTACATATGTATTGTTGTTGCAGTTTTTTTAATCTTGAATGCTTTTTCTTTTGTTTGGTGAATAATTTTGTTAAAAGGTGACTAGTTTTTTTTGTTTTGTTTCTTAAACGCCTTTAAATATTTTGACCGATTTTGTCTAAAAGATTTTTCCTTAAACTGTTCACTCACACACGCACACATGGTACACTCACACACAGGCATGATTACATTTGGAAATCTAGTCACACGTAACTCGGGGTATGTTAATGTTGCAAGTTGACCAGCAGAGCCTTGTGGCAGTTTTATGTATTGTGTGGCATGTTATTTTTATTTAATACTGATGCTGATATTTATTTCTTGTTTTTTTTTTTTGTTGTATACTCGTATATTTAACTTGTGATGTTGTAGTTGTTATTGTCTTTAAAATGTTGTATTAACATATCATTTAAAATTCATGTAAAACACATGTAAAATAAAACAACCAAAGAGTAAAATACTTTGATACCAAGATATTGCTGGATGATAACGTGCGATAAAACCGAATAAAAAACATCATGTGCACTAAGGCCTCTTGCAATGACTTCGAGTTCTATACCAACCTAAATTTGAATTCTTAAATAGGTGCACATGGATGAGGTTAGAAAAGCTGCAAAAAATCATATGTTGCAACAATAAAAAGGGGAGTCTCCACCATAGCAGTAGTAGTGGACTAGAGTGTGTAGTTAAATAAAAGGGTATTGAGTTTAGGATTTTACATTGTTTGGTCAGCATCTTTAATCTGCATACAACAATATTTTCTAATACAAAAAACATTAGCTGCAGAAGGAAGACATTGAAGAAAATAGATAAACTAAGGTGCAACATTTGTGCTGAAAGTGTGGGCAAGAATGGTTTTTAAGGAAAAATGTGCCAGCAACAAACATAAGTCTTCAATGAATGCATAATTTACAAAAAATAGAACTACGATTTTACTCTGAGGTGGTTTTTTTAATGTAGAGGGATATCGAAGCAGACCAATTCCTTAATGGGTTCTTTTTGATCCCCTTCATTCCTTATTGATTATAGGCAACCGATTTGTACTTTATGGCAATCTTACCTTCATTGAGTCACGTGCTACCCCACTAGCCTTTACTCTTGTTTTAAATGATTTCACACTGCCGGCCTTCTTTCTCATCACGCAGTCTCTAGTAATTGCTAGCGTTTTTTCACCCCTTAAATCCCCCATGCCATCCACATTCAATTATTGTCAACAAAACTATTAATTATTGGAACTGTCTATTTTAGCCCTAATAGTACGTACTTCAATAGCGTCCTCAGCTAGCTAAAAATATTTTCTGTCCGCTAGCGGATTTGTTTAGCTCTACAAATTTCAAAGGCATTTCTAGCATATATCGGGTGGTTTTAAGGGCCGATGTTGAATGTAAAAATCACACCTAAACTTCAAGTTTTTTTCTGCATTTAATTTGACATTTCACAATTTCAGACTAACTCAATTTGAACCATGGAAAGATACACAATCGAGCCTCTCGTTAAAGTTATTCAGGCTTATTATGAAAATGGGCGTTCAAATCAATATGCATATCGTGCACTTCCTGATTTTTTCGGTCAATTTAATCGTCCAAATGTGCGCACAATCGGAAAAATCGTGCAAAAATTTGAGAAAACCGGGTCTGTAGGAGATGTAAAAACACCAGTGAATGCTTGTACAGCTTGTTCTGCAGAAAATATTGCTGCTGTTAGCGATAGTGCGGCTGAAGAGCCGCCCACCTTAACTCGTCATCGTTGCCAACAATTGCACCTCTCACGCTCATCGTTGATGAACATTATCCATAAAGACTTGCATTTATGTACACGATTACAAGGTGCAATTGACTCAAGAACTAAAACCTCTTGATCATTCTAAACGTCGTCAATGGCCAAAATGGTGGAAAGAAATGGCAACGTTGGATGATAAATTTTCGCAGAAAATCATCTTCAGTGATGAGGCACATTTTCACCTCAGTGGATTCGTCAATAAGCAGAATTACCGCACTTGGGCGAATGATAATCCAAGAGTGATTGTCAAAAACCAATGCACCCACAAAAAGTGATTGTTTGGTTCGGTTTATGGCGGCATCATCGGGACGTATTTTTTTTTCAAAATGAGGACGGTCAGGCAGTTACTTTGAATGGTGTTTGTTATCGTGACATGGAAGACATGGATGTGGACGATATGTGAATTCAACACACATTTGCGCGACAAATTCAATGACCGTGTTGTATCACATGGTGGCGCTGTCAATTGGCCGCCAAGATCATGTGATTTGACACCGTCATACTTTTTTCTTTGGGGTTATTTGAAAGAAAAGGTGTACGTCGATAAGCCAGCAACAATTCAAGAGCTAAAGGAAGAGATAATTCGTGAGGTTTGACAAGTTATCCTTAAAGGTTTACGATCAAACTACGCTTGCAATTTGTAGGATTTTACATTTAAAAAATAAATCTGTTCGCGAACTTCATAGAGCACTTCGTCCATTTTAAATTATTGGCCTACTGAGCAAGCAATTCGCGCACTAATTTTACTCTTCTCGATTCAAAACCATCAACAAGACAAAGGTATGTTCGTACCGGAGAGAATATTGCTGATGTAGCGCGAAGTATTGAAGAAGACATCGAAATTACGATTCGTCGCCGTTGTGGATAATGTTACAAAGGATCTTGACTTACGTGCCTATAAAATAAAGCCTGCGTAAAATTTAAAGCCAAACTATCATCGCTTGCATCGCATTTTAGCTGATCTGGCTCATTTGATACTGTACGAGGATGAGCCTTTTATGAAAAAATTGTGTTTAGTGATAAAGCTAATTTCTGGTTAAAATGGTAACGTTAATAAGCAAATTTGCTGTATTTGGAGCAAAGCCAATCCTAAAGTTGTTAATAAATCCCATTAAATCCATTAAATCCATTTAGAATGACTGCTTGTGTGTGGTTGACACGCTGGCGGCATCATCGATTCTTATTTCTTTTGAAATGAGCAAGGAGTTGTGCGAGCGGCGTGGTTTATCCCGACCAACCAGCAACTCTTGAAGCATTGGAAGCAAATATTCAAGGCACCATGCATGCCATGCGACCAGAGTTGTCGGAAAAAGTAGTAAAAAAACACGTAGTCTTGGCGGATATATGCCGAAAATCAAATTTTAAAACTAAATGCCATGAAATAATCTACCACATCTTTTGTCTAAAAAGTTACGGAATTATTGGCCTCCAATGATTACTTATTGGCTTTAGTTTAAATATCAAATCAACTTCTAACTTAAGATACTTTTCTATTTAAAATAACGAAATGTGTCGCCTATTTTTTGCTTTAAAATATAAAAATATCAGTTACCATTATTTGCAGTTGCAAAAAAAACCCTATTTTGCATATCGTTTTAGATCCTCGTATATTCATATGTAAGAGTTCATGTAAGACATACATCACTATCTGCTGAACAACAGCAGCCACATAACATGTGCATAAGAATCTTTTCTTAGTCGAGTTTTTTTGTGGTCTTTTAAATACTTTATGAATAAATCCCACAATAAACTTACAAAGATACGCCACGAATGAAGATGTCTTTTGGGTTTGGGTGAATTTAATTTGTAAACAAAACCCCTCTTTAGTTTATGACTTTAATACTTCCTACTTGTTGTTGTTTTTTCGGTATTTTTGTTGCTGATATTTAAATTTAACACCCTACAGAGACAGAGTGGTATTATTTTTATAAAGATTTAGTTAATACTGAGTTATAAAAATTATATATATACATACATACATACATACATACATACATACATACATACATACATACATACATACATACATACATACATACATACATACATACATACATACATAAATATATTGGTAGGACACCTTAGGTGATACTCAACTGGGGAAATTGGGATATATACAGATGGTTCAAAAAAGGACAATGGTACAGGAAGGGTAGTATTCTGAGAGAAGTTACGCATCAGATAGACTGGATAACCTATGTAACATTTTTCAAGCCCAAATTATTGTGGCGTCTGAAGCTGCTAGGTTACTATCTACGAGGCCGATATTCTCAGGTAATATCACTATTTACAAAGATAGTGAGGCGGCTTTGAAAGCACTCGGTAATAGGTGTATTAGATCGAACGTACTAAGCCGTTGTCGCAGAGAACTACAAGCTCTCAACGAACAACACACACTAAAACTGTGCTGGGTACACGGTCATTACAATATCGTAGGAAATGAAGCTGCAGGTGAATTGGCACGAGCTGGAGCTGTATTGGATAAGGTAGGTGTCAGATGTGTAGACGTATACCCTGATCTCGATTCTATATACGGGAGGATAAGGGAACAATTTGGACGTGATTCCGACACAATGTGGAATAATTCATTGAGGGTAATGGGGAAATGGATAAATTGTTACGTATGAGTAAGTCTGAACTGAGAATGTATTAGAACAGGACATGACGATCTCAGATATTTCTTAAGAAAGATTCGACTTTGCGATAATGATATATGCAGAAGAAGAGGAAAATACATTCCACTATCTTTGTGAATGCCCTGCGCTATCACAAAGACGCAATAAATGTTTTGGCTTTCTTTTCTTTCAGAATATTAAGGACTTGTGAGGCTCACCGGACTACTTAGAGGGACTATAGACACCAGAAAATATCAGAGGAGTCACAAATGCTCCATTGTACTGACCTACTGGTCAGAATCAAAATATTTTGGAAATAACTCAGCCATTTGTAAAGGGCTAGGATGATTGATCCAAAATTTGACATGAGCATAGCAGAGAAATATCTGAGCTAGAGTTTTGAAGTTGAGTACCACTCACAGGGGTGGCGCTATGTAGTCTGAAAATTCTTTTACTTTTTAAAATTTATTTAATAAATATTTTTTTTTGGTTTTCCTAAAAACAATAAACGTAAACGTAGTACAAAAAATGGTCCTGATTTTTAAAATTTAAAATTTTAAACTTTTACTCTCATCAACTGTAGAGTATTACACAAAACAGAATGTCTTGAACATTTTCCCTAATATTGGTGTTTTAATTCTTGTTGCTGCTGTTTATTTGCAAATTTAGCTGTACCTTTGTTTTCAACTTGCTATTGATGCTTTTTTTATTTCATAAATAAATTTAAAATAAAAGAAAATTTGTATACAATTGTAATGTTGGCACGCATTTTTTCTCCTTGATCAGCGGACAATCATGTTGTTTTTGGCTGTTCTGTGTGGTAATTTGCATGTTGGTGCATGTTAAATCAAGCATTTCATCATTATGTTTATTTGGTTTATTTGTTCTGTGTCTTTTCCAGGATATTTATCAGTTGTGGCTTAAATGTCTCCTAAATCTCTTTGATGGTGGTTTATTTTTTGTGGTTAGTGTTTTATTTTATTTTGTTGGTGGATAACATATACAAACGAGTACATACATACATACATACATACATACATACATACATACATACATACATACATACATACATACATACATACATACATACATACATACATTTGTATAGTCTTGGATACATCTAGCATTTCTTTAATTTATTTGTTAGACTAAAGATTGCTTGCAACTTCGATTGGTGGTTGCTGTAAAGAAATTGGAGAGTTTTAAACTATAATTTTTTCTTTGATTTTTGTTGTTTGCTGTAACAATTGTTGCTCTTTACAGTTACACGTCTAAGAGCTACAAATATTTTATTGAATACTAGATGAGCCCACACACGTTGGGTGCGTCCTGACAATATTTACTTTTATAATGCTTCACTTATACGTATTTACTTTATATAAAGTTAGCCATCCCTGGATAAAATTCTAAAATTTATATAAAATTCTAAAAATTAATGTACAGCTCTGTAAAAGGTATTTAAAATAATTTATAACTTAATTATCGATTTTACTAACGAAGACCTTAACTTGTTGTATTAAAACACTTTTTGGGAATCGAACCCACAACATACAGACCTATAGACTAGCATACTATTTACTAGCCTACTGAGGCATCTAATTCATATTTTGTATTACCAAAAAGCTATGCACAGAGCGCGATATAATCAATTTAAATGGCGAAATAATACTTTCAAGATTTGGACCTGTTAACTGGCCACCTCGTTCATGTGGCCTAATTCTCTGGGGCTGTCTTGTTGACTTTTAAAACCTTGACGCCAACGATCCCGGATTATATGGGGTCACCAGTCCCTGAGAGCAGCAAGGGCCTGAAACAAAGAGATAGAAACCTTTAAAGTCTTACCAGTTTCCGACACAACTGGTACCACGAGAAACGGTAGCCCTAAACAGATTTCCCGAAGCCTCTGTGACCCTGGCAGGATTTTAGGTAGTCGTCGACTGCTAAACATGCACCCAGAGAAAAAATTACACCATCTGTGTACAAAAAGACCACATACGGTGTCGAAGGTATATAAACCACGTTTGTTATCAAATTATACACGGACGGTGTCAATTTGACAATGAAATATTGACAACCAAGGATTGTTGAATTGACAACGAACGTTTACACTTTGTTGTCGAAGTGACACCATACCGTTGTTAAGTTGATACCAAACTTTTATAAATGTTTATTCCTTTTCAAATCTCTATATATCTAAAAATGACATGTATCTTCGTGATCGCTAAACTCAAAAGCTACTGGACCGATTCTGACCAAACTTAATATACATGTTCTATGGGGCGTGAGGAGTTTGAAGTTCATCCGACAGATGGCGCAATAATTAGTTTTTTTGTGTTTTTACACCGTAAGTCAAGAACTACTGCACTATGCTGTGTTTCGTTGAATTCGTTGGGTCCTTAATCAACGTGCAGTGGCGTTAATTAGCCGGATACCGACTGAAACCTAACATCTTTTTGTGAAAAAAAATATTAAAAAAAAGTAAATAAATATCTATCACTCCTTTTTTTGTGAAAAAAAATATATATTAAAAAAAGGAAATAAATATCTATCACTCTGTTTTAAACTCTATTTGCGCGATAAACCTATTTTATGTTTTGCTGAAGGCGTTAGGTGCTTGATCGGCGTGTGTATAAAAAAAAAATAAACTGTGTGCGTTATTCCAATTTTGATTTTTGAATAAAACATTTTTTTCTATTATAAATAACTAAAAACACTGATTTTGATTTTCTTCGAGAGGCAGTTCAAAATAAAAGAAAAATTTGGGGCCAGCAAGGCGGATCGGGCCCAGCTAGTTTATTATAATAATAAAACAGATTGTAATAGATTATAAATTTTAAAAAACTGATTTTTTAAAATGTGTTTTAAATTACAAGTAAAAAATGTTAAATGTTTATATTCATCACCATTTTTAAGCGCTGTATTTCCTTTGATTTTTCATTTAACAGTGTCTTCAAATCCTAAATTATATCAAATTATAAATTATATCACAAAAGAATTGTGTAAGATGTTCTATATAAAACATATTGGAATTTCTCTAACATATTGGAAAATACTCCTCCGTTTTTGGAGTAATTTGCCGCAGATGTATTGTTGTGCTTTCATGCTCCACCTTTCATGCTCCACCTTGGATTGCACAGACATTGTGTCACCATCAATTCCACACCATGAATTTATACTTATAAACATAAAAAAGTATTTAACTGTGATCGTTACAATTACAACACCATATTACGTCTGTTTTGTTTTTTCTGGAAAAAGATCTGTCTAAACTCCACTCTAATGGTCGCAGTGCTTGCCATCATTATAAACATGTCTCTTTAAAAACCTCAAACTCCTTAAAGTTATTTGTTCATTCAAACTGGTTAACTTACATTTTAAGAGGTCGAAGTTGATGGTTTCCGAGAAATATTTTCTAATTTTCGTCACGGGCTATAAAGCTTTGGCCGTCACAACGTCTCCAGTCGTTTGGAACTAATCTTCAATTGTAGATCGCGAGTTTGTTATTTAAAAAAAATGCGATAAATGATAATGAAAAATATTTAGTAGAACTCGTGGGGTTTGACATCATTGGGATAGTTGACAACGTGCGTTGCTAATTCGAGCACTTTCGTTGACAAGTTGAAGACACTCGTTTTGCTTGATAACACTCGTTGTCGAACAAAACCGACTATATAAAGGTGTCAAAGTGACGACATTTTGCAACGTAATTTTTGCCTCAGTGTGGAGTATTGCCCCTGCCTGTCATATTCTAAAATTTATACTTGTTGTGTCGTTATGCGCAGCAAAGGCATTTTTTATTGCTTTGTTTTCACCCAGTAATACGACCACTGTTAGGTTAAGCAAACACCTCACGGACTGACGGTAATCTGTATCACTAATTTTCCAGATCTATACGGATAATTCAGAAAAAATCGATTGCCGAAATACAGCCTAATTTACTGCCACTAGTGTGTGGAAATTAGACTACCGCTTACACTAGGAAAGAAATATTAAAATTAGAAATTTTGGCAAAAATCATAAAAGAGACAGACAAGACATTCTCAAAATCATGCCGGTCACAATTCTTGATTTTTTCCAAAGTAGTTTAGTTTATTATTTTATAAAACCAAAATCTCAACTAAATTTTAAATATTTTGCTACAATCACCAAACTTGCCATGGCATTTTATACATAAATCTAAAATGTATCAACGAACTTACTTACGTTAACTACGAGTGCAAAAAATGTACAAAATACCTTTGGTTTTATATAGTTTATGGGTCACCAATGTGCTACAATTCACCCAAATCAAACGGCTAACAAATTATGTACATAAATACGAAAATTGAATTAAAAAAAAAACTGAAAATTTAAACAAATTAAATAAAACACCCTCAACTTAATAAATGATAATTCGTGCAACACGATTTTAACTAGAAATCATAATGTCTCATAAACTTCATGAGCTAAAATTGGCTTAGAAAAATAACAATATACTTTAACACCTTCTTGGATTACCATAAACTATTAAAACCACCAATGCTCGAGCGCCAACTTCATCGCCAACATTATTGCACCGCACCGTTCAAATAAAGTTTATAAAACGAAAAAAAAAAAAAAAACAAAAATAATAATAAAAGCTAACTGCCAGGGAAAAATAACCAATGCCTAACCACATGCTGCCACCAAAAATTTATGCCACCTTCTTTATGACTTGTAATAAGAAAAACTGATAATTTTCCAACAACAACAACAACAACACAGCAGTAAAATAGCAGTTGGATAAGTGGTGAAAACGAAAGGAAAAATACGAGTATTATTTGTTTGTTATTAAATCTTGGCTCTCTACCACAGTATATGTGGTAGTAGTAAATATGATTAGGACGTTTGTAGGTGGAATATATAATTAGAATGTCTTGGGTTTTAAAAAAGGTTTATAATTCTTGTTTTTCACTTAAAAATAAAGCGGAAAGAACTGAAATTGATGTTAGTCGTTGGCAAGGATATTTCTAACGGGCTATTAAGTGGAAAATTAGGCGACTTCACAGAAACTGTGCTCGAATACTTAAAATATATTTAAAACAATGGAAAGAATTACAAAGGTAGAATCTCCAACTGAAAGAGAACAATTTTGAGAATTACGTGAAACTGTGATTAGGCAACTAGCTCAACGGTAAAAAGAGGTATTGAAAGGTGTGAATATTTTAAGTAAACAAAAAAAATAAAAATGCTAGATTCTAAAAATTAAATATGCCTTTTTTTTACCATACTCCAACATACCATATAGCAATCAAACTACAATACAACTTGCGAATAAGCTTATAATTAATAGTCTGTTTTAAGCTTTTCTTAATTTTGCTTATAATAATGTTTATAAAACGTAAATTCACAAGCATTTTTTAACAATTATTAATAAACTATTATTATACACAAATGTTTCTAAACAATTCGTTTTCCTTTATGACATATGTACATATGTATTTTTTTTTCTGAAAAACTTAAAAATAAATGTACAAAATAGAGAAATTAATGTTTTGGGCTATTAGGACACTACAGCACAAATGAATAGTTTAAATTTCATTGGCAGATCTAAGAATACTATTTATTCTCGAAAGATGTACATAAATACATATGTATATATTAATATATAATGTGCTCCATTGCTCTTCATATTTCTTTAGGTGAACATTTTTCTGGTAATTAGCCACAAATTACATATACATACATACAAATATACATTATTTGCGAAGATAATTCTACAACTATGTAAAGAAGTTTATAAAAATATTGAGACGAATAAGCTTTTCTATACCAATATTAATAAAATATTGTTTCTGTAAGCTTATTCTACAATTACAAAGATAAGCTTATATTAATCATGTACATATAATATTTTCATAAGGGTTTCCGTTTTGATTTTTCTACAATTGTTACCATATCATTTTTCAATATATGTATTCTAAAAACTTTTTCAAGCTTAAGGCTTATATTTATTTATAAGCTTTTTAAAATATTTTTCACTAGTCATTATATGTATGTTGGAAGGTCGTATAAGGTGAAAAATAGTACAGTATAGTGAAAAAAATCGATGTCGAGATTTTGACGGATTTATCGTTTTGAGGTCTCTTGAATCCATTTTGGCAATTTCGCGATAATTTCTGTGGGTGGATTGGCGTGTATGCCACTATTTTTGTGAAGTTTCTACAGGTCATACCGTTTGACATATGAAAATTAAATTTAGTATGTTCCTTTGGTATATGGAGATAAAGAGTTGTGGTGTAAATTTTGGGTAGTTTACTTACTCGAAAATTTTGTGAACGCTTTACAGGTCATACCCTTGAACTTATCAAAATGAAATTTAGTACGTGCCTTTGGTATATAGAGATGAATAGCTGTAAAGTTTTTGGGCATAATCGGAAGGGGGAAAGGAGTAGTTTTCTTATCCCCAAATTTTGTGAATGCTCTAAAAGTCATACCGTATGACATATTAAAATGGAATTCAGTATATACCTTTGGTATATGAAGATAAAGAGCTGTATAAATTTTGGGCATAATCGGGAGGAAGAAAGGGGTTGTTTACTTACTCCCAAATTTTGAGAACGTTATACAGGTCATACCGTATGGTTTATGGAGATGAAGAGCTGTATAAAAAAGCTGGGCGTAATCGATAGGGGCAAGGGGTAGTGTTCAAGGAGAAAGACAAAGTGTTAAAAATTATATCTAATGTCGGACAGCCAAGCTATGCTAAAGACATAAACCTGATTTGAGCTAAGGTCTGCGGTAGTCATGGATTGTGCAACATCTCTAAAATTACCTCGGTTCCCGCAACAGTATACAAGTTTGTTGGCTTCCCAGACACGAGGGTCATGTTGGTAATGAGCGGTCAGACTGTTTAGCCAAGGGTTTCGAAAAAAAAACGTATCCCTGGGTCGAAGCAGAGTTCTCTTATCTCTGACAGCCATCAAAACGTTTCTTTACGTCATCTCGGTATATATCCCAAAAGTTATTATCACTCAATAGGAGTGACTTATGGGATGGCTTACCGTACATTGCAGTCGTCATTACTATAAATTTATAAAAAAGACTTCGCCATTTTGTACTTTGTGCTTGTCCTGCTTTGGGGTCTCGTAGAACAAAATTCCTAGGAGGCTTTATAGAAAGGCAATAGGCCTCCAGGGGATATAAATGATTACTCACCGTATAAGATTATTGGCCTGTTAGATGAACGTAAAGGCTGTACAAAAGATTCCTTGAGTCGTGGTATTTAGGCCCTTTTACTTAATAATAATATTATGCGCAAAGAAAATCTACTACAATTTGCTATAGATCATATGGCATAGGGTATTCAAGTAAGAGGTCATGTTAATGACAGGCATATTGTGGTTTTTAGTGGAAAAACTCTATTAATTCGGATGGCCCATTTTCAATTATCAAAAACAAAAAATGTTTTTTTCTGTTTCCGGTAAAGCGACTTTAAAATACTTTTGAAACAAACTTTTTGTTGTAGAAATTTTTCAATGGCAATTGTCAGCGGAAAATTTTAAACACTATTTACAAAATTTACGATAATTTTGGAATCTTAATAAAATACAATACAATACTGTGAATAAGTAAGAATAGAGTATAGGAATACGATACTAGTGCTGGCAATTTCTACTACTTTTAATTACTCGATACAACTCAATACTCTTCAATTGAGTACTCAATGTCACTCAATATTTCCGTTTACATAATAGTAGAGGAAATTTATCGTCGTAGTTGTCAACTATATTCATACATTTACTAGCTATTCCCGGTGCGCTTCGCTACACCCATCCACAATAAACACTTGGATGAAAAGTATGATTTTAATGCGAAAACGGACGCTATTCTCAAGTCAAAAATGTTCCCATCCAACCTGTTTTTTGCAAGACTATACGTATTAACACGATAACAATTTTTTATTTTAATGGGATGTGCCACTCCCAGTATTTTGCTAGACTATGCACATTAGTATGAGTGTTACTTGTGCAAAGTTGCAAGACTAAACCTAATGTAGTTCACTTTGTATAGGAGGTACCACGACCTCCATTCAAATTCAGTCTCTGTTTATCTATACAATGTATCTTTGTATGGGGGTTACTGATGCAAAATTCCAAGACGCAACCTATTGCAGTTCTCTAGATACAGGATAATAATTTTTTACTTTGTATGGGGGGTACCACGTTCACTGTCCCAATTCAGCCTGTGTTTTGCTAGAGTATCCGCATGGGTATGGGGATTACTTGTACCCACTTTGAAGACCATACCTATTATAGTTCTCTATATACACAATAATAATATTTCACTTTGTATGGCAGGTATCACGCCCACTATCCCAATTCATTCTGTATTTTGGCAGAATATGCGCCTTGGCACAAAGGCTACTCTTGCAAAGTTTTAAGGTGCTATCTATTGCAGTTCGCCAGGAACTCGATAATAATTTTTTACTTTGTATGGGCGGTACCACGCCAACTATTCCGGCTATAGCTCATGAACCAATTCACATACAGAGATCGTTTGTACATAAGACCTTGGCGTCACCTTTCATATAAGCTTTGCAGAAACAAAATCGGTTCTGGCGTTTTAGAGAATATCAATTTCTAATACAATGCAACTTTTTTTTATATATATTATATATATTTTATTATATATATAGATTTTTAAAAATGCTACCCTAAAAGTATCGATTAATTACTTTTGTGTATTGAGTACCCAAAAAAATGATCGAGTATTGAGTACTCAATACTTTGCCAGCACTATACGATATTGGCCTAATCGATGAACCAATATTTTAAATGATATTGTTGAGTTCTTGAATTTACCCAATTTGCAAACTTTGCTCCAGCATTAGTCTATTCATGCTCCTAAAACCACCTAGCACTGTCGAAATTGCTGTCACAGAAAACAGTGTTACCAATTCCAATTTCTCCGCCGCTAAAAAAGAACTCCCTCTGGAAATACATATCTTTAGATCGCAATATATGTAAGTATGTAATAAACGATAATAAAAACGAAAGTAATAAAATAAAACAATGTTCAATTTTATTTCAACTTACCGCCAAAAAAATTTCAATGGGTATTATACATTCGTTTTAGCCTCCTGACAAATAATCTCTTATTACAAACAAAATATAATAACAGCTCTAAGAAATGGTTTTAAATTAAATTTGGTACAATGGACACATCAGTGGTACACTTCAAGCTTTTTTGGTACAATTAAATATAAAAATTATTCAATAATTTTTTTTTATTTTTTAATTTAATTTTCTAATTGCATAGTTCTCCGACCCTGTCTAAAACTAACTAAATTGCAACATTCTTGATTTATACTTAGGATTTTTATTATTTACTTTGGTAACCCTTTTATGTACATTCGAGTAAAAGTAATGGGTAATTTGGTTGCAAGGCCTTTATGCTGAACTACAGCTTTTGAACAATTTCGCATCACCTTAGTTGGTTTCCGGCTGTATTCGGCCGATATATTGTTCCATTATTTCTTTTGAAAAAATATAAGGTCTTTTATTTGTAATTATATGACACTTTGATTATTCTTGCTAATAACTCCAGGCATATTCTATCTGAATAAGATCCGGTGACTTTGGTAGAGTTTCAAAAGCACTTGATGGTATTTGTAGGGTAACCCGCTCCTACCATTGTAGGCCTTGTGCTTACGAATTAGGTAGATATTTTGTGAGTAACTTACCAACACAAAAACATAAATTTGAAGATTCAAGATCAGTTATTATTATTGTAATTACAATAATGTTTGGCCTCTCTATCTATGTTTAGTTTTAGTTTTGGTACAATTAGTAAAATTTTATCATTGCGGCGGTACAATTTAAGCATTGTCAGATCCCAACACTGGTGTGGATTGATTTCAAAGCAAAATCGAAAAAAATTGCAAGGACGCTGACGAAATGGCGGGCACAGCTAGTATATACTTAAAATAAATTAGTAGCTCATTTCCGTCTGTCTGTATGCTTTTCATTTGTGTTCGCATCACGTAAAAGCTACTAGGTGGATTTTAACAAAATTTTTTGTAGCATCCTGGTTCCAATATAGAATACTTTTTTTCGCAAAAATATCTCGCTTCCAAGAGAAAGTGGAGAAAAAGTAGTGATAAAAAGCAATTTCCGGTTTAAAGATACTGAAGTTTTCTGTTTAAAACTGGAATATTTTCAACACGGTTATATTTTCAACACACCTTTTTATTTTTAAAAGTGGGATATTTTAAAAACCAAAATTAGGCCAATTGTATAAAATTTGTATTTGCCTATGTCATCGCGGGCACAGCTAGTACCTAATAAAATACAAAAAAATATTTTGTATTACTAATAGAAAAATTTTCGTATTTAAGGTTTAAATAATTTTTTAGACAGAAAAAAATTTTCACCGATTAAAGGTTTTAATTGGTTTCAGATTTAAATTTAATAAAATAATTAATTGTTTTATTAGGAATTTTGTTGTTCTGATTTAAACAAATGTATATTTGAATCAATTAAAGAATTAATTGAACTTTAATTTGAAACAAAATGAAAACCTTTAATTAGTACAAAATAGTTTTCTATGTAACAGCTTTTTTTTTGTTTTAACTTATTGCTGTAGCAATAAGGAGAAACTGCATAAGGCTAATTTTTAAGTTTTGTAGGACAGCAATTTTAAACTTTAAAACTATTTTTTTAAATATATTATCTTTAAAATTTACCTATGGGAGTCAAAAGTATGTTTTGAGAAAAAAGAACTTAAATCTACCAAAAGTATGCAGGCCTTGCAATTAATATGTTGTGAAAGAAGTGTTTATGATTTACAACAATAGCTTTTAGTTTCTTAAGATAAGCAGAAAGTCATTTCGTTATAACTTTCTGAAAAATGGTACAAAATATTTGAAACTTTGTACATGGGTATTTCGGAGTACGGAGATTACAAACGTGCCAGTAACTTAAATTTTGCTTAAGTCGACTTAAGCACTTATTCCTTATTTCCACAGATTTATTAAGCCTTCATGCCAAAATCCTGAGATAATTTGATGAACCGCGCACAGCAATACTTTCTTTCTTTCTTTCAATTATGAACCTACTTATCAGTTTAACCACATAAAAAGTTTTGAAACGATTTTCAAGAAAAAAATTGCGATAATCTACCTTAAAAATGAAACAAATAACAAAATTCAACGCACTTAGATAAAATTATAGGTTTAATACTTACAATCTTTTCTAAGCATTTCCCTATATATTTTATTCACATGTGGTTGTACTCCTGCTAAATACCACATATTTAAGCTACTTCGTATGTTGTTTACGGCTTCAAATTCATTTTAAAAGGCTCATGATTGTGAATCATGAGTATTCAATTCAGTTGTATAAATAAAAATTCACATTACAAAAAAAAAAAAAAAACACACGTACAGTAGAAAATCAGAAATCAGGAACGTGTTTAGTGAAATGAAAACAAGGGTATAAAGACCTCCATTGTAAAACGATCACGCTTGCCATCCCCTTTAAACTCCCTCTCTGTCTACTAGCTGATTAGTTATGCTAACATACTTACACACGTTATGGCCTTATTATCCATTTTTTACTTTTGGTGAAAATCGATCCATACCAATACCGCATTGATCGTGAGCGATTTATGTAGCAGTTATGGTAGTTATAAGTGGTTAAATAACACCCGCACACGTTAAACTATGCAAAGGTTAACTATGGTAAACTATATCCTATTTGAGCTAAATATATGCTACACAAAAACGAAAAAAAAAACTTTACATGGTTATAAATATTTCGAAAGCCGACGTATCAGATACCAAATTTTATTAGCAAAAGCCAGCAACAGTTTAGTTTAAGTATTAACGAAAAACAGCACTTAGTTTTGAAGTATGAAGAAGGAAACAAAAAATTATAAATAAAACAATCATTTGTTACTTGGCAATCTTATACTCACTATACATACATATATCTGCTCTTTACGGTTAGGATAAAAATTTGTTCTTTGTAATTCGTACTGTTGCTTACGAAGCAAGTGTGTAATTAAATGTTTAATTAGACAAAATATGGAACAGCCTACAATCGTCATGTGCTCGTATGCGCTGAAACAGACAGCATTTATTAAATGAAATTACTATCTCTCATTTCACTTGCATGCATATTTGTATCTATCTACTTTATTGCTAATTAAAATTTAATGACAGGGTGTTACAACAGGATGTAGCGTTTATGATTTTTCTAAAATTATTAATGTGGCATTATTGAATTAAAGTTATGCTATTTTTTTGCGTTACAAGCGATTTTAACAACAAAGGGTAAAAACGTTACCCTATTGTTTTCGCTGCAAGGACTTCCGTCTCCCAGCGCCATCTATTTCTGTAACCGTAAAGGCACAAAGAATTCGTCATACTTTAACGTATTCAACTGCGATCAAAGTAACGTCGGATGAGGTTGACACAATGAGTACTTTGTTGACGAATATTAAATCAAAAAAGGAAACACTTGAAAAGCTCTCTATATACGGCCGTGCTATATACGAATCTTCTATACCCTTCATCATTGTGATATTATGTATACAGGCATTTTTGCATAAATTAAAATAAGTCGTATGAGAAAAAACTCATTCATGCTTTAAAGAAATAGAAAACAGCGGCTACGCAGCTTAATGAAAAGAACTTCCGTTGGCTACAATCGTCGCCGTGTAGTCATCTACTTAATGATTTTGAAGACGACAGCTACATCGTAAACTCTGACATTGTTTTAGAAATACCTGTTTTGCTTTAATAAAAGTAAATAACTTGTTCAAAAAATAATAAATATTTACTCTAAATCTTTTTGTAAATTGTAATTTTGTAACATTTTCTTTTGTGGAATAAAATAAAATTGTCGCATACAAAAGTAGAAATTAGCCTAAGTTGAATGTAGCCACAACGGTGGTCGTGTAGCCATGTAGTTTTCTTGGCTTAAATAATCGTTTTTTGCCTATTTATTTGTATTGTATTTATTGTTGACAGTTTTTAGTCGTATCCTGATGTTGTCTATGTGTTTAATGCATCTAGGTTTTAAAACAGAAATCTCATCTATTTAAGAATCAATTTCAAAAAATATGCTACTCTATGTATGTACATATGTACATTATTTATATTAAAAATATGTTATGCTACATTCACGATTTTAATTTTCATAAAAATATAGAAATTTTTTGTAAAAATTTTTGTAAATTTTTTTTTTTAAATATGTTTTTATAAAATTTTATACAAAAATTTTTTTTCAAAATTTTTTCAAAAAATTTTCTGTGAAAATGTCTTTTTAAAAATGTTTTGTAAATATGAAAAAAAAAATTTATTTTTTTGAAAACATTTTTTTACATTTTATTGATTTTTGTTTTAATTTAGGACGGCCCTGCAATTTAGTTAGAATGGTAGTTAGAATGGTAGTAAAGCAAAAAAAAATCCATATAAAAATTTCTTCATATTGACCCCCATGTACCTCTTAACTGCTCCTGGTTACCAGTATATTGCTTTCTATAAAGGCCTTTAATACAAATCAAAACAGAAAAATCCAACCAACCTAAAAACAAACACATATTTCACAACTTATTAACGGCAACGCCTGCGTACTTTTGGTAGATATAAGCTATATTATTTAAAAATTAAAAATACTGTAGTGGTAGACTTCGTTCTCACCAATTGACGATTGATAATTGAATACAAGTTTTCTCGTATTCCTTTATCTGGATTTGGTTGGTTAAATAGATGATGCTTACAACTAAAACACTACCCTAAGTAGATTAGATACAAGTAGTGCTGATGACGGACGTGGCTGTCTAGAAAATGTGCATTCCACTCGTTGCTGGTGTCTAAAAATTAAATTTTCCCAATTTTTCTTTAATATTATCACCTAATTTGTAATTTATTTAATTCTTTCTTAGAGAGAATTAAAACGAACTTAAGCTTGATTATAAATTTCATTGTATGTAATAAATTAAAAATACTTAAAAATCAGATATCAGATAACAAAAATCCCAAAATGGGAATTTTTAATATTTTACGAGAAAAATGTCAAAAAAATTTTCTGAAAATTGTACTCAATATTTTGCAAAAAAAGACCAGGGAACCGAATTTAATTTTAAATTGCTTATAATTCGCTTATTTTAAAACATAATTTATAGATTAAATCATCATTTTGTAGATGTTAAGTTCATATTTAAGACCATTATATAACCTTTAAAAAGTTTAAAGGTACGAAGTACCCAATTTTGAGACCATATACCACCACCCGTGGCAAGTGAATGCTGCACAGCATCAAAACTTAAGCTCAGATACTCCTCTACTATGCCCAAATCAAATTTTGGATCAGTTGGGCTAGACCTTTAAAAATGCCTAAGTTATTTCAAAAATAGTTTTATTCTGCCCCACTGTGCAGTGATGTTCGCTACCGTCTCAGCCTTTTCTTTCTTCGATTTTCATCTAGATAATACTTCCATCATCTGTCCCTAACGCAGTTATCTAGATTAAGGTATTCTACAATGCGAGTATCGTAGCACTTTACTGGCCTTCCTGCTAAAGGGCTCTCTGTCTACCTACATGTGGGTTTACCTATTGTACGACCTTCGTTCGCATTAGGCCATTTCCCAGTTCTGCTCTGTGTTCTGGTCCACAAAAATTCACAGCAGATCCCCTTTTTGCTAGCAGGGCTGCTGCTCCTTTCTCAGTTGCACATATGTGTAATTTAACCCGCATCAAAGTTACCTCATTAAGATTTAAACTACATTTCAACGCTAGATTAGAGTTTACGTTCACTTTTCTCATGCATTTTGTAAGCGACTGGTTGTCAAGTGTAATGAGAACTGTTCTTCAATTTACCCAACTTTCCAGAAGGTGATCCAACTCATGCCGCAACCCAAGCAATTCTGCCTGGTAACGGGAACCCACCAACGCAGTGTACAGGACAGGTTCACCTCAGCTGTGTATACTCCTGATCCTCCTCTACCGTCCATAAGAGAACCATCAGTAAAAAGGCTGCTGTTGATCTCCATACATTTATTGTATAAAACGCCTTCCGAAATAAGAGTGCGATGCATTCTTTTGACTATTCTTCTTCTATAAATCTTTATGTTTAAATTTTTTATTTTTTTTATTATAATAATTAATAATATTTTATTGGGGCGCTATTAAAATTTATTTATTTTTATCATTAGTTTACGAAAAATTTATCTTTTATTATGGGTATAAATATTTTGTAAAAATAAAGAAACGCATTATAGCAATTTTTTTGTAGTTAAGTCCCCATTTTAATAAAATCTGGGAGCTATTGAAATAAGCTCTTTTTTATATTTAACTTACAAAGGCCGTAACTCTTCTTAAAGAACCCTGTCGTTTTACATTTTATGCCTCCCCTTTAAATGTATCTTTCATAATCTTTAGTATTATTGGCCAATTTAAAGGCTTTTGCTGCCGCCACCATTGCAATTAAAACTAAAAAATACCATTTAAAAGAAAAAACTATAAAACAGACATTAAACTCAGAACAATGTAACATTTAAAATGAATTTTATGAAATGTTTGAAATGGTCTCTTCCCTTCCCTAAACAATTCATTTCTTCAGGTTGTTGTCATTTGTAGCTGTTACTTTGTGTCTTTCGTTAAAAGTGGCAAAGAAAAAAAGAGAACACACTTTTTCAAGTTTAAAAGCATGAAGCATGAAATTTATTTGCAACTGCAATAACAAACTATAGAGAAATATTTACATATACGAGTATATTTAAGTTGGGCTGATTGATTGTGGTGGTAACGCGTTTTGCGTTTCAGAAAAAGGGGTCTTAGACACAATTTAAAATGGCTTATGTTAGGTCAGTTACGGATACAACATGTTGCACAAATTGTTGAATGTTGTTTTTTTTTTTTCAAAATAAAGTTCTTGGTATATTTTCTGTGATGAAAACATGTATTTGTTTGTGTAGAAATTTGTTACGCCCTTTACGTGCAATTAAATGTTAATGGTGGTAATACGTTTAAAAAAAAAAAACCTTTAAATGGCCTAAATCTCTCACCAAATGTTTGCAATTAAATACCGCTAGAAATTTCATCTTGGCTTAAATAAAGAAAAATATTTCTTAAAAAACAACAACAAGTTACAAAATGCTAGAAAACCCCCAACAATTAAAAATTAATTCTTTTAACATTTTCTTATCCGCTGCATGATTCCCAAGAAAAATTCATTTTCTAATCGAAAATACTGAATCAGGATGCAACTAACAAAATGCAAGAACAAAAATCAACCTGAAACAGCAACAAAAACCGCAACAAATCGGGCATGACTAGAAGCAATCAGTACAAATTCCATGTAAAACAAAATCAAACTTTAAAATTTCATGGCAACATAAAGGAGCAAACAAAAATAAAAAAATTAAAAGAAAAAACGCCAAAAGTAGTCAAACAGTAGTAACAAATGAAATTCGTACTTTAAGATCGATTGCTGTTGGACACAAAAAAAAAAAATAATAATAATAGAAATTGTATTGAATACTACAGCCTTTAGGAAGCAGGAATTGTTTTCCTTTTATATTTTCTAGCATTTAGTAAAACGTTAAAATATTTTTCCAAAAACCTAAACAAAAACCAAACAAAAATCTCAACTCTTAAATAAAATAGAAACAAGTTAAAAATCTTGAAAAACGCTTTGAAAGGTCAACTGCAAAAGTCAAGTGCGCTTAAATCAAGAACAGCTTCCAATGAATTAAAAAGGACAACATAGAAGGCATGAAGATGTGTAGCCAAAGCTGCTTGGGACAGAATTTAAACAGTATTTGTGGCTGTTACTTGCATCATGTACATAGATGGGGTATGGCATGTAGAGGCATGAGCTAAATGAGTGTTACGATATTGATCAAAATAACAGAAACAAAAATAGTTTTATTTTTGATACTATTTTAGAGTGGCGTTTTTGCAGAACATTTTTTACTTTAAGGCGTTTGTAACCAAATGCTAAATTCCGATTTATTTTTCAGATTGATTGATTTGAATCGATCGATGTTGATTTTGCATATATTTTAATTGAAAGAGTTACCTTGGAAGTAGCTCTTCATGGTAGAATTATTATAGTTATTAGAGTCAGGGTATACTGTTACCAATAGTACTTGGCTTAGCTAAATATATTCTATCATAACCTTCTATACAAACCTTGGTAAAAAATTGTCTTTATTCTTTATATAACGGCAGGCAAAGAATTTATGTTCCTTATATTATTAAACATAACACATACAAAGGCCTAACAGTCCACCAGTCAATGATCAATAGATCAGTATTACTTTAAGGAACACTGAGATACGAATATTTGCAAATATCTCATATCATGGTTATTGAGTGGTTATAGAAACCATATTATCTTCTCTGTAACAATGTATGGTTGCGATGAACTTATCTTAGTTATGTGTAACATAACTTTGGTGACGATAAACAAGTGTTGGTTAAAATTTTATCATTAAGTGGTTACTACGTACGAAAAATTCAACACGGTTGGTTTTAAGTATTCAATTTTTCAAACTACAACCAAAGTTTTAAATATTCCAAGATAATATTTTAGTTTGAACCATAATATATTAGTAATAAACAAAATATGTTTAATTTATTCGTACATAACCAAACAATTTTCAAAAACAAATATTGTTTGTTTATGTTTACACTTAAAAAAATTATAAACAATTGATTCGCGAATCGCCGCAGCGAAGTTGACATTGAATGTCAACTTTAAGATTTAAGATTTTAATCGCTCAGCTGAAGAAGCAAACGACAATGCCGACTTAACCATTGAGACCGACGTTGATGTAGTTCTCAATCACCGTTTACAAGAATGCTTTGCATTCGGAGAGAAACAAAGTCTTCACTTTGTACTTGAAAGACTACATGAAAAAGGTGATCAAAGTGATGTCTTCAAGAACAATAAAAACAAGCTAATGAAAGAAATCTTGAGCCGTTTTAAACATTTACAATTCTCTACTGTTAAATAAATGGACTGCGATGGTATGGTGGCCATATGCGAATACCGTGAAATCGATAACCAAAATGTGTTCACTCTTATGTTCTTCAAAAATGGTTTGGAAGAAGAAAAATGCTAATTCAACGTTATCACAAAGATACTATTGTTTGCTAATTTATGTATATATATATTAAGAAAATCATCATGTATTTTATATAAAATCATTAATAAAAAAAATAATGAATAATTTGGTATTTTATTATCAAAAATGTAAAAACCCTGGCATATGCTATATGACATGTCATAGTTTGTAACCGTATTATAATCATATAATGTTTATATTAATAATAATATGATTTAACTACAACCATATAATTTAACCATAATATGTTGCTCTTAGATTATGGTTACCTCAACCATGTTTTTTCTTTGTGTGTATCTATATGTATAATAAAACTGTAACAGAATCAGAATCATTTCTGTATATGAAATATTTTTTGAAAACTTTTTCGCTGGTGCAGAGAGTAATCGAATACATAGTAGTGGAATACAAATAGCCATTTTTGTCTGTCTGTCTATGGTCGCATCACCTAAAAACTACTGAATGAATTTTGTGAGTATCTTGGTTCAAATACCGTAAATATATTTCATTTCCAAGAGAAAAAGTACTGAATGTAAGCAATTTGACCTATTTAAAGATACCTAAACCTTTACATTTTTTAACGCGCGATATTTTACATACTCTTTACAATTTTCTATAAATTTTGTTCCCAGGGATGAATACCTCTATACAAAGTAAATACATTAACCATAATTAAAGAGGCTGCTGTAGCTCAATTGGTTAGAACGTTGACTACTAAAGCATGATCACAAGTTCGATACTCAGCCGTGGCAACATTGTATTAATTCTCTTTATAATAATGCACAAGAATGATAGAATACAGGATTACGCGTTGTTTTCCCGTTAGATGTTGTTGTTCGGCCAATTTAAAGTTGCCAAATCTATAATTGCTTCATATAAATAAATACGTACAGAAACATCTAAGTAATTTGCAACCCTGCAAATATACGCTAAACATTTTTATTAAAAACTCTCGTAATTTATATATTTCATTTCCAAGAGAAAGAGGAGAAAAAGCAGTGAAAGTACGCCGATTTCTTTTTTTTATCAATTTAAGGGTACTGCATATTTAAAGCAATATTGCGCAAGAGATGGAGCTCTTTTAAAATAATGGGTAACTTATTTCCTATCTGTCTTGTACAGAGCTTTATAGATAACCAAACACACAATTATTTATTACTTTATTTTTTAAGCATTTGATGTGAGAAAAAACTCAATTCATTAATTATTATTATTTGAAAGATAAACCCGTGAAATTAGATACTAATAATTTTAAAAACTGAACATTTTTTATTTGGTTTTAGTCATACTATGATTTTATACGAGCAAACTCATCATAACATATTTACTAATAATATGTTATGGTTATAAATACAACATTATTTTTAGAAAAATAATAAAACTTTAGTTGCATTTTGAAAACCATATAATTCAAACCAATCATTTTATATTTTTTTTGGTGTAGCAATCATTAAATGATCAAATAGTAGGAAAAACTTGCTTGTCGTGACCATAGTAAGATTAAAACAAATATAAGTTGTTCATCGCCGCCATATATTGTTACAGAGAACATAAGATGCGGTAACCGCTAGTCCCACGGGGATTCCACAAATCTCTATGGTTTGCTATTGGTAAGGATCTTCGGGGAGTAACGTGGTGACTGTTGTTTGGACCTAAATATACTGCATATCACAGTAGTTTAGATAGTCTTCAAGTCCAAAACAAGAGACCTGGGAGCATGGTCATGCCAGCCATGTTATAAAATTGCTACTTAGGGCGTAATGAGGTTGGTAGACGTATTGTTTTAACCCAGTAGTAAGACCACCGTTCACCACTGTATAAAATTTGTATTATTTGCTCTATGGTAAAAAATCACCCGAAATTTGTTTCAAAACGTTGACCTTCATTATTAGAAAACAACCGAATTCTATCTCGCACTGCCAGTAATAACCAGTCTGGCTAATAACTAGATGGAACAAGCTATCTCGTATATAAAGCTAGGGCTTTTGGTCTGTCCCGTAAAACTGAGAATTCGATGTTATCCTGAACATTACGATGTCATGTCACCAATCTAGGGATGCCAAGCTGCAGCATTAGCACTAGAAATGCTAACGGACTTTTCGGCACAGAGATTCAGCTGCATGGAATACAAGTCTGATAAACAGCATTGGATAAATCCACCTATTGCAGTGTTGTCAACAGGATTTTCTATCTCTCAGATTTGGTGGTAATGTGCGCGAATCGCACCATGTAATCGATGGTACTTTTACTGCTACTGAGCTTGGTCATAAGTTCAGTTGGCAGTTGGCTATAAACTCGGAGATGAAATGTTGTTTCCAATGATATTTTTAGAGATTATAAGAGTAATAAGGAAACACAGTGAAATGTCTTTCCTGCCCGCACTTTGGTGCTGCAAGATTTTGAAGATTTGCTTGTCTAAGAGATTCCAAACTAGAGCTGGTAGGCGTTTTGAGCAGCCTCATACTACAACTTTCTTCCCAATATTTGTAGTAAAAATCAAAGTCTAAAATTGTTTATAAATTTCTAACATTTTTTATAATTTATTTTTTATCGAATTTTTCATTCGACATTGTATTACTTATAACAACATTAATTTTTGGTTGTCTTCTTCTTCTTCTTTTTTGAGCAGCAGCAGCAAATAAATAAAACACAATTAATAATCTGCTCTAAAATCAAAATTGCTTATTATTAAACGTGTTGCACGTGAAATGTTAGTAAGTAGTTAGTATTATTACTTGTTGCTGTAGCTTTTGTAGTGGGAGCTACCGCTTGTGTACTGAACTAGGAACAGGAACAGCATATAAAGCTTAACGAATCTATAGCTTTATTAAAGTAACAAATAAAGAATTCCACAATTGCTTACATACTCTTTATGGTTAAAAAAAAATGCTTTTAACTATCGCAACCATACATCACGTTTCGGTTGTGGTGTGGCAAAAGCAGCACTTGCGGAGATTCCCAAAAAAAAGAACTAAACTAGAGAGAAAAAAAATTTAACATCTTGATATTTGGGAAAAACTACTTTAAAACAGTCTTAACTAAGCGATCACTTGCTGACGATGACGGTAAAGCGATGATCACAGGATCACTAAAGTAAAAACAAAAATAAAAAATAGAAGCAATAGAAACAAAGCAATCGATAGATACCTACAATGAATAGTATCAACAGCAATTTTAAAACAGTTTAACATTTTAATGCTTTTTCAATGTTTTGCTGTTTGCTAAAATCAGTTTTACCTTTAGGCCTTTTTCGCGTATTTAAGCTACCGATCGTCAGATTAGCCCAAACTCATTCATATGATCGTCGTTCGATCATGCTTTTGTAATCTCTTTCTCGCTATCCCTTTCTCTTGCTGTTCTTGTTGACTCTTCATTAGTATTAGAGTGCATGGAGTTTGGCTTTGAACACGGTTTTCAGTCTTATCGATTGTATGGTGGTACAATTTTCCCGCAGTGAAGTGTAAATCTGACAATAAAGTGTTGTTATAGTTACAGGCAGCAGCTATTGTTTTTAACGTTAAAACTTAACTATCATCCTTTCGCTCGTATACTTCTCTTGATTTTTAGCTTTTTTACTTAAAATTCGTTTCAGTAATTTGGCCTTTGAACTATTCAAAATAGTTGGTATAATTGCTTGAAATTATCAGCGATCACTTTTGCATACAACTGCAGCGACTACACGAGTAGCAAGCTTTTCTGCTATCACTCACTTTTTGGCTGGGAGTTACAGGGTTTGCTGCAAATCACCTAAACTACATATTGTCAGTGGCAGCATCTTTAAGGTTTATTTCCTTGGATATTGGGTTACTATGAATTTGTAACCATTAATCTACATATTGTTTCGTTATTGTTTTCTTAATGTTGATTTTGTTGTGAGCTGCAAGAAGTGTTGCAGCACATTTGTGTTTTTAATGAAAGTGTTTAATATGCATCGCCACATTATCACCATTTGATAATACGGTTTAGGGCATGTAGAGGTATTTAAGTTGTAAAAAAGGTAACGCTACTTGTTGCAAGTCTTCATGCTACAAATTTACCAAATAACCAAATAATTGAGCAAGGCGAATTCATTGATTTCAAATTAAGGCAACTTGTTGGAAAACACACTAATCATAGATTTAGCAGAGCATTACCCCTAAAACATTTTAAATTTAAATTATTAAAGTTAAATATTATTTTTTTTTAATTTGTATCCTAACCTTATTGCTAAGTATTATTTACTTGTCTAAGTCCTAACATTTGCACAAAACCTCACATTTTCTTGAACTTTTCATTAAAAAAAATTTATGTCATTTCTACGCTTGGGTAGCCTGCTGAGAACATAAGTGGCCAAAATACTAAAACAACAGCTAAGTTCTTTAAAAACATTAGTTATTTAAGGCAATTCTAAGCTGAAGGCAACCCTTTCACATAAAAATGCAAATAAAAACAAAATTAAATTGCAGACCACCAGGGCACAAGGAAGTAAGGCTTTTACGAACCAAAGCCGCCAATATTACACTTGATCTTGCCTTAAAAAAAAAAAACAGTCACACAGACAGACAATATTCTTTTCTGCCAATTGAATTTTCAAACGGTTTTAGTTAAGAAAACAAATCACACAAATAAATAAATTAGCCGTTTGATACTGTTGACATTTATTGTCGTCAACACTTAGTGTAACATGAATCGTTTTATATGGAGTTTTTATGGACTTATAAAAGAAGTTAAATTTTTGTTCAAAGAGAAAAAACAAATAAATAACATTATCCATACTAGTCATATGCGAGGATCGTTCGACGAGTTTAAAGTGGTTTTAACTAAGTAGCCTTGCCTGTAAGTAGCCTGGAATATTTATCTCAGCAAACGTTAAATTCAAAGTTAATTTTTTTACAGTAGACCTCAAATTAGAGTCATTATAGTGCAATGAAATTTATGATAAGGGCGTTTTCATGAGAGATCTTCTCAAAACTATTTCATGAAATAAGCTGTCAAAAAAAAGCTGACACTTACAATAATAACCAAACCTAAATTAGAGGTTTAAACACTAACTAAGACCTAATTTACACGATGCAATTTTTTCACGTCTTTTTTTTATAATTCTCGTTTAAAGTTGCAGCGAATTACATCGTAAACTTTTACGATAAAATTTTTGAATTTGTTTTTGAGATTTTCTTTTCATTTCATATTTGTTATTTTTATTGTTTGTGCGCACAGTGGTTTGAAAACGATTTATTTTGGGTATTATTCGGTAGCTCATGAACCACTGATGGTATATTAATAAAATTTCACAAAAGCAAAGCAGAAGTAAAAATGAAAACGGTTGGTTCCCTAGGGTATAGGGGTCCTTTGGGTATGACCCCAAAGTTGGGTACCTCCGGTATATAATTTTTTGGAAATGTCATAAAAAATTTAGTTTTGACTAAAATGTTAAGATTTTTATACACTTCACCACAGGTGGAAAGGGTATATATAAGTTCGTCATTCCGTGTGTAATTTCTACAATATTCATTTCCGACCCCATAAAGTATATATATTCTGGATCCTTATACATAGAGAAGTTGATTAAGTGATGTCCGTCTGTCCGTCTATACGTGTTCGGGTTGAAATGTCATTTGCCAAGGCACTAGAAGAGATACAAAAAATTCAGGAACACCAATCTGTCAGGCATGGCTTTTAAAATTTTCGTATTGCAATTCAGTAACACCGGGTCATTCCTTTGGAGGCTGCGGGCCAAAAACCACACCAACCTATATTTTTATACGTTTGTCTTTAATTTTTTTCGGCTTTAATGATTCTGTTTTGCCTTTTTTTTTGTCAAATAAATATTAGACTACGACAGGTAGATCGCAAGGAGTGCTTACAGATCTCAGGGGATCAATAACCCCCTGCGAGGGGCGATTTTTGTTTGTTTTTAGATTGGTAGGGTTTTTGCTTTGATTTGTATTAGAGACCTTAATAGAAAGCAATACACATAGAGGTAGCCAATGAACCCACAGGGTACCCACTGATAAATAGGAGCAGCTTAAAGGACCCCCATGTTGTTTTTAGATTGGTAGGGTTTTTTGCTTTGATTTGTATTAGAGACCTTAATAGAAAGCAATACACATAGAGGTAGCCAATGGACCCACAGGGTACCCACTGATAAATAGGAGCAGTTTAAAGGACCCCCATGTGTCAATATGAGGAAATTTTTTTATTTTGTAAGGATTTCTTTTTGGTTTAGTCTGACCATTCTAACTCAATATAGATTGCAGAAAGGTCCTAAATTTAACAAAAAAATTTCAAAAAATTTTTAAAAAATTTTTACATTTTTTTTTTAAATATTTACAAAAAAATTTACAAAGCATTTTCAAAAAGATATTTTACAGAAATATATTAGAAAAAAATTATTTTTTTTAAATTTTCGAATAAAATTTTACAAAAAATTTTTAAAAAAATTTTTTACAAAACATTTTTACACACAATTTTCGAATAATTAAAACAAAAATTTCAATATTTCTTTGAGAATGAAAATCATGACTGTAACATATATTTAATATTAAGAATATACATATGTTTGTATGTGTGTATATAGAGTAACATATTTTTTTAAATGCGTTTGATTTTTAAATACATGATATCTCTGTTTTAAAACCTAGGTGCATTAAACACATAGACATCATCAGGATACCGACTACAAACTGTCAAAAATAAAACGATTATTTTGAAGTCAGCAAAGCTACATAGCTACACGGCCACCGTTGTGGCTGTCGTCAACTTAGGCTAATTTCTATTTTAACAAAAGAAAATGTCACAAAATTGTAAATTACAAATTCATATACAAACAAAAAGTTTTGGAGGAAATATTTATAATAACAATGTCAGAGTTTACGATGTAGCTGTCGGCTTCAATATCATTAAGTAGCTGACAACACGGCGACAATTGTAGCCAACGGAATTTGTTTTCATTTGTCTTCTATTTCTTTAACTCATGAATAATGATTTTTTCTCATACGACTTTATTTAAATAAAGAGTCAACAATATAGATGATGCTGTACATGTCTGTATAAATAAAATCAGCGTGGTGAAGGGAATAGAAGATTCGCCACGGCGGAATATAACAATTTTAATTGTTTAAATGCTAACTTGTGTAGGTTGTCTCTTTTACTTTGGGAGAAAATTGGCTTATAATGTTTTACACCTTTTTCATTTTTGCATACAAAATGAGAACAAAAATCATGAGGAGGCGAGGTTTAGGAAGCTGTATTAATCAAATGGTAAAAGAAAATTTAAAATTTTTTATTTTAATATATAAATTCCCGGAACGGGGAAAAAATGTTCGAAAAAATGTTTTTTTTTACAAAAGTGGCTACCCTGCCTTTATTAATTAGGGGACTGTCAAATCCTTTTTGGATGCTTTAAAAAACCGTTCACGTTTTTTTATCGGTGTTTTACACTCCGAGAAATATAACAATACATAATTTAAAAATTTTGTTTCAAAATTATCTATGTTTGGATATGGCTGAAGGGAGTATCGTTATAATTTTTGACCTAATTTTTCTTTTATTCACATTTGCTATAGGTTGTCTTTAAAATGATTTAAAAAAATTTACTAGTACCGAGGTAATGATATAGAATTTTTCGTTTTTTGTTATATTTAAGGGAAACACCCTTTCTGTTAAATCGACCCTCGTCAAATACGCACATGATCTTACCACACTTTCACAGTTATCGTCATCTCAGAATTTGTTTTGTGTTCACGTTTATTTCCAACTCTCTGCCCAGTTGTAGCCGGCTGATGTCAATTCATTTTACACTTTGTGTGATACAACACAACATGTACAAACGAGTATTAACCAAATACAACAACGATTTTGTATGACCAAATACAACGCAATAAATTTATTACTAAATAATTAATGTGCGTTTTTGTTTTGGCCTGCGAAAGTCAATTGCGTGATCTGCTAAGCCACCATGACACTCTACACTTCTCGATTTGGCGTCGCACAAAATGAAAGCTCTGCCTAGAGTGTTGCTTCAATTACAAAAACAAAACAAAAACAAAACGAGTGACACATTACAAAAGCGGCAAACGCAAAATGTTGTGTCAACAAAATGACAGCCAAAGTGACAGCAAACGTGAGTTGCACCAGATTTTTACCAACATTGACACCTCATTCGAAGTGTAACTGTTGCGACGTGAACGTGTGCTAAACAGCTTTAAACCAAAAGCCAGCCGAGCCGACTGGCAGCTAGTTACAGTCTGCTTGTATTGCCTGCGTTAGCTTTAGAATACGATCGCTACATGCAACATATCCAAACATTATTTATCCAACAAACACTGAAACCTTTGACTGTAAAACGAGTTGCTGCAGTTTAAGAAATGCGTCAGTTGGCGTAAATTGTAATTTGACAGTTTAAGCGTGTTTGGCATTTTTAATGAACCCCCAGTTAAAAGGCGCATTTTTACAACAGCGTGCGTACGGATAAATAGTCATGTATTGATGTGTAATCGGTCTCGTATGACAACAGTAACATTCGCCGGCTTAATGTTATAACTTTTATTGTTGTTATTACTTTAGATTGTTGTTGTTGCTGTTGTGGTGTTGTCTTTGTTCTTTGAAGGTGCCAATGGCGCTTGAAAACTTGTCAGATAATTGTCAATTAAAATACAATATATTAACGTTGACAAAATGATCATCACCCAGCTACTTCATGTACTTCAAAGATGTGCAGCGAATTTAATATTGACGGTGCCATATTTAGTTCGAAAGATTTGTTTTTATTTTTTTTTTTTTTGAAAAGAATCTTTAAAATAATTAAAAAGTGCTAAAAAGTGTGTACTGTTAAAGATATAAAGAGTTGGCTAAGATGCATTGAAAGTGTGTGATCGTAAAATACAAAGTTGAAAGTGAAGGGCAAACTTTTATGATCAATTGCAAGGGGATTTTTGGGTTAATAGCCAGCCATTCTGCACAAAAACATAAAATTTTATATTTACACTTGAGATAGACAATCATAAGCGTAAGTAGGTCTACGTGCATATAAAACCGAAATTGTTTGTGAGATATTAATTAGAGTCGAAAAAAAATGATGTTTTACACTTAAAATCCAAGTTTGTTGAGAATATGAATCGCAGGTTATTGATCTCTTTTAATAGCCAAATGACTTTCCATATCAAGAACTTTTCTTTTTGTAATTTATGTTAAATCTATACATATAATAAAACTGAATTAGGACCATTTTTGCACATGAAATGGTTTTTGAAAATTGTGTTGTGTTGGTGTAGATAGTAATCGATAAAGATTACAAAACTCCAATTTTGCGAATTTCTTTCTATCTGTCTGCCTGTTTGTGTTCGCATCACGTAAAACGACTGGACGAATTTTAATAACATTTTGGGAGAAGGTGATCAAGTTTCTCCATTCTAATATAGGATACGTATTTCTTATAAAAATTTCTCATTTCCAAAAGAAACTAGAGAAAAGTAGTGAAAGCACGCAATTCTTACGATATAATGGCTCTAAAAACTTGGTAACACCTTTTATTTTTGTAAGCGAACAATTTTAAACACTATTTACAGAACTTTAATTTTAGAATTTTATATAAAGAATATGTTACAACATCCCGAGTAAAATACACAGGAATGGGTACTTCTACATATAGTAAATACATAAACCCTAACTATAAAAGTAAGTGTCTTTTGATTTCGTGTCGATTGCTTTCAAAGCATATTTAAAAAAAATGTCACGATGCACCTGACGCTAATTTAGCCGGACATTAGGCCAAAAATTTAATTTAAGAAATGTAAAAATTAGGATATGCACCTCGACAGACAACAAAATTCTGAATTGTATGGAGAATTTTAAATGCTATTTTTTAGCGGGAAATAAAATACTATTTACAGTAATTACAATAATTTTAGAATTGGCGGGCACAGATTGTTATGAATAAATAAATTATTTTCAAATAAATTAAATGCTATAAAGTAATAAATTACAAAAATGTTTTTTATTAATATTCTTGAGTGGTGGCGATTGGTTTAGACAACTTCTCTTCGACATAAAAGCTTAACAATTAATATTTTTAAAATTAGCCAACAAAAAAAAATAGATGTTTCAGGGGGGAAGGGGTATACCTCCCCTTGCGCATAAAAACTCAAAAATTTTGTTTTTATGGCATTAAGACGTATGTAATCCATTTCTTTTAATAATTACATTATTTTTGCAAATATTATTTTATGTTACCGCCCACAAAAGGTGCGGGGCGAAAAATGGAAAATCTCATGGGTCCAAGTTTAGGTTTTTAATCATTTGCTGACCATAAAAGTTGAATTTGCTAAACAAAAGTACAGAAAAACTTGAAAAAAGTTAATTTTGTAGAGGTAAGATTAGTTTTTCTAAGGAAAACTTGGTCCTTGGTTTTCAAGCTTTAACAGCCTATGACCATAAAAGATTATTTTGCCAAGTTTCATTAGTCTAGGGGCACTCAATAATAAGCCAATATAAGATAAAATAAATGAGTCAAATGCGAGTTATGCTTGGTTTTCATTATGTCATATGAACTGTCAACAAAAACTGCCTCAAATGAATTGCCGTCATTTTGCGTCAAATGCGTTTTCACTGCATTTTAAGAACTGACAAAAAGTCGGTAAAGACAAACAAAAAAGTTGACAACTTATTGTCAAATCTACTTTAAGAAAAAAATTATGCCATATCTGCTGACAAACTAAAATTTTGCGTTTTCACTTATTTGTCATTTAAGATGGCAGTTGGTGTGCATAACTGACTGCAAACATAGATGGCACCATATGACAATCCGTTTTCATACAATTGCCAACAATTTGGACAATTTGACAACACAAATGACATAGTGAAAACCAAGCATTAGTCTCACACAGGTAGGGTTCCGTACTATGTTTAGAATGCCTTTAAAAATTCAAGTTGTTAATTTTTTCATGTCTTATAGGGCAACCTTTATTTTTAAAATCAAAGTCAAATTCGCGAAAATTCCATCGCTATTGGAACACCCTTTAAATTTTAGGAATTGTTTTTATAACGGCCTTGGTAATACACTTTCTATCAAAATATCAGGCCTACCTATTTCTGTTCAGCGGCCGAAGTACAACATCTACTGTAAACAATTCAAGAGTCTACCTATTACGGTTCAAAAAATAAGGTTATTTAAGTAAAAATCATGTCTCTGTCGGAACACCCTTTAATATTGTTATTTGTTATAACGGCCATGGAAATTCTTTTTCTAGAAATATATCAAGAGTTTACCTATTACGATTAAAAATAAGTCACTATACGTGAAAAACATGTCATTGTCGGAACACTCTTTAATTGTTAGTAATTGTCATATCGGCCGTGGCAACATATCTCTTGTACAAAATTTTAAGAGTCTACCTATTACGGTTCAAGAAATAAGGCGTTATACATGAAAATCACGTGACTATCGGAACACCCTTTATTTTTAATTATTTGTTAAAGTTTCCATAGTAATAAACCTCCTGTAAAAACTTCAAGAGTCTACTTATTATCGTTCAAAACTTATGCCTTATACACGCAAAACACGTCACTCTCGGAACACCCTTTAATTTTAAGGTTTAATTTTATATACTTGTTTAGAAAGCGAACATAGTGTTAACTACTGTTTTCAAATTTTAAGTGGTTGCCTCCTATAGCTTAAGAAATAAAGACATAAAGGCAAATAACACCTCACTTTCGGAACAGCCTATAAGTTTTAGTATTTATTGCTACAGTGGCCACAGTTTGAAAATTTCAAGAGTCTACCTATTATGGTTCAAAACTTAGGCCTTATACATGCAAATCACGTCACTATCGGAACACCCTTTAATTTTTAGATTTATTTTTTTAAACTTGTTTATATAGCGAACTAAGATTTAATTACTGTTTTTAAATCTTGAGTCTATGCCTCCTACTGTTGAAGAAATAAACACATATTCGTGAATAACACCTCTCTATCGGAACACCCTGTAAGTTTTAGTATTTGTTACTATAGCGGCCACAGCTATATACCTTCTGTGAAGGTGTATCAAGAAGAAGGTGAATCAAGAGTATACCTATTACGGTTCCAGAGATAAAAGGCGCTGACAGACGGACAGACGGACAGACATATTAGCGAAAACAATAGGGTTTCGTTTTTACCCTTTGGGTACGGAACCCTAAAAATAAGGTCCGGCTAGATTTCCAAAATGTGCGATGTGGCGGGAATTGAATTGAATTTAATCAGAAAGTTACAAAAAATTATTGTTCAAATTAATTATTTTCAAAGATTGTTTCGTTGAATTTTTAAATTTATGCGATACTAAATTTTACAGATATTGATTGTTTCAGAAAGTAATTTCTTTGTTAAGTCAAATTTTAGAATAGTTTTTCTCTAAATATTAAAAAATTTTTCAATACATAAGTTATTGTAGGATTGTTGAGTCGTCGGATTCTACAATAGTTTAAGGAATATTTTTAGTTTTTTCTACAACACGAATAACATTTTACAATTTGTTAATCGAATGATGTGGAATGGCATAAGGAATGGAAAAGTTGATGTAGGATTTCCAGACGACCTGTATTGTCCAGTGAAAAGGCCAGGTTTTAGTTACACCCTAAAGAAAGGTATTTAATAATAACGATATTATTTCGTGGATGAGTCACATTACAACAAAATTGCCATTTTAAATTTAAATTTTATCATATGAGAACTATAACTTTTCATAGCTTCTAAAAATTTTAGAAACATCAAATGTAATTGAAAACGATAATTTGCCGAAAGATATGCTAATTGATAATATAAGGTCCTTCCTTTTTCAAACATGCGCTTAAAATAAAGTAGAAAATCTAAATAAATTGATGTCATTTGTTCTTTCACCACCAGTTAGCAGTGCTTTTTGTGGAAGGTATTTTAGTATTTTAAATAATCTACACTCACAAGAGGTCCTTTGACCTAATAAATGCTGAAATTTTAATAAGAGTAAATTTCATTGGCGTAGAAGGGCCCTTCTGGGGGTGCAATTTCCCTCCACACTTGCTGTTGCCCACCCCAGAATTTTTAAAAATTGTACTACATATTTATATTCATAATATTATTTTCCACTAAAGTTGGTTTTGAAAACCCCCCTACCCCCACCCTAGAAAATATGTCCCCCTACGCCAATGGTAAATATTAGTGAAAGTTGCAAAAATTATTTGCGTACAACTAAAGCAAAAGAGTTTCTAGCAAATAAAATTACAAAATATATGTGTCAACAAAACCAATTAAAATCTTTAATTGGTGAAAATATTTTTTTCTGTATACCTATAAAATAAAATTTGAATTCCAACACCACAAAAAACAGGCTGACGTCTGCGAAAGGTCGAGTTTTATATACGCAGCGCGAAACTAACTAACTCATCGGGAAATACAATTTGTCTCTACTGATCATGTATTCTTTAACAAATGGCTTTTTAAATAAACCGATGGATTCGAATTTGGAATCAAAATTATTAATTTTGATTCCAAATTATTCTTGATCAAAGTGTGCTGTTGCACTCTCAACAGAAAGGAGTTTGATGGTGTCCAAAAAACCCTAAACAAGAGCATGGGTCCATGATTTGCCATTACACAGGGTACGTAGCCGTAAAGAGTGCTGCAATAGACAATGGGGGCGCTAGTCTACGCTTATATTTCCCTCAGTGGTAAAACCACCGTCGGAAAAGAGCCAACGACGACGTTAAATTATATCACATCTTAGGGGTGCTGTAGCTTAAGTGGTTAGCACGTTGACTACTAAGCAATGGTCACGAGTTCAATACTCAGCCCTGGCAACATCAATTTGTCTGATATGTATTAATTTCTCTTTATAATAATGCATATCACAGCGCCCTCCTTCGCCGGTATTACCACATAGCACTAAATCGCCGGCGAAGTAAAACAATTATAAATTGGCTACGATAGCTTCGAACTAATTCGCCTTAATAACACCAGAGGCGCTTGCAACACTTTTCTAAAAGTAATCACAACGTGCAATTGCAGTGTTGCCAAGCTTTATTATCACTAATCATCTGTCTTATCTACTACTATCTACTACTTTCCAAAGGGAGTAACACAGTTAATATAGGCATTAATTGCCTGAGTGTTACTTCTCTTAAAAAAAAGTATTTATCACATCTGTTTCGAATAACGCGAAACGTCTAAATCTAGCCTGTTTTGTGTTGAGTTGGCACCCTGCTCTTATATGTTAAGTATTAAAACAAACTTTATGATATGAAACCCATTTCTACAATATTATTTAATTATGTCCTCCCATGTATAAAATGTTCAGATCAATGATCTAGACATGGACAACAAAAATTATTGTGGACAAGCCTTTTTTATACTAAAAGTGTCGAAAGGTCTTTGCACTTTTCTCAATACAACTTTGATAATAAATTTTATTTGGATTGTAACTGGTATCAAATCAGGAAGCAGCGTATATCTAAAATTTTATGAAACCTAAATGTACATAAAACATTCAGACACAAACATACACACACACACTCACACACACACAAACATGCATTTTCGCATTATCATTTGATATTCTATTGCTCTGTTTCTTAAGAAATAATAAAACACAAAAAGTCTTAAATTTCACACTAAATTAGGCGGCCACTTTAAACGTTCGATCAGCGTTGCATACAGCGTATCTATGAAATTCGAAGCAACATCCAATAATTTCTATAATTTTCTTAAGATAATAGAGCAACAGCAACGAACCATAGTTAGCAACAGCGGTAAAAGTAACGAGATACCAGAGTAAAATTTAATGTAGGGACCAATTTTCACATGGCATAAGGATGCTTGACAAGCGTTTCTTAAATAAGGTTGTTTTTGTTGTTATTGTTGCAACAAACGTTCTAAAATTGCACGCGTGAACTTAAGGGTTCATTGGCCAATTTTCACTTGATTGTGAAATGAAACTAGTTGTTGTTGTTATTGTTGTTAGTGTTGGTTGCTGTTGTTGCACAGTTTTTTTTTTATTTATTTTTGCTGGTTGCAGTTTTTGTAGTTTGATGATGATCATGAGCACGATTTTTAACCCGCTCATTGGGTGTCGTCATGAAGTGATCTTGTTCGCACATAAGACAACAAAAACTGTTTTACTTGTTATATTTCTATGTGTTTTATGGTTGGTGTTGCTGTTGTTGTTGTTGTTGCTGTGCTCGTTATTGTTGGTGCAATTTAGGTGCGCAACAGTGTCCTCCTAAACTTAGACAAGCTGGCAGTCACTCAATGTTGCAGCATGAGTTTCTTCTTCATTTTCTGTAGTTTGTGTCTGGCGAAATGAAGTGAACTGAAAATAATTGCAAAAATTTTCCAAATTATTTGCTTAGATTACAACAGAGTGTGAGTATGGGTATGGGTGTGTGTGTGTGTGTGTGTGTGTATAGATGTTTTTAATACACCCACGTTTCTTACGCATTAAAGAAACACCTTTCCCATTGGCGCTATCTTTCACATCTTTAAAATAGAAAAACTATAAAAATTCCTTTACGTAAAAGTCCAAAAGGAATTGTAAGTATGTAATCGTGGCTGCCTATTGGTAAATTCGTGCATTTAACATTTCAGTACCTTTTTTGAGTTGTTTTAACAATCTTTCAGTTTTTGTATTTTGTTTTATGCTGTTTGCATTGGGCCCAACAACTTTATCACTTTGCCATGAAAATATTGGCAATTGGTGCAGTTTATGAATTAAATCCAAAATGCAACCAGCTAAGGTATCTAGATGTATGTAGTTACTTTGACGTTTTACTTATTTTTAAGTTTTCTCAAAAAACGATTTGTATTTACAAGCTTTCAGTCTATGTAGCAGCTGTAATTTGGTACAACTTCTCATAGTTCTTTGTTATCTATTGGCGTAGAAAGGCCATTCTCGGGGGTGCAATGACCCTACAGACTTGCTGTTGCCTCCCCCCAGAATTTAAAAAAATTGTACTATACAACGCATTTTCACATTACGCAATTTTTGTCCCTCCTACAACGCGGGTATTCCCCATATAACGCGGAGATTTTCACATTATATTTCTGTACTATAAAATGATAAGCAATTTGCACATTGTGTTAATTTGTTGCTATAAAATTAAAATTGTGTTCCTAGTTTTTGTATAGTAAAAAAACTAGTTATACGAGAATACTCGTTTAACGCGCTTTCCTTTAACGCAGATCCAATCCACCGTATTATAGGAGGGATGACTGTACTTTTATTTTCATAATACTATGTTCCAATAAAATTGGTTTTGCACCGGCTAAAAGGGAGCTAATGGGGAAATAAAGCCATTTTATTTTGCTGAAAAAATTTATTACGCCGAATTGATTTAATATAAAGGGTGTTTTTTATAGAGGTATAGAACTTTAGGTTGGCATTACTTTTCAAGATGGCGACCGATTGAATACCTATCAAGTGATTTATTCTCAGTTTGGTTTGGCAATTCATCATGAATAGACTCACGCCTGAACAACGCTTGCAAATAGTGCCCAAAACGAGATTACCGTTGTTCCCGATTTTCATAAGCGAATTTTGTTTAGCGCGCTTTATGGGCTGGTGGAATCATTGGTCCGTACTTTTTCAAAAACGATAGTGGCCAGAACGTACAGTCCTGAATTAAATAACCATGATGTCCAGGAGATGTGATTTCAAAAAGACGGCGCAACATGTCACACAGCTCGTGCCACAATAGATTTATTGAAAAACACGTTTTGGACCTGTGAATTGGCCTCCAAGATCTTGTGATTTAACACCGCTAGACTACTCTCTGTGGGGCTATGTAAAGTCATTGGTCTATGCGGATAAGCCACAAACGCTTGACCATTTGGAAGACAACATTCGCCGTGTTATTGCCGATATACGGCCACAATTGGTCGTCCGTTGTCCAATTTTCTATCCGTTGTCCAATTTTCGATGACTCGTTCGAGCATTTCGACTGGTAACTGGCGAATGAAACGCGTGATCTTTTCCTCCAAGGCGTGATTCGAAGCGGGTTTGTCGGCATAATCTTTAGACTTTACATATCCCCAGATGGAAAAGTCTAACGGTTTGATATCACACGATCTTGGTGGCCAATCGTCCGGTCCAAAACGTGAAATTATGTGCTCACCGAAATTTTCTATAAATAAATCCATTGATTGATGCGATGTGTGGGAAGTGGCGCCGTCTTGCTGAAATCAAATGTCGCCGAGATCTCGAGCTTCAATTTCAGTCATCAAATAGTCGCTTATCATGGCACGATAAAGGTCGCTATTGACGGTTACGTTCGCACCGGCATCATTTTTAAAGAAACATGGACCGACGATTCCAGCGGCCAACAAACCAAACCGTTGTTTTTTCTGGATGAAGTGGCAGCACTTGAATCTCTTCAGGTTGGTCTTTGTCCCAAATGCGGATATTTTGTTTGTTTACATTGAGCCAGAAATGGGACTCATCGCTAAAAAAATTTGCCTCGGAAACGTCGGATCTTCTTGGAACTTTTCAAGAGCCCATTGAACGAAGCGATATCGCTTAGGAAGGTCGAGCGGCTTCAGTTGTTGCACAAGCTATATTTTGTATGCTTTTAATTTAAGATCTCGAAGTAAAATGCGTCAAGTCATTCTATACGTCAGTCCTAGTTGCTGCGAACGGCGCTGAATCTCATCCAAACCATTTGGCGCGTAACATACTAAATGAACCTGGTTACATTCGACTAAAAAGAAGAATTTAACCAGGATATAAGCGGGACTACTATGGAGACACGCTTAAACTTGCAATTATTTTTATACTTCTGATTATAGAGAGCGTAGTATGTACTATAATGTTAAAACTCGACTTCTAGGGAACATTCTTTAATTTTTTGTAATTGTTATAGCTGCCATAATAATACATCTTTTGTGAAAATTTCAAGAGTCCACCTACGGACCGAAAAAGTGCCATATGAACTGTTGAGCTGAAGTGAACTAATGACCTAAACTGAACTAAGGAGCTGACTGAACTAAGGAGCTGACTGAAGTAAGCAGCTGACTGAACTAGTAACTCCAATGAACTATTGAGCTGAATGAAGAAGTGATATGACAGACAAGTGACTGAACTAGTGAGCTGACAGGACTAGTGAGCTGACTGAACTAGTGAGCTGACAGAACTAGTGAGCTGACTGAAATAGTGAGCTGATACGGACTCAGTGGAGTGATCAGCTCACTTAGGTGAGTTGAGTGATTACTTCAACTGAATTAGGTCGTTCATGAACAACGCAACTCTACAACAAACCTGATAAGAATTTGCCATGCCATTTAATTTCTCATGGCATGAGTTCTACCTATTATTATATCCTTTGAGCAACCAGCAATAAAAAAAAGGAATGATAGAAGGAAACAGAAATAGACCAAAGATAAAGGATGAATGTTTAAGGAAATTACTAGGGTGGCAACGAATCAGTTATTGGCAATTTAGATGGAAGATCACATTTTAATCTAGCCAAGAGGCAGAATGTTAGAAAACTAAGGGATGTTTAATTTTAAGTTCGTAAAATAAAGAGAAAATGGAAAAATAAAGAAGAAAGATTAAGAAACCGAGATATTTTTAGGATACTATTGGGGTAGGCAGTCGTTTGGGCTCTTCATTAAGTACAATGTATATGTATGTTATATAACGGAAGGGAGAGTGTGTTGGAAATGAAATCTTTTATTGTTGTTATATCTGCACAGAAAAAAATTTTTGCTCCTATTAACAGTTTTAATTAGTTTCAGATACAACTTTAATTTAATTTTTAATTAATTCAATTATCTACTTAATTGAAATATTATTGAATTTATTCTTAATTAATTATATAATTCAGTCAATTAAAAAATTAATTAATTTTGTATCTGAAACTAATTTAAACTGTTAATAGGAGCAAAAATTTTTTTCTGTGTGATAGGTAGCCTCGGCTCATTTAAATTTAATAATGGAAAGTTTTTCTAAAATACACATAAAAAAGTATTTGGTCTAATTAAAGGTTTTAATTAGTTTAAATTAATTTGTTAATTGATTCAAATATAAATATATAAACAGAACAAAATAATTTATAATTAAAAAAAGAATTGAATCAATTAATTATTTAATTAAATTTTAATCTAAAGCCAATTAAAACCTTTAATATGCAGTTGCTGGCTCAAAATTTTTTTTGGATTATTTTCAGGAAATTCGATAGCCAAAAATCCAATTAAATACTCAAGAGAATTATACATTCAATAATGGTTCCTTTTTTGGTAACTATCAATTCAAATGCTGTTTATTGAGTGCAATCAATTTGTAGCCTTAATAAACAACCTAATTCTTCTTCTGATACCTTCTCTAAGTAACACCTTTTTGCTTGACTTAAAAGTCCCCATTGCAATATGGTTGGTCACATTTCAAATTACCGCTTTCATGATCGGTTTTTTTTATTTTATTTTTTGTAATGAACGTGCCTTTTTTCATGTCAGATTTTTTAATATTATTTTCTCTTCTTTATTTCTTAAAATTTTGCGTTTTTTTTCCGCAGCAATATTAACCTGTACTCGTTCATGTTACCAGAATAATAATGACGATGATGGCTTGGAATTGGGTTTGGTTTTAGTTTTCGGCAGTGATCATGAAGCCCATGCGTTATTGTCTAAACAAGAAGAAATTTTAGAGCTTTCACACATATACCTACACTTAAACACTCTAAAGACATCGTGGCATAGAATTTCGATTTTATTTTATTTTTTATTTTTGTTTTCTAAAACTAATATCTATGAATCTACACAATTTCTAATTTGACGATATATTTTCTTACAATTTTGTATTTCTGTGTTATAGTTAAGTGTGCACGTTGTTGGTGCCTTTGTTTTTTTAGAAGACGTACATAGATGAAGAAGATTTTTCTGCTGGCTTTTGATTCTTTCGTTATTTTGCACCAATTTTCATTAGAAAAAAAAATATTTCCTCTTGTTTTGTTTCTCAAGTAACAGTTTAGCGTTTATTTCATCTGAAAAGTCGTGATTTATATTCATTTTTGTTTTTTTTTCTTCTTCATGTTACAATTTTAGTTGTTGGTGGTGGGGTCGGTCATTGCAATTTTTAAATGAATGAATGCTATGTGAACGTTTAAATTAAAGTGCAGTTTTTCACGCCACAACACGCAATTAGATGAGGCTTTTTTCGCTAAAAGTTCAGTTAGTTTTGTAATCTTGAGAACATTTCATTAAGTGATCTAATTTGTAAAGTTAGTGGAAGTTGTGTAAGGGCAATTATATTAATTTAACCAATAGCAGATTATGCTTTGCATCTAATTTTAAAAGCGTTAAACCAACACGATTATTTTTGGGATTAAAAAACAATTTGTAATATTTATTGGATAAATTATTAGAGATGAAAAAATATTTCCTTAAAGTTCTTCCAGACCAACCGTAAAGACTTTAAAATAAAGATCTGGGGTCGTCTTTGCTTGACGATCCTGTGGTTAAATGTAAGAAGTGCCTGCATATATTTACGCAGACCAGCCTCGATCGATGCTTTAGTTAAATGCAAAAAATGCTTGCAGAATAATTAGAAGTAAATCAGGTAACAATATCCAAAAGTAAAGAAGTTGTAAGTATATTTTGCGTGTCTGAAATTCTGCCAGATAATCCTATAATTGAACGGATGATAAGGGTGCCATCTCTTATGAGCTGTTAATACTCGCGACACCTGTAACGAAAACATTTGGTTCGCCTGAATAGAGCTTAAAAGTCCAGATAATAGTGTTCTCTCCTCTTGTTGCGTGTGCAGTCGAAACTATTTGATCGAACGTGTTGCCCAACAAATTGTAGAACACAAACATTTTCCCCTCTAAAACTCATTTCATCCGACATCTTTGGTAGAATAAGTGTTACTTCAACATAAGCTAACAAAACTCACCCAAATGTTGTTAAATTAAATAAATTAAACAAGACTAACTAAAATAGAAGTAATTTGCATTAGAGTTGTGTAGTTCATGTAAGACCTAATTGAGTTGAAATAATTACGAAACTGACTAAGTGAGCTGATCACCACACTGAGCTCATATCAACTCATTAGTTCAGTTCAGCTAATCTGTTCAATTTAGTTCCTTATTTCAATTCAGCTGCTAAGTACAGTTCACCTCATTAGTTCAGTTCACCTGCTTACTTTATTTCACATCATAGTTTACTTCAGCTCACTAGTTCAATCAGTTCCATTGTTCATGTCTGTTTATTAGTTCACTTCAGCTCATTAGTATACTTCAGCTCAAAAGTTCACTTCAGTTCAATAGTTAACTATAGCTCATTAGTTCACCTCAGGTTATTTGGTAATATTCCTTTTTATTTCATGTTTCCCGATGCTGAGGTCCACATTCTGGAACAAGTACACGCAAGCGGCACTTAAAGCCTTGAAAGGACAGAGTGTCAAATTAAGGCTGGTAGGCGAGTGCAAAAAGGCTATTAGTGATCTGGCGGACAAGTACAGGGTTAGAGTGTGATGGGTTTCGATTCATTGATTCAATGTCGTTGGCAACAAAATCGCTGACAAACTAGAAGAATCGGTGAAGCCACTGATTAGCCACTACTATAGGATTATATCCGGTTGGATAGTACCTGTCTTGAGAAGTTTTGAAGGATTACAGAGTCTCACGGGTATTTTGGCCCAGACTAGACGCTGCGAAAACCAAGTTACTTCTGGGTCTAGACAGGAAGGTTCTGAGAGTCGTGATAGGTGATTTCACTGGCCATTGCTCCACTAGAGCAAGAACGAGCATATGAATCAATGGTTCATCGGAATTTTGTATGATGTGGGAGGACAAAGAGGAGTTGGAAACTGTAGGTGATAGATTTCTCGATGGACTGTTCGACGGCTTTATCATGGAAATCGGGTAGCTGAGTGATAGGAAGCAGGACGCATATAGGTCTCTTTCTTACCTTTTCCTTTTGTTTTTTTTAGTTTAGCTAAAGGTAATCACAATGAACCGGGTGTCCGGGTGGATGTGCCATTTCTGGAATAACCGTTCCCAACCTAACCTAGTTCATATATATGCGGAGAAGAGTTTCTAATTTACATTTTTATTGCACCACCTTTTAATCGATAATGCTTAAACGAGATTCAAGATTCTGTAAAAATTAAGTTTAGAAATGATCGTAGTAAAAACTATTCTTTTTACAGTTCCGTCCCCAAAGGGTTACGCTGTTTTTCAGCGTCTTCTTACTCTGTAACCGTAACAGGAGACTCTTGAAACTTTCTCAAAATATGTATTGCTGAGGCGGCTATAACAGAAAATACTAAATGTGAGTGATGTGAGTTACATGTATATAGCCTAATTTTTAAACCGTAATAGGCAACTATAACTGACTTACTGAGCAATGAAGACCAGAATTCGATTACACAGTGCAACACGGAAAATAATAACCATATACGGACACCACTACGTGATAAAAGACCAAAAAAAGACCCCTGTCTTCCAGTTTTACCCAAAGCCAAACGGTTTGCAAAATATGAGCTTGAGTAAATGATAATTTTTTTGCAAAAATGACATCGAGGCCCCACATCTTTGAGGGCCCATAAAAAAAACCTGGAGGACTTTGGGCAAAACTGGGAGACAGGGGCTTTTTTTGGTCTTTTATCACGTAGTGGTGTCCGTATATGGTTATTTTGCCATGACTTAAAAAATTACACAGTGTGTTAGTAAAGTGATCTGAAGTAAAAAGATCGCTCATTTAAATGATCTAACAAGCACAACTCTGATTTGTATCTTATTAATTGATTTATTTATTAGATTGATGATAGTTATGAAAGTCTTCGCAATGTTATGCTACAAATTTAATCAATTAATTTCAATAATAACAGTTAAGGCCTTTCAATTGCATTTAAGCAAAATACCTTTTAAATATCTAATTTGCTACATACTTATAACTTTTCTTTTAATTTACTTTATACTTTATCGTTACACTTACAAAAAACCAAAATTTTATTTGTGACAATTCACTTATTAATTGTGAATGATTTGTGGTTTGAAAATGTCATGGCATCGGTTGTGATATTTACAACAGAAATTCTTGCAACAGTAAAATGCGTTTCTCCATCAGGCAGTCATACGGAAACACATTCATTCATTCATACATTTATATGGCAATTATTCATTAAGTTCATTCATTACATGCATGTTTTTGTTATACTCTTATCTACATAAGGCAATTATCAGAAAGGTAACAGCTTCGGCACTTGAGAGACTTTAGTTGAAATATTTTTCGCTTGTTAACAAAATACTAAAGTTTCCAATCTGCGGGACAGTACAATAAATGACAAATATCCGGGTTTAAAATAACTGGATTGGGGAAAATCAAGTGTTAATTGATCCAATAACCGATTAAAATTGCATATCATAATGTGCACCGTTTGTGTTCGAGAGATTGAAGAGAACATTGCAATGCTGTCGTTCTTATTTTTTTATCACGCTTCATTGTGGGAGAAATGATCAAGCGACGCTTGATAATGACTGAATTATATGGTTGTGGTCAAACCATCAACATAATAATAACACGGTTATGTTTAAACCATTGTCCAACCTAAAAATGACATTTTAAAATATAATATGGCCTCATTGTAATTAAATTAAATAAATTAAATAAATAAATAGTAAAACATTATTTGCTTATATTAACATACCTTAGAGTAAAAGCCAAAATTATTTATTTTTTAGGTATTCGATAATTTTGGAAACATAAACCCGTAAAATTGAATTCTAATAATTTTAAAAATCTAAACACACAACTTTGAAAAAGCAAAAATTGTTTGATATTTTGATAAGAAAACTTATCATAACTTTTTGACTAAAAATATACTTTGGTTTTAAAGACAATATTAATGTGGAATTCTAATAAAACTTTAGTTGTGGCTTGAAAATTATATATTTCAAACCAACCATGCCACATTTTTGGGTGTAGTAACCATTTAATGATCAATTAGTAAGAAAAACTTGTTTATCGTTACCATAGAAATGAAACAATAAGTTGTTTATTGCAACCATATATTGTTACAGCGAACATAAGATGGTTCTTGTGACCATTTTATGTGATTATAGACCCGTAAAAGCACTTTCAATATGATACTTTTCTCCTGCACAGGAGAAAAGTATCATATTGATTTGAAAGTATCTTCTTGATTTGATCACCAACCTAGCTACTAATCTCAACTGATTATAAATATATTGTTCACGTTTGAATTATTAGCGGAGGCATTGAATTTGGTGACAGTATTATCACCTGGTTGATGTAATATCACATCTTAGGGGCACTGCTATCAACGAGTGGTGTAAGTGGTGAAGGCAGTCGCTTCCATAGGATCCCGAGGTACAACACACTTGGTGCGTTACATATATTCTTCATTAATATTATGGGTTGTAAATGAATCACCAGATTAAGGATATTTAAAACTGCTTTTGCCTTGGCTTCTCTTTTGAAAAGAATCCTCACGAAATTTTAAATCTCGTACTAATATAGTGCTATAGATATGGCAAAGATTATAATTACTTTGTATGGGCGGTAGCTGTCTCTGCATAATTAACTAGGATCTTGCAACACGGGTTTCATATAAAATTCCCGTTTAAAAACACAAAAGTGAAGCCAAGTTTATTGTAATATTGTGAACTAAAGTACCTCCCCATAAAATGTTATTTAAATTTATCGAGAAAATGTTGTTTTGTATTCCAGACATGTTGCTATCTATATGGATATTAATCGAGATATTTCTTCGCTCTCACAGAATTAGCACTTATATCTATACATATAATAAAACTGTAACAGGACCATTTCTGTACATAAAATATTTTTTGAAAATTTTGCTGCTGGTGCAGATAGTAATCGAAATGGAATAAAATTATGTAAGGAGGCACCTCACTATCTCGGTTCAAATTTAGCATACTTTCTTCCCATAAAAATATCTCATTTCTAAGAGAAATTAGAGAAAAAGTAGTGAAAGTACATAATTTTACCGATGCAATGGTTCTGAAGACTTGGCAGCACCTTTTAGTTTTGTCATCAGGGAGTTTTTTTCTATTTATAATTACAACTCGAAAATAAGCTTAGAATTTTATAATTTTATATAAAGTTCATGATTCTTACATCCTTTAACTTTAATTACTTTTTTTACTTCTTGTTATTGTAATAAAAGAAATGCCAAGTTCAAAAAAATTTGCAGCGTCGAGGTACCCAACTTTGAAACCACATAGCGCCATTCCTGGCTAGTGGAAGGTGCCCACCTTCAAAACTGAAGCTAAGATGCTCCTCTGCTATGCTCATGTCAATTTTTGTCCCAATTTTGGCATGAGCATAGCAGCCCTTTAAAAATTGCTGAGTTATTATCAAAATATTTTGATTCAGCCCCACTGTGAAATGGTTGAAAAGATAAGGTCATATAATTACATCAGCGGTGTGGAAACTCTTTAATCTTTAAGTTACGATTTTAGTTCTTCTCGTTACTTTGTGCTATTATCTAAGAGACCAATATTATTATAGTTTGTAGGAGCCCCTGTAAGCTAGTAGGTAGTGAGCTAATATATCACTCTGGGGGTTGTGGGTTCGATTCTCACCAAAGACTCAGGATGTTTTACTAACACAAGTGAAGGACGTCGTTAAATTAGAATTGAAAAAAAAATTTAGTTTATTCGAACTATTTGCTTCGATAACTTTCGAAATTTTGAGTCAGCTCATTAAAATTTACGTTTTCAAATAATCACACTTATTGTGGCACACTTTCTTTGCGGTAAGGTCTTATCAGTTATTAAAAGGCAACACGGCAAATGTTACAGATACTTATGTATGTTCACTGCACTATTGAAACGTCAGTCAAAATGTCACATGTAAAAATTCAAGACAAACAATTCAAATGTTAAATACGCAAATAAATAAATACAAGAAATGGCAAATAAACACAGCAAAATTCACACAAACTTATTTATGCCATTCTGCGATAAAATACCATTAAAATGTATTTGTAAGTTGCAACGAGGTGGTATAAGTTAAATATTGACTTCTATAAGTGATATTAGCGTATTCAGTTTACTTATTTAGCAATTTAAAAAGCAAATAATTTGATAGCATAACACAACATAAGTTGATTTAACAAAAACCTGGTACTGGTACTTTAAAATTATTTTATTTCCTTTTTAATAAAAAAAATGTGGAATGAAAATTAGACGATTTACATCTCTATTGTTAAATTCTTAATAATGTCTGCTGGTTGTTCTACATTATAAATTCGTAATATAAAAATCAAAGCATACTATAATTAAAGTAAACATAAAGCAACGTAAAATTATAAAGTATTTGTATTACAACTATTAATTTTTTTTTTACTAAAAGTTTAAATAAATGAATGAAAGGTAAAGGCAGGGAAAATTATCATCTCCTCAAAATACAAAGAAATATACATAAATGTTATGGTAGAAGTCGAAATAGAAGTGTTTCTTCATATTTAACCAAGTAGCAACAACATTTAAACACACTTCCCATTTAAGCAGACACCACCAAGACTGTTTTTTTTTTTCTTTTTAATTCAAGTGTTTAGAAAGTAATTACAAACCTTGAGTATAAATTAAAATGAAACTTTTGCCACTACATATATGAATTGAAAAAATGAGTCTTTAAGGCAGGCATATAATATAATTGGTCATCATTGTTCATGTTTTGAAAAATGTTAAGGATCATGTTTCTTCACTCATTCATAAAATACAAAGAAAATGTAGACTAAAACATGCCATTTGTTTAATTAGTAAAAGAAATAAATGTAAAATTAATAATTTTGTTCTGTTCCGTTGCTAACATGAATTCAATTCATTTTCGTTTGCAAGAAAACTTAGTTCGAATCTAATACAAGTTACACAAAGCTACAATTTGTTTTCATATTATTTAGAGGCCTTTCAATGAAACTTTCTATGAATCTGGAATATTTTCACCAATTAATGGTTTTAATTGGTTTCAGGTTAAAAATTAATTTATTCAATTATTGTTCAATTAACAATTTTTTTCTTCATTTTCAAACAAATATATATTTGAATCAATTAAAATAAAGGGTGGTCAAATTTTAAAGGCCGATGTTGATTTTGAATAAAACATAAATTATTTAGAAAAATTATTATTATTTTTGTTTATTTTAATAATACTGGTATGGTTCAATTCTGTGTGGAACAAAATATCGGCCAAATGACAGCTGCGACTTTGGCGGCACACCTCCATCCTATGCTCCAAATTGTCGATGACGCTGAGGCATAATTGAGGTTCTATGCCGTTAATGTGCCGAATTATCTCATCCTTTAGCTCTTGAATTGTTGCTGGCTTATCGACGTGTACCTTTTCTTTGAAATAACCCCAATGAAAGAAGTCCAACGGTGTCAAATCACATGATCTTGGCGGCCAATTGACATCGCCACTACGTGAGATAACACGGCCATTGAATTTGTCACGCAAAAGAGCCATGGTTTCGTTAGGTGTGTGGCGAGTGGCAGCGTCCTGTTGAAACCACATATCGTCCACATCCATATCTTCCAATTCGGGCCTATTGACGAAATCATCAATGAAACTGATTTTCTTCGAAAATTGGACATTCACGATTACCATATTTTGCCACCATTCTGACTATTTCTCGATCGTGTATCTTTCCATGGTTCAAATTGAGTTAGTCTGAATAAGAATAAGTTTCTTGTATTAGATTTCCATTAACGTGCAAGTTCATAATCTGATCATCTCTGAAATTATTTGATTTAAACCTTATAAACTTTGTTTTAGTAAAATTCAAAACTAATTTGTTTACTCTGAAATATTTTGATTGTAGTTATCACAGAGTCATATTTATAGTTATACTAGCTATCCCCGGTGCGCTTAAAAAACAAATAAACACTTGGAAGAAAGGTATAACTAAGTTTTAATGCGAAAACGCACGCTATTCTCACGTCAAAAATGTTTCCATCCAACCTGTTTTTTGCTAGACTATACGTATTAACACGATAACAATTTTTACTTTTAATGGGATGTGCCACTCCCAATATTCTTATCCAGTCTGTATTTTGCTAGACTATGCACATTAGTATGAGGGTTACTTGTGCCTACCTAATGTAGTTCTCTAATAACGCCCTCCATTTAAATTCAGTCCGTGTTTCTCTACACAATGTATCTTAATATGGGGGTTACTGAAGCAAAATTTCAAGGCGCTACCTATTGCAGTTCTCTGGATACAGGATAATAATTTTTTACTTTGTATGGGGGTACCACGCTCACTGTCCCAATTCAGTCTATATTTTTCTAGAGTATCCGCATGGGTATGGGGTTTACTTGTACCCACTTTGAAGACTATACCTATTATAGTTCCCTATATACACAATAATAATATTTCACTTTGTATGGCAGTTCGCCAGGAACTCGATAATAATTTTTTACCTTGTATGGGCGGTACCACGCCAACTATTCCGGCTATAACTCATGAACCAATACACATACAGAGATCGTATGTACATACAAACCTTGGTATTGACGTCACCTTTCATATAAACTTTGCAGATATAAAATCGGTTCACGCATTCCAGAGAACATCAATTTCTAACACAATGCAACTTTTTTTTATATATGTATAGATAATAAAGATAAGAAATCGTAGAATACTCTTTCTGGCTAGCATCAATTCCTCTACATACATATTCCATAATATTGACTACAGCCTCTTTAGTTGCCGTACCTTTTTTAAAACTATATTGTTGATAAAATAAAATATGATTTCTTCCAAGGTATAGCTCTCGCAGCTCATATATAATTTTTTCGAAAATTTTATCAATAATCGGCAAGATTGAAAGTATATAAATTTAAATTTTATTTAAAGTATATAAATTTAAAAATTAATACAAAAAAAGCATTTTTTTTAATAATTACATTTATAATATCTGTCTGCAGCCGTTCCTTGTCCTTTGGACAATCAATACATTTCACAGGAAATTGACTTATAACAAGTGTACCCAAACAAACCCCTGAGTGTCTGTGAGCACATACACATAATCTCAACGGGGAACGCATAAATAAAACAACATATTTAAAAATTTCCAGTAGCAGTTGCATTTTCGGCAAGCAGGTTTTGTGTCGCTTTGTTTTAAGGAGATGATATACTCTAATATTTAGCAACAAATTAAGAAGTTTATATAGGTAACAAATTTTGTTTCTTTTTATTATTATATCATTATTTATTATTACATTAAAAGAAGAACATATTTTTTTTTATATTAGAACGAAAATGAAGTTTTATTTTGAAAAAAACGTCTTACATTTTCATTTAGTCGTTAAAATATTTATTCATTCAATAACACATAATTATATTTATATTGAATTAGTTACTCCTTTATTCATAAATATAATTTATATCTTCTATATATATAATAAAATAGTAACTGTTTGTTTCCTGTTTATCTGTCCTTCTTTCTGTGTTCGCATCACGTAAAAACTACTGGATGGATTTTAACAAAATTTTGTTTGGGAGGCAACTTAGTAGCCTGATTCAAATATACGATACTTTTTTCCGCAAAAAATATCTCATTTCCAAGAGAAAGTGGAGAAAAAGCGGTAAAAATACGCAGTTAGTAATAAAGTAAATATGTATACTCTAATTTTAAGTGCAACAGATGGTACTGTTTTATAAAGTAAATACATAAATCACAACTGACGCACTAACCGATATGCAGCATATTTTTAGGCGACACCAAAAAAGTAATGGTCTTTGGTGTGTATTGCTTTCAAAGCAAAATCGAACAAAATATTGCAAGGGCGCTCACGTAACGGGCACAGCTAATTAAGTTATAAAATAAGAAAATTTACCATATACAATTAAGAATTTGTTTCAAAGTAACAAACTCTCTAGTTAGCGGCGATTGTTTACAGCTGTAATTTTTAAATTGGAAAATTAAAAAAAAAATTTAAAATCAATATTTATTTATTAGAATTATTTTAAATAAATGGATTAAGTATAATATTAATTAATATTTGTTTTTCAGCTTAATGCATTAATCATATAGACGACAGTGGCTATACTACTACACTACCACAAATGACGTTGGCTACAATCGTCGCCGTGTAGTCAGCTACTGAATTATGTTAAAGACAACAGCTATATACTTCAAAATTATATTTTAATTGAACAAAATTACGTTTTCAAAAAATACTTTTATTATATCAAAATTTTCGCAAACAAAAATACAAATTAGCCGACTACAACCTATCAAAATTAAAATACACACGTTTATATGAAGACGATTATTTTGACGACATCTTAGCTACATGGCTAGACGATCACCGTTGTAGCTGTAGCCAACTTAGGCTAATTTCTATTTTTGTTTACGAAAATGTTATTTTATTCAACAAAACAAAAAAACGTCCCAAAATTAAAAATACAAATTTATTTACTTAAAATATTAATCACCCCTATCGTAAAAACTCGCATGAAAAAATTATGGCATCGCCGATATTTATTCCTGTGAGTTTTTTCCTAAACATTTTGTGAATTTTTTCCCAAACATTTTGATTGGGAATACGAAAGGAAGCACAATGCAAGTATGTAGTTTTCTTGTTACTTTTAAAAATAGTTCTCTTTCATTTTTAATTTGATTTTTAAAAGGAGTGGAAATGCAAAGAAGCAACAGCTGGCTACGTTGGTGGAATGAATGTGTGGAAATCCCAAAAAAGGAAACACCTTTTTAATAGCGTCCTTCTGCAAAAAAGCGTAGACATGCTGCAAGCCTTACAACCGACGGAACCGCTGACGACTTTCTATTTGACAAATTGTTCTGTTCTACTTTCTTTACCCCCGGGGGTTCCAATTGTCACTGCAATAATGGCAAATGCTTTGACGCGGTTCACTCGGGGAAAATAGGGGCACCAGACGCTAGGGTTCCTAGAAACTAAATCTGGAAGAAAAGGTCTGTGTGTTCAAACATACGGGTTCTCTTTGAGGCCCGACTAGTGCCCAAAGGACTGGTACCACGGGAATCGGTGGCCCCACAGAGAGCCTATCCTCTCTGTGACCGGTTATTGGTGAGGTCCCCTTCGGGGGTATACCTAGTGGTTGTGGTTTAAGACGATTAATGTAGGTATGGTGCAAGGTTGATCAAGTGTGCTGTTGCACTCTCAACAGACGGAATTTGGATAGTCTCCAAACCCCTAAACAGGAGGCTATAATATGGACCTAGGCAGGCCTTGGATAAGGCTTGCCATATTATAGAAATTTCTACTCATTGTGACTGTATTACCCACAAATTGCGATTGGTGGCAATCGTAAAGTGTTGTTATACTAAACAATGGGGGCGCTAGTCTACGCTTACATTTCACTCGGTCGTAAGACCACCGTGAGATTAGGCCAACTAGACAGGTACTCACGTCATTCTTGTTCCACAATTGTTCTGCTTTCTTAACGCGGAAATGTTGTTGAAACACTTAAAGAAATTATTAACAAATACATACTGCCAACAATTTTTTATGATTTCACTTGCATTATTTCCTGTTTTTATCAGTGGATTTGACGCTTCGTCTTTTTATTTTTTCTAAATTGCTTTTTTCTTCTTCCCAAAATTTAAGACGGAGCGAAATACTATGCATTTTTCTGAATTTATTAAAAATTTATCTGAATTTATTAAAAATTTACAATAATACGCGTACAAAAAAAAAATTGAATTAATTCACAATAGAATGTTCGAAATGCACAGATGTTTTTTTTATTCCCTAACAATTGGCGATGCCAATTTATTGTTCATGGGAATAAAAAGTATTTCTACAACATTTTCATAGTTTTGAAATATGTAGCTGTCGTCTTCAATATAATTCAGTAGCTAACTACACGGTAGCGATTGTAGCGGCAGTCATTTGTAGTCGTGTAGAAGTGTAGCCGCTGTTGTCTATGTGTTTAATATATAAGTTGGTTATAGCCACTTCGGTGGTGGTGTTGCCATGTAGCTACGATGTCGTCAAAATAAACGTTTTCCTATAAACGTTTCTATTTTACATATTCTATTCTATCTATTTTATATTTTAGCCGGTAGCCTGCTCTTGTCTGTGTGCTTAATACTTAACAAATATAAAAAATATTGTCTCTTCAAATTAAAGCTAATAAAGTGAAGAAAAACTAAAAACCAAAATTCAATTCACGTCTCTTTTTAATACGCTAAGATAAAATGAACTAAAATAAACTAAAAAAGAACGACAAAAACAACACCTGATTTGAAACGAAGAAAGATTTTCATAACGTCAAGTGACCACTTGTATGACCAGATGACTGACTAGCTGGCTGTATGATTTGCTTGCTAACTGGATGGATGGATGGATGGTTGGTTGGTTGATTCCTTCATTCCCTGCCTGAATTTAGTTGTGTACTTAACAGCCACCATTAGCCACTGCAAAACTACTTCTTACTATTTTATGTTAAATTATACAGACAAATTTTTGGCGTTAAATTTTTTTCGCTTCCAAAACCATCAAAATACATACATACATAAATACCCGTAAGAATAAACCAACTGAAGAGTTTTTTTGTTTGTAGAATTGTTTCGATCTGTTGTGCTGTGTTGTGTTCTGTGTTTCTTTACAGCCCATCAAAATCTTTAAGAAGTGTAAAATTGTGGTGTAATAAAAGTACTTGGCTGTTGTAAAATGGAGAAAATAAAATAATAAGTTAAATTGAAATAAAAGCCACAACAAGTTTTGCATAATTTTATTCATTTTTTGTTATTGCCTTCTGTTATTTTCACAAATTATTATTTGAAACTTCAAAATGCCGCCAACAAATAAAGGGAGAGAGCAACATACAAGTACATATGCCTGACATACCATATGCAATGTTTTTTGTTGTTGTTTCTTTCTTTTAAACTTCATAAAAGTATCAATTAATGGTAAGAAAATCGTAAAAGTATCTTCTTTTAAATTATTTTGAAATAAAGCAGTAATAAAACGCAATCTTTGGTAGCGCTGCAGTTAAACAATTTATTTTGGGAGATCAAAGTCAACTTTAAAATAACCTACCTACCTGTACCATTAACTTAAAGCGCTTAAAGCGTAAGTAAGATTTTAAGATATCCAACTTTTGGATATAAGAGGAAGAAAAGTTTCGCCGTCATTTAGCTTTTTCTCTATTTATTTACTACCGTTGTGAAGGATGATATGTAAATGAATATTAAACGAGAGCTCCATTTTCGGTAATTCATTCCTTAATGGTTTCTGGTGAGCAAATGGTAATTTACTACTATCATTAAGTCTCGTACTGTCACTGGCCGTTACTATAGAGTGTAGTGATTTTTGGTTATTGACTGGCAAGAATGATAGAAGACAAGATTACGCCATGCGCATGTTTTCCCGTTAGATGACGTAGTTCTGCCAATGTAAGGTTACCAAGTACGTAGTCAACAAATTGCTTCAAATAATTACGTACTAATAAATGCAAGTAATAGGCACCCATTTTGTGGAACATCACCGTTGATGGCCTTCTCTGGAAACTGGAATCATTAGGCGTCCATACGGTTGCGTTTGCCGACGATCTGGCACTTGTAGTTGCTGGAAAGTTTATCGATACTATCCAAGGATGTATGAGACAGGCTTTCATAACTACTGCTGCATGGTGCGATGAGCAAGGCCTAACCATAAATGCTTGTAAATCAGACACTATGCCCCTCACTCGTAGGAGGAAGGGTATAGAGTTTGCATCCTTAATACGTTACGGATCGGAAATCAGTTTTTCAAGGAAGCTGAATTATCTGGAGAGAAAGGTCCCCATTGCACTTGAAAACCAGTCGGTTATAAAGCGTATGAGCCAGGTGAAGATGTACTCCAAACTTTTGCTGGAATATCTTTTAAAACTTAACAGATATGCCTCGGTTAATGAGGTAACATTGGTGTGGGTTAAGGGACACATAGGCACAGCTGGGAATAAAGCAGCAAATCAACTAGCAAAACAGGGATCTGCTGTGAATTTCTATGGGCCAGAACCCAGAGTAGCGCTGGGTAATGGCATAATACGAGCCAAGGTCCTACAAGGGGTGAACTTATTAAACCTGAAAAGGTGTAGGGAGACCACTACGTGCAGGCAGGCACGAATTGTGCTCAAAGAGCCCAAGGTCAGGAAGGCCAGTAAGGTACTAAGATACAATAGATGTACTGTAAGCTGGATAACTGCATTGTGACAGGTCATTGAAACTTCAAGTATCATCTAGGCAAGATGAAAATCGAAGAAGATTTTACTTGCAGACTGAGCCTCGAAGAGGCTGTGATGGTAGCGCACATTGTGGGTGAATGTCCTGCAGTGGCTAGCTTAAGACTTAGGACCACGGGTAGAAGCCTTGAACATATGCTAGCAATTACCAGAGACTGCGTGATGAAAAAGAAGGCCGACAATTACCGATCGACAATCTGAAATCACTAAAATCAAGATTAAAGGCTGACCTCTATGAGGATAAGGTTGCCGTAATAACATTTCGGTTGTCTATAATCATAGAGGACGGAAGGGGGTCGAAAAGGGAAACATTAAGGAAGTGCTCTGCTTCGATATTCTCCATACATTAATAATAAGTAATAGGCAACAATTGGCAACTCTATTTGTATAATTTATATTTATACTCGCAATCATAATCATTAGCCAATAGACATGCGCAGAGAATTTCTAATTTATTTTCAGGATGGCGTAATCTGGTCTTTTAGCTTGTTGTTGTCTGGTAACTGTCGACGTTCTTTCTTATTAAAATCTCACATAATTGCTAATATTTGTCTAAAGCTGAGGTCCGCCATATCATCTACATTTCATATGTTTCTGTCAGTGGTCCTTAGGCTTATTTTCTTTTCAGATTCACATTAGAGCAACTTCAAATCAAAGAACTGGCAAGAGATTCCAAAGTCAAAATTTAGTTTGTTTAGTTTCTTAGGCTAACCACTTTTTTCTGTTGAAGTAATTGGTGAAGAAACTTGGTTGGAGCCCAGTAGCTAGGGTACGGAAGCAGACCATGAACTCTTTAAATTATCTGGTGACGATGAAAATCGAAGAAGACCGGGGTGGAAGAGCCTTAGAAGATAGCGTTCATTATCTATGAGCCTTTAGCCTAATAGGATAAGGACAACTGCAGATGCAGATTAATTATTAATGCTGTGAAGGACCTTTTTTCCAACACCCCTTTTGGGAGCATATGGCTTCCACAAACCATCTCCATCTTATACGGATTGTCTTAGTTACTTCTTAAGGTTTTATTTTTTGTGTCAGTTTCGTTAATCGGTTGTTTTTCCAGCTAAGTACATGATTGGTCTGCTGTAGCAGGTCCTAGGATAATGGGGCTGCCATCTGTCGTTGCCTAGATACAACGCTCTGCGTAGGTTTGATGTAGTGGTAAAAAACATTGCTAATCTTGGATTTCTACCTTTTTTCATTTTTGTTTACCAGCGGAGGCCACAGTCTGACCACTGCTAGGGATCGAAAGTGGGTTGCTTGGTTTTGTAGACAAGCACTTTAACCCCGCTGTGGAGGATATTAGTCTTAGAAAAATATAAGCAATTTTAGGAGGGTCTGTAATAAGGAAGACGGTCAATAGATCGACCTGTTAACACTCTTAAATTACTATAGGCGATGGTAACGGCTAACGACAGTACGATACTCGATGAAAGTAAAGTAGCCGTAAATTATGAATCGGGTACTAGAAATCCTTTAGGATCGAAGTGGTTCGAGGGGATTCAAGAGAGGACTTATGATTCTTCACAGATGCACAATTAAAATAAGCAACATTTTACATTATTGCAAACTGTATTACCAACATAATATATGTACATTCTATATGTTGTAAAGTGTTGACTTTTGAAAAACAAAAATTATAATGATGTGAATAATGATGATGACGCTGATGAAGTCTTTACTGTTTTCTTGGTTGGCTGTTGGCTGTTTGCTTTAGTTTGTGTTACTTTTTTAATTTCTTTTTACCGCCACTTCTGTGTAGCTGTGCTGCCAGTAGATGCCGGTTCCGGTTGAAAATAGTGTTGAGTGTTTGTCTGAATGGATTAAATGCAGCTAAACTGACAATTAAATGCTTTACAAATGAGCCGTTCTTAATAACAACAACATGTAAAACCAAATTTGGCCAACATAAATCTATAAACATCGTGTATGTGGAAAACATATTCATACTCCTCGAGAAGCACAAAAAATTAGTTATAGAAAACAATTGTTTGTTGCTGCAGCAGGTAGCCAAGTAGCTAGCTGTAGCCTGAAGGGAAAAAACTCTTTTGGTGATCCCCACAGAAATGCAAAAGCGAAAACATGTAAAACGAAATTGTGGTGTAAAAAAGTGGTTTCGTTAAGCTTCAGTGATTTTAAATGATGGCTGCGTGTAATAAAACATGCTTATTTAAATAAAAATTAATTCCTTTTGTCTTCCTAAGTGCTATTTTCGGTATGAAGAATCGAAATTACTTATTAGAGAAGAAGGGAGCAATTATTTTATTTTATATTTAACCTTGAATTTTTTCAATGGATACAAATTGGCTTTGTCTTGATTATTTTCATTTTTTTTTATTTTTTTTTTTTTTTTTGTTAAATTTTGTAATTCCCATCTGAAATCTGTGAAATCTCCTGCTTATGTAGGGAAAGTCGCATAATAACGGCAGACAGGTTGGGGTCCGTTTAGAGTTCAAGAAAATTTTAATTTCTTACCATTTCTGCTTTAAATTAAGCATTTACATTTTTAAACATTTGTTCAAAATTTATACTATTCACGTGCTATATTTCACAAATATTGCACAGAATATGGTCGGAATATTTATTATTCTTTGACATTCTATGATAAACAATGATTGCATAATTGATGAAACTAGATTAATTATTGATGCCAGATATAATAACCATCAAAATTACAAGCCCTTTATGTAAAAATATCGACTAGTTAGAGAAAATGTTGATAAAAGTTCCGCAACACCGATTTGGCATCGCGGGCAATAATTACAAGTTTTAAAAGGCCCTTCCATCGTACACTTGCTAATGATGTACGTCTCGATGCTGACAATCTTCATTTGACACAATAAATAGAACTGCATGATGCCCAGCTAAAAGCGATTGTTAAAGCTCAGTTTCTTAAGAAGGAATGCGTTATTCGTAAAATCTTTAGCTATAGTTATTGAAAAACACGATTAGTGCGGGATTTAGGCTGGAGATCCAAGTATCTTCAAGAGTAAGGCTGAGCAAATAATGAGTGTTACTGGTGACCGATTTCGGGAAACAGAAAATTATGATTTTATGTATATTCGGAATACAGAAGCGCTCCAATACTGTTCAATGCGATAAATATGAGGTGATAGGTAATAGCCGACCTACTTACTCATCGTTAAATTCTGCTCATTCATAAGCTGTAGCTGAGTGTCAAGGTAGTGGATGTTTACGCTTCCCCCTTACTAAAGGCTGTTTTTCATTGTCCTACTTCTAATTAGATCTGTTTAAAATTCTAATGTGATGAGCAAAAAAGAAATTAGTAGAAGGCAATATCTGTTTAAACGGAAATTAAATACTGATAGAATTTTGACAAGTGGATTTTAACTTTTTCATAGGCTAATCTAAAGAATTTAACTCTGCAAAGATATACTTAAATAACAGCGTCAACGCTTTCAATTTACAACCCATTAAAGCCGCGCTATTTTACTTTAGGAGAAGTATTACTCGGGTAGAGTAGAGGTAAGACAGGTGGTAAAATAAATGTAAAGCTTCACTTTTGGTAACACTGCAATTGCAGCGCCTCTGGTGTCAAGAAGGCACATTAATTTTGAAGCTGTATAGCCCTTTTAGTAACGTTTTACTTCGCCAACGATTAAGTGCTATAGAGTAATATCGATGAAGGAAGAGGGACTGTGATCAGTAAAAAAGATACTTGTAGAAAGAAAGTATTAATATGTGGTTTTTTAATCGTCACACTGTGCCACATATTTTAAGAAGATGGCCAATAATCATTTTTATACCGATTACCGATTTCAAAATTATTTATATAACTCATTTAAAATTAAATACTAGTGTACCCCGGAGGACAAACAATTGCTACTCTATTTAAAGTATAGCACAGGGTAATCCAAAATGAACTTATGATAAAATTTAAAAATTCTTAGAAATTTTTAATTTTTAAATGGCTATAAATTTTTTGTTTTTAAAGATTTTAATGCAAAATAAATTTTGTATAATCATGTAGCTTATAAGCTATTAGTGTTAAAAGAAATTAATTCTTTGATTTTTTTTAGATATTTTTAAACTTTTTTTTTGGTCAATTGCCCTAAAATCTCCTACAAGTAAGCCAAAATCCTTGCTGTCAAACAACGTCAAACAAATCTTAGACTCCTATATCCCATTATGTACATATGAGCTACACAGCAAAAATTATTTTTCAGATTCAAACAATTAATTCGCATAAATAGAACATTTTTTTTGAATATTGTCCTAAAAACAAATTTATAAATTTAGACAATTAATTTTAAAATTAGTTTATTAAAAAAATATTCCCAGATTTTTTCAAACAAATAATTGTGATATTTGGGTAGAAAATTTATTGACTTTAGAAAAAATTTTCAAACAAAACTTTTGTCGGAATCAGACTAAAAAGTTTACTGAAAATTATAAAAAAATTAAAAAGAAAAAAATATTGTCTGAATCAGACAAAAAGTTTACTGAAATTTAAAAAAAAAATCAAACAAATAATTTATCTGAAACTAATGAAAAACTTTACTGAAATAACAAACAATTTTCAAACAAATAATTTAGCTAAATCAAAAACAATTTTCGGTAATTGTGTTAAACAGTAACAGTTTTGTGACTAATTTAAATAACTACTGGGTAAAATTTGACCATATTAAAAAAGGGCCAATAAGAATCACTTTACAGGATGGCAATTTCAATTTCGCTGTTTCTCAAAATATCAAATTCTATATATTAAAAAATGTTATCTATATATGGAATTTGACATCTTGAGCAACAGTGAAAATAAGGTATTATCCCTTTTTCTTTTTTACTTTGGTCAAATTTTAGCGATTAGTTACTTACATATATATTTTAGGCAAAAAGCGTTTCCTCTTGATCACAATTGGGGCAAAATCTTGTATTTGATTCATCTAAATTATTGGTATGGAAGTTGTTTGCTGGTCAAAAGCATATGTATGTCATACATATTTACATAAAGTTGGCCGCCACCTGAAAAACTGTGAATAAAAATCAAAAATATAAATATGTATATATATATAAATAAATATATATACATACGTATGTATGTACATATGAATATGTAGCAATATCTTCAATAAAAAATTTGTACATTTTTACCTTTTCCTCTGCAGCTAATGGCTTTTAAAAGTTTTAATATTTGTATATTAAATATTTTTTTTTTACTAAAATAAATTTCCTTTTTGAAGTCTTGAAAAAATCTATATAAATTTTTTTTTTATTTTTTCAATGCATGACAGAAAGTGTTGCCGTTTTTTGCGAATGAGTAATTATTAATAAATGGGCCAAAATAAAATTTCTTGGATAATATCTGCAAAATTGTCGTGTAATTAACCGATTGTTAGATATGTATATGGATTGAAAAGGTTTGATCGTGTCTCTTCACTTTCTAATAACCTTTACGGAATTTCATTTGGGAACTTGTTAAAAATTCGTACACTAATATTTTTACATAAAATAATAAACACGAAAACACCAAAATATTTATTTGATAAATTACGGTTTTTCCAATCTCCACGGAATAGAAACATTGTAATTCCTCTGCATCAATGCCTCGTATCTGAATGGCAATTTTACGTACATGCTGCTCGTCTTTGGAACAATCTTCCACATATTCAACAACTAAACAGCAATGCTAATAGTTTCAAAACATTTTTGTTTGACTTTTTTAGATAATTTATATTTAACTTCCTTAGATAATTTATTTCAAATGTAACATACATTTAAGAATTTTGTTATTTTAAAAATGAATCTTTTATAACGTAATGCGTTTCTGTACTGTAAATATAAGACTCTGTCTTGTTGTACAGGAAATGAAAATAAATAAACTAATAATAATAATGATAATAACCTATACTGTTTTATAATAAACAAATTTATTATTTAAAAATATTTCACTGGTTCCTCAAGCAAGGAACGTTTTACCCACATTTTAAGAATAGAGGAAATTATTATGTCCAACACAAACAATAAGGGATTTAACAAAAACACTTATTCGAAAACTTCAAAATGATTTTAAGCTTCAATCTTAATAAGTTTGTTTATTTTGCTGTTCAAAATAACTTTGTTATTCCTACGACACTAGTGCTACGGTGGGAAAATATTTTTCTGACTATGTATATGTAAATAAAAAACTTAAATTTTGTTAAGAAAAAAAAATGTATATACTTTTTTAATTTCATTAGGTTGTATATAAGGACGTATTTCCCCTACTACAATATAATTAGAGGATATTCAAAATTTAAAGAGTTTTTTAAATTTAATTTTTACAGACGAACAACATTTCTATATTAATAAATTTAGTTTGATCAATTATTTTTATTACGGCAACACTGTTAGCAGCAAATTAAAAACCAAACAAAAGTATTATTAGATTCAAACAAGAAAGTTTTTGAAAATCAATAAACATTTTAAAAAACTGTTTGTTTGGAAATATTTTGGTAATAATTTTTTCTGTGTAGGTTGAGGACGTCTGCACCAGAATAGTTTTTCTGATCTAAGGTTAGATATTTTATGCACAGTTTTGCATCGTTCCTTTATAAAGTATTTCGGCCTTCTTAACACAAATCTAAAGACAAAAATTAATTGTCTACTTGAATCTGACAAAAACAAAAGAATTTCAAAACCAATAGTGCAGTGCCACTGTTTAAAACCATTCGAGTTTATAGACCAAAATTATGTCACTTTAACGAAGATTATGTTATATTGTCTATCATCGAGTAGTTACAAACAAAACTATTAGAAGAATCAGGTAAAGATTTTGTATAATAGAATACAACACATACGTATAGTTGAGAAACGCCTCAAATCGCATTTAAAAATTCTCCAAATCGGGGATTCTAGAGAATATGGGTGGGCCATATAGAAAACGAGGAATTGTCTTTAAGAAAACAATTAGGTTAGAAGTCTGCAACGAAGACTTTGGATACACCACAAACACTTGGGGTTGTCCAAAAGGATATGCTGGAAATTCAAAAGCAGATGAGGTGTCAATTCAATTGTGTAATCCTGTTTGCCCTTTTAACAAGTTGACGTAAATTTCATCAACAACTGTTTTCCACTCTTTTTTATTTCCCGGGAAACGAGGGAAAAATAATAAATGCATTCTTGAGAATAACCGGGCATCCCGGGAGAAATCAGTTCCTAAAGAAATTATGTATATTTACTAAAACAGTATGTAAATATTGATAGTTTTATTAAAACAAACGAGAAAATTTCCAATTTGGTTTAGTATTACAAAAACTATGATGAAAAGATTGGAAATATTTGAATGCCATATTGTAAGAAAATGCATAGAAAGGAATTACAAATCTTTTCAGAAAAGGTTTTCGAATAAATATGTTTACGACAAAGCAAAACTTTTGCCCATATCTTTTTACGCTCTCGATTCAATGAGGAGTTTTGTTGAAAGGTTGTGCTATTTTGAAGGTAGCGAAATACAAGAAATTTTGTCTAGAGAGCAATGCTTTAGTTGGTCAAATACTCAATATATTTCCACTATTGGAATTTTACAGGAACAGCTTAATAGTTTTCCTGGTCATAACTTCTATTCAAGTACTACTCCTGGCATACAAAGCGGGTAAAATTTTGTTTTCATTTTGTTTAGTTTTATTTATTTATTTTTTTTTTTTTGTTTTTTTTTTATTATTATTATTTTCTGTTTTAGTTTAAGTTTTAGCTGTAAGATTTAGTTTAGAGTTTATTAATGGTAGATATAACTCTACTTATATGTGTAAGTGCCGCGCGTAAGCACTGTTCTTATAAAACTAATACGTATTAATTTTATATGATCCATGTTTCTTAATATCGATAAGTAAGATGCATTAGCAAATGTATATTTATGTAATTAAATAATACTTTATAGTTTCAATCTATAATCAGTCTCAATAAAATCTAACTAACTAACAAACAAGAAAAAGAAAAACGTGTGATTTAAACGTGTTTTAGAATCATTTGCTTATTTCTGTCATTTTTGTAATAAATTGAAATTTAAAATTTTCTTTTTAATTTTTTGTAGAAATATATGTACATACATACATATGTATGTATATGAAAATAACATATCTTCAAGGATGCTTATTTTGTAAAATTATATTCTTTTTTATAGTTTTTAGGATTTTTACCTACTTTTTAATTATCAGCAGATTAAGTGTTTGGAAATATTATCAACGCTTTCCAAGTTCACAAAATGTGGTGGCCCACAAAATAACTTTTTAACACATGCCCATTTTACTTTGGCAAATCACTAGATATTGTGTTAACTTTTGTTGCAAAAGTTCTAGGGATATATTACCGTTTCCGGGAATTTCCGGGTGGATATTTCCGTTTCCATAACCCTAGCGAAGATACATATTAGGGCTATGGCAGTTCCATATAAATAAAAATTATTAATGTACATACATATATCAATGCTGAATTAACTTTCTCCTAAATCCTTCAAACTTTTTTAGTATTGAATGATGTAATATTTGTTGGTTACAAAATTTTAATTCAACCCTGTACTGCATGAACATATTTCTACTTAATAAAAAAAATAAAACGCACTTTATTTATATATATTTTTAACAAAAATTCGAAAATTCACTTTTAGAAGAAAAAAATGGCGCCATATAAGGCCTTATATGCATTTACAGTAATTTAAATAAAAAAAAATCACTCAGTATGAAAATTCAAAAAACAATTTCATTTATCATTGTAGCAGAAGAAAACGTTGCATTTTTCGCAAAACGTATATGAACGAAAAGAGCAGTTATTTTGACAAAGTTGTCGATTTTTCACCCATTTGGGAAAATGTCCTATTCCATCGGATCGTATAGAGTTCAAGGGAAAGTCTTGTCGTTTTCTTTTTTTATTGCTTGTATTTGTAGAAAAACTTGTAGAAGGAGAGTTAAATAGTGTGGAGACAGGCCTTCCTCGTTTTTTCAATTTGCCAACCTTGCAAAGATGTTCAGCTATTGCAAGCTTAAAGTTAAATAATGTTATATATTCTTCGGATTTTCGGCGCCACAGAATCCAGGCATTGACAACACACATGTCAATCATATGCACAAAAAAAATATTTTTATACCATTTCTTGGTTCTTAGCTGTATTCTGTAAAGACCTAGCAAAGAATCCAGTAAATCTACGCCACCCATATTATAATTATATACATTAATTGCCTTAGGGGAAGTAATTTCAATATATTTTTTGTCTTTTTTGCTATATCGTATTTTTGTTGATATTGGGTGGCAAGAATATTTACAACGTGCGTGGAAAGAATATTTACAACTTTATTATTAAACCAAGTGATGAGACTTAGTTCAACTCCATCAATGTTAGCTACCTTTTCGACCATGCTTCCCCGGCCTAACTTTTTCATTTCTTCTTCAATTGGCATTTTACAGTCTTTTACACGATTTAGCCTAACTGTTCCTAAAGGTAGTTGTTGTTGTTGTAACAGCTCTGCTGTTGTCGGAAGTTCTTTCCTGAGGAAAAAACTTTCGGTTGGTACAGCTGTAGTAAACCATTTTGCTGAAGATACATTTGAAGTTTTGGACTATTAAACCAAGTATCAAAAAATATTTTATGGTTTTGCCCCTTTGGTATTGTAGTTGCTAGTCTTGTTGCAACGTTTCCACTTACTCCAAGATTGGGTGCTCCTTGCGGGAACGTATCACTTTGAGCTCCTGCAAATATGTCAAAATCATAACAGAAACCTGAAACTCCACTCAAGACAAAGCTTTTAAATCCCCATTTGTGCGATAAGAATCGGCAAAGAAAAAACAAAATATGTGACCCGGCCTATGAAAAGGTGGCTTATGAAACAAAAAAAATGTTTCCCCTTTTTTTTAGTATCGATAGTTTTTGAGACGCTCTTTCACGTGGTGAAAACTAGAAAGTCCTAACTTGCTTAGAAGTGTACTAAGTCAAAGTCGATTTAGGGTCAAGAAACTGGTTTGTGCTCTGTATTGAAAAAAACATCGCTCTTTATATTTATTCTCTTTTGCATTTTTTGGTTGCCTTTTGGGCATGACTGTTCATAATGCAAAAGAAAAACTACTAAGAAACTGACGAAATGCATTGTTTATCTTTAACAGCTAATTTTTCGAAATTTTGTTTTTGAGTCATAATCCACCTTTTCAAGACCGGGTCACAAATGTATTTTTGGAAACACCTACTGATTTCCAAGTCCGCGTCATCGTGTTAAAAAGACTAGAATAATTCAACGCTTGATTATGAAAGTGGTATAAGTCATATATTTCTTGTTTCGAGATATTAAGAGGTTTGCCTTTTAAAGGATTAAAAAATATTTTTGTATTATGACAATTAAATAGTGCCAACATATAAGTATTTATTATGATTGTGAAATTTACAACCATTTTAGAAACGGAAATGTGGTTTTGAAAGGTTGAAATGTTTTATATCATTTTTGAAATTAACTGCATGTCTTTATAAATGACTTAAACCATCAAAGAAATTTTTTTTAAAAATTTAACATTTTATTCAAACTCATTACAATGTAACTAAGCAATTAATATTTTAGTATTTTGGGGAAATAAAATGTTTGTGGAAAACTGGTGGGATATAGGGTAGCAAATTCGTCATATCTTTAAGTCTTGCTTATAAACCAATGCTAATGAAACGAGAAATTGTTTAGTCACTTTTATTAATTACACCCGTGAATGATGGCTTTATATTGTAATAATGTTAGCACATTTTCCTTTTTTTTTTAATTAAACTTTATCATAAAAATTCAGAGAGTGAACTATCCACCATGACCTTTACGTTGACGTTGTGTTTGTCATTCACAGTTGTATTTGCTGTTGTCACCTGTCACCTTAGTATGTCACTTGATTTCACATAAAGACATGAACTTACAAAGATTTTAACAACAGCAACATAAATATAAGCGTATAATAGCTAAAGCAGCGACAACAACTAACCAACCAACCAACCAACTAACGGCAGCAGCAACATAAGATCCAAATACAAGAGAACAACACAGCAAAAACAACGACAACAAAAAGAAGGAAAAACATTATGTCTCAACAATTTCGTGTAAAAAACATTTAAATTTAAATTACATTTTCGTGCTACCTAAAAAGATGTTGCAATAAAATTGAACAAAACAAGTGAATTCCTTGTACAACGATTTCAAAATGATACTCACTCATTCACTCACTCACTCACTCAGCTACTTCTAGCAGAGTCACCCCCCCCTCGATGCCATTGAAAGTACAAATATACTGCGGGTACAAAAGCTGCACCACCAAAAACAATGTAAGAAAGATGAAAATGTTGGTGACGTTTGTGGTGAATGTTAAGGTATCCGGTGTTCAGTGGCAAAATGCACTTGCATTGTAATGCTGGTTGTATGTATTAGTGATGGTGACATTGGTGACCGTTTCTGGTTGGCGCTTGTTGACTTGATGTTATTTTGATAGTTGTTGTTATTGTTGTAGTTCTTATTGTATTTCGTTTTGGAAGATTTTAGCCATAATTTTTGTATTTGTTTAAGCAAAACAAAAATGAAAAAAAAAAATTTACTAAACTGTTGCTTTTACAGGCAGCTGAAAAATAAACCATGACACCTTTAGCTGAAAAAACACACACCAAAACCAAGTAATTTTTTTTTTTTTTTTAACTCAAATGAATGTTAAAGATCACAACAAAAAAAGAACATAGCAGCCAACAACAATTATTTGTTACATCGACAAAGTGTTTTAGTGTAATTTCTTGTTGGGGTGCATTTAAATGTGGCATGTGGCAACAAGTGCTTGTTGCATTTCTAAATGTTTTGTATTTCTTTACTCTTATTGTTCTGTGCTGTTCTGTTTCGTTTTTCCTTTTTATATTTTGGTTGCTGCAACGTTTACTTAAGCTTAAAACAATTTACGCACTGACAACGTGTTGTTTTTCGGCAATTACATATTTTTTGGTGGATTATTGCCTGTGCTCTCGCATATTTGTTGTGCTGCATGTTGAAAACGTTTTATTGTTGAGGTCATTATCCTCTAATAGCTGCAATAGTTTACAAAACTAAATTCCTGATGTTTTTTTTTTGTTTTTGAACAAAACAATTACCAAAAATTTACACACGGCTCAAAATATGTTAAGTTAAAAGTGACAATGCTTCGAACTAGCGCTGGCAAAGTCTGGAATAGTGGGTACTAAGTATTTGATAATTTTTTTGAGTACTTAAAACACAAAAGTAGTCAATCGATACTTTTACTGTAGTATTTATAGAATTAAATTGAATAAAATATTTAATGACTACAACGTTTAATTCCAGTCGTATTATGTAAACGGAAGCATTGAGTATTGAGTATTTAATTGAAAAGTATTGAGTAGTAATTGAAAGTATCAAAAATTACCAGCACTACTTCAAACCGTTAATTTTCATGAATGAGTAATTTTAAGCAATTCAGTTTTACGGACAAAAATATACATTAGACATTGGAACGATATAATTATAATTATACAATACTTATGGAATATTGAATTAAACAAATTTATTCTATAGACAAAAATTAAAAAAATAACTATATCTTATTGTATTGTAACGAAATTTATACTCTTCGACGGCTAACGTCATAATTCGAATCCGTTTGAAAGATTTTTAAATTTTAGCTCCTATTGACGGCACCAGAGGGCGCATAATTCAAATTATTATTTGCTTTAATTATCCATACATATAATAAATAATTCTTGCAAAAAAAAAACCGACTACAAAACAAATATATGTGCATCAATTCTTAACTAAAAATTTAAAAGGAAGTAATCTGTAAGTACTCAAATCAAATTCTTTTATACTTGTTGCTCTAACGGACATAGTAATATACGTTCTGTACATTCAAATGTCTATCCATAACGGTTCAGCAGATAAAGTCATATACGAAAAATTAACTCAGATATGAGGACACCCTTTATTTTTTTACACATATTATTACTGACACAGCAATAAAAAGTAACGGTTCAAAATATATGGCCATATAGGTTAAACAATATCACCTAGGGGATACCCTTTAATGAAAAATTTTAAATTAAACACTTATTTTAAAGGACAGATTCTTTGTAAATTTCAAATGTCTGTCTAAAACGGTTCAAAAATTTGGCCATATGCATCAATTTACATCAACTATTGAGACACCCTTTATAACTTTAAATATTTATAAATGTTATTATACGGGACATAGTAGTGGAGATTCTGTCTAATTTTCAAGTGTTTGTCTATACCGGTTCAAAAGATAGGGCTAGATAGATAAAATTTTATCAATTAAGGGGACACCCTTTAGTTTCCAAATTTAAATTATATACTTGATGTTATAAAGGACTTAGATATACAGGTTCTTTGTAAATTTCAACCGTCTCTCTGTTACGGTTCAAAAGTTTTGCAATATACATCGTATTACATCAACTATTGGGACACCCTTTAACTTCTAATAATAAATATTTAATTTCTAATTATAAATATTGGACATTCTGTCCAATTTTCAAGTGATTGTCTATAATGGTTAAAATGGTTCATATATTTAAATTGACATCACATATGGAGACACCCTTTAATTTTTAAATTTATTTTTTTATTAATTTCTCTTATTGGCAGCTATAGTGATATACAGTTTCTTTAAATTTTAAAAGGGTGCTCTTTACGGTTCATAATACACGTAAAAAACATATATGTTGTATGAGAACACCCTTTAATTTTGAAAATTCTTTTAAAATGGGACCAATCTGTAAGCCTTTCCTTTCTAATAAAGAAAAAATATTTAAAATCGGTTCAGAAATGACTGAGTTCTGCGGGCACAAACATAAAAAAGCAACATTCAGACGAATAGATAACCTCCTTCTTTTTTAGAAGTCGGTTAAAAAGTAAGTGACTTCCGTCTGCCTGGCTGTCTGCTTTTCATTGACGTTCGCATCACGTAAAAACTACGAGATGGAATTTAACAAAATCTTGTGAGGAGGTACCTGGTTCTAATATAGGATACTTTTTTTCCGCTAATATATCTTAGAAAGTTGATAAAAAGCAGTGAAAGTACGCACTTGAATTAACCGGATATGAATACTTTACTTTTTATAAAGTAAAAAAATCCATCAACTGATACGTAGCATATCTTAAGGCGGAACTAAAAACGCCGGTATTACCACATAGCACTAAATAGCTGGCTAAGTACAATAATTATTAATTGGCTATGCTAGCTTCAAACTAATTCGCCTAAAGAACACCAGAAGCGCTAGCCAAGCTTTACTATCGCACTAACCATCTGTCGTATCTACTACTATCCCTTTTTCAAGGAAGTAACACAGTTAATATAGGCATTAATTGCCAGAGTGTTACTTCTCTTAAAAAAAAAAAACTAAAAACTTAAGGGTCTTTGCTGTGGATTGCCTTGTACTACTAGGTATACATAAGTTGCATAAAATTCGCATAATTTTAGTAAGATTTATTGCATTTTTTCTATAAAGAACATTCGACAGGATAAAGAGTCCTTTTAATTTCACATTTTTTTCGTTGAATAACATAGCAAATATAAGAACATTTGCCTTTTGGAAATAGGGCGGTAGGTGTGTCCTTGTTGCGATTATTTCAAAAACAAAATAGTTTCTTAATTAGGCTAAATATAACTGCCCTGCAAAGTTTCAAAAGTCTGTGTCAACTCCTTCTAATTATGTCACATCGTTATATGGGAACAAAGCAATGTGCTTCGTCAGCGTCCTGATAATATTTTGTGCGATTTTGCTTTGAAAGTCATACACACCAAATTTTAAGACTCTTACTTTTATAGTGCTTCAGGTATGGTTTACTGTATATAAAGGTATCCATCCCTGGGTAATTATTCATAAATGTAAGCCTTATACAAAATTCAAAATTTTATATACAATTCTGCAATTATTGTAGAGTTCTGTAAATAGTATTTACAATTTCCCGCTGACAAGAACCAAGGTGCTGCCAAGTTTTCAGTACAATTAAATCGTATAATTACGTAATTTTACTACTTTTTCTCTATTTTCGGTTAGAAATGATATATTGTTACGGGAAAAAAGTATCCTATATTTGAACGCAGGTGTGTTCGCATGAACGCGAACACAGACAATTTCGGCCTTCTTTCTACTCACGAAGACTCTAATGTTAGCAATTATTTTTCGAAGACTTAGATCCCCCATGACATTCATATTTAACAAGTTTTTGCTAACCAGTGCTGTACAAGACATACAAAGTTCGCAACCGTCTCAGCCTATTCCAGGCACAGTCTGCAAGTATCTTCTTAATCGATTTTCATCGTGTCTATATGATATTTAATGACCTGGCAGTAACGCGGTTATCTAGCTAAAGGTACTACTACTTGTTTTATCTTAGCATCTTACTGGCCATTCTGCCAAGGGGCTCTTTGAGCATCATTAGAACCTGTCTACATGTATTATTCTCCTTACACCTTTCCAGGTTTAATGAGTTCTTTTATTCCATTAACCTTCACTCGCATTAGGCGAGTTAGTTGGTATGTTAAGTTTTAGAACACATTCCAGCACTAGTTTCGAGTACACGTTGACCTTCTACATGCGTTTTATAACCGACTGGTTGTCAAGTGCAATGAAAATCTTTCTTTCATGTATCCAACATTCCAGCAGGTAATCCAACGCATGCAGCAGCCCATGCAATTCTGCCTGGTAAAAAGAGACGTACTCCCTCAAACGAAGACTTCAGGACAAATTCAGCTTAGCTAAGTATACACCTGCTCCTGCTCTACCGTCCATAAAAGAACCATCAGTAAAAATGCTGTTGTTGTTGTCCATACACTCATTATGTATAACGCTTTCCGCAATGAGTGTCCGATGCGGTCTTTCGATTATCTTTCTTCTACTCATGCATTCCATTGGCATTTGAGTTTCCCTAACCTCCTTACTAACTACTTCCAGAATGCGCTGATGCCCGATGTTTGGCCCAAAGCTATTCCAAATTGTATCGCATACGCATAGCATTACACTGCAGCAGGTTCAACGGCAGCAATCACAAAAATGCTTTAATTGCCTGTGATGCAATTAAAGTAAAGCATTGTCGTGCGTATTGCACCAGACCACCGGGATATATCTCATCGCTAAACAGACTATAAATATTTCCCAAATCCTTTTAAGTAACATGTTTATATCCCACTGTAATAGGGCTCCATGTAAAGTTATTATTCTTTCAGCCGCAGCCCCCTACTAACAGCAGTCTATGAGTCATTGGAACTAAAGTTTCCAGGAAAATTACCACCATAAGCGACTGAAATTTTTCTTCCGCTGTCTCAGCCAGTAAAATATAAGAAATTGAATATATCTCTTCGAAGACAAAAATTTTAAATTTTAAGACTTAAGACTTGGTTTTTGTAAATATGTAAAATTTAGCTTTTTGACTTTTGGACCTTAGTAACGTACTTGTTCATACACTTTGGACTAACAAATCATAGTTTAATAAAATAATATGATATTTTCATACAAAGTAATATATGAACAAGATACAACAACCTAAATAACTTTTAAATTTATTTACATTGTCAAACAAACGATTTTAACAATTTATCCTTCATAAGCAAAAACAAGATAAAAACCTCAACAACTCAACGCATTCAGTGGACATATGCCAGCCTAACAGTTTGGAAGTAAATTTAAGTTATCAATTCTTACAACCCAGGAAAAATACAACGACTGCGAAATCAAATATTAAGACATTTTAGTCCACGACATACATACATATTTACATACAAGTATTTACATACATGTTGCAGCAGATAAGACTTTGGCATTGCTCGTAAACATACTTATAAGCAAAACAGAACTTGACATAAACAAATGTTAATCCATTAAGGCCCTGTCAATGGAAAAATATGTCAAATACAAATTGATCAAGAGTACGTTAGATCAGTGGCTTTTACAGCCAAACTCTTACACATTGTAGCTACTGTCTGCAGTTTATTAAAATTTGTATAAAACAATCTTGTGATTTAGCTGAAAATCAAAAACGTTACGAAAAAAAGATTAAAGATAGTTTTCTTTCAGCTATGACAACTTTTTAACAAACGCGAGCTTGATAAATTCAAGAGACCCTTTAGGAATCATATAAAAAAAGAGATTTTTTTATAGAGTAATTTTTTGCTAGATTTGATTCTTGAATCTCCGTTACCGACTTTTTCTTACCCTCAACCAATCCAAAAAAAAAAGGTTTTTGAAGATCTTAAAAAGAGATTTGTTTTGCGGAAATAGCTTAATTTTTACTGAACCGTTTTCTTTAAATAAAGAAACAGTAAAAAGTAAATAAGGTTGTTCCTGATCGGTCGTCTATACGACCTTCAGATTAGTTCGCGAATGCCTGACATCTCTAAATGACGGGGCGAAGTATTCTAATCTAGAACTATTTTGAGTACCGGGGTTTGCGGGTATATATTTGCGGACGAACTTGCTAGCCCTGGAACCTACCTTAGGGATCACGAGATAGATCAACTAGTCGGCGCACAGAGGGGTATTTTGCCAATCTAATTTTGCGAAAAATTAATTTTGAGAAATGTAAAAATTTAAGTACGCAGCTCGACAGTGAACAAAATTCTGCATCGTATAGTAGTGAATTTTCAAGGCTTTTGCTTGAGATTTGCCGTTTTGAGACACTGTTAAAATCAGAAAAGTTGAGTAAATCGCATCGTTTTATTGACGATTTTCAAAAGTTTGCAATAATTTTTTTTGTGGCTAAAGGAATAAAGATTTTGTATTAGTATCTTTTTTCTGTAAAAGTAACTTATATTAATTTTTAAAATAATTTATTTGAAATTTTTATGATAAAACATTTCTTCCGAATTAATAAAAGGATTTTGTTGATAATTTTTTGTCAAAAAAAAGTGTAAAGGTTTTTGAGAGTGAGGGTCATCGCGGTCCTAAAAATGTTATATAACGCTAGAAAATTTACGATCTCTATTTTTATTCTGTAGAAAAAAAAATTGCGCGTTTTTGCGCCATTTTTTTTGGCGATTTTTTTTCCAAATTTCGCCTTTTTTCTGTTTTTGCTCATCTTGCCCAGGTAGATACGAGTAAAGTAACCTTTTTGTCGGTCATAAAATGTGTTTTTATTTTTAAGTTGTTTTAAATAACTTAATTGCTATTATTTAAAATAAAATTAATTGTTACTAGTGTAAATTTTTGTAGTATCCTATCTGTCTGTTTGAGTTCGCATCACGTAAAATCTACTGGATGAATTATAATAAAATTTAGTATCGTGTTTCAAATAAAGGCTATTTTTTCCCATATAGTAAAAGTACGCAATTTTACCGATTCAATGGTACTGCAAACTTGGCAGTAACTTTTTTTTATGTCAGCTGGTAATTTAATACACTATTTACAATACTCTACAATAATTTTGAAATTTTAAAGAAATTTTAGATTTTTATATAAAGTCTATGTTTCTGAGTAATTACCCAGCGATGGGTAACTTTATATAAAGTAATTACATAAACCATATTTGAAGCGATATAAAAATAAGAGTCTTAAAGTGGATTACAAAGCAAAATAATGACGATGACGAAGCGGCGGGCAGAGCTAGTTATGAATAAATTAATTATTTTCAGATAAATTAAATACTATAAAGTAACAAATTACAAAATTTGTTTTATTAATAATTTTCTCTTCGACATAAAAGCTTAAAAATTATATTTTTTTGCAAATGAGCAAAAAAAAATTTTTTAAATTCACATTGACGTTTTGGGGGATATGATTTGAGGAATACCTCTCCCTGCCCATAAAAACTTAAAAATTTTATTTTTAACGTATTAACTCGTATGTAATCCATATCTTTTAATAATTACATTACTTTTGCAAATAATATTTTATGTTACCTCCCAAAAAATGGGGAAGGGGCGAAAAATGGCTTTTTGAATCTTCTAGGTCTAACTTTGGTTTTTGAACATTCGCTGACTATAAAAGTTGGGAAAAACAAAAGTTTGGGAAAACAAAAAATTAATTTTTCAGAGGTAGCATTAATTCTTCTAAGGGAAACTTTTTTCTCCTTGGTCGGATTTTTCCTATTTTATAGCTTTGACAGCCTATAACTATAAGAGATTTTTCTAGGGGCACTCAAGAAATTTTCAGAGCTAATATTAGCTAGAAACGAAAGTAGATTGTGAAAATACCCCTATGTGCGGCGTCCCGCTAAGCTGCTGTAAAGACAACTACGCAGAACAGATGGCCTTAAGTGGCATTCTTAGGCTATCTGCATTATTTCGGTGATTGATGGGTACATTAGAGGATAGATGGGTATAATACTGGTTGTGCTGACAGCATCATTGAAGAGATTAAATTTCCCACATAATAGCTTCTGTAGAAGTTGTCAGGACGAGGAAGAGACGGTGAAACAATACCTGTTTCATTGTCCGGCCCCTATCTACTGACAGTGCGGCGATTATTGGCTATCCAAGGCAGCTTAGTTGGACTTTTGCATTAATATCAGTGACAAGAAAGCTGCAAGATGTTTAAAATACATATACATTCTTAACTAATTAAGTAGCTTACTTCTTCTTGACCCATACGTAAACCAATATTTGCTTGGCTCTTCAAAATTTTAATTTCCTTTGTTTTCCATTTTGTCTTGTTATGCATTTAAAACGGTTCTGAGATTATTATTCAATCTCAGCACCGTTAGATTTATAAAGCTTTTTCTTCACATCAACATTTGGTCCTTCGAACCATATAGGAATGATAGAACAGCAATCTTTGAGAGTTTTAAGATCAACTAAGTAATCCATACACATATTAACATATTATTTTACATAGATATAAAAGGCCATATTCTATGTTCTGAGTTTGAAAATAAATTTGCGATATTTTTCCACATTGTTCAAGCGTAAAGGGACTCATTTTGATCGGTGGACAGAAAAAATCTATCAATGTCAAAAGAATTTTAATATATCCAGGGTGGTTTATTAAAATCATATATTCAACTGTAACAAACTATAAATTTATCATGCCATTAAATAACAAAACTCTGAAGGTATTATGTGTTGCAAGCTTAACTGCTTAACTGAATTGATATTCCCACAATAGTTCATAAAAAAGACTTTCCAACAGGGGTTTTATACTTTTGCCAAAAGCCTGCAGTGTTAAAGCTTATTTGAAGACATACCTACATACATGTGTTAACTTAAACCCGTAACATGTTAATTAAGTTAAAGCCTAAACTATCGCAAAGACCTGCAGAAGATCTTTTAATTAACAACCATTAATCGTCAAAGAAATACATAAATACTGGAAAGTAATTGCAACTTGATTTAGATTCATTCACTTACAAGTTCAGCCGGAAGCTGATAGAGTACAAAACTAAAGAAATGCCCCATGGCAGCATTTAACAAACTACAAGTATTTTCCTTGCAAGTTTTTAAAGCTCGTGCTATATTTAACAGCAAAAAAAAAATGCGTCGGTAAAAAATGTCACAACTGCATTTAATTAAACAAATATTTCAAAAATGCCATACCAAATAAAATATTTAAGACTTTAATCCTCGATCACTCTACGCCAAGCTGTTATTGGACTTTTCCATTTTTTTTCCTAAAGCTAAAGTCTCAGGTTACATGCTGCTTTAACTAGTTCTAGTATAAAACTACTCATACTCATGATTGTATTCATGCATAATCCGCAACTGATTCATGCACCATTAAACAAATCACTTGTGCTTAATCAAAACATTCAATAGAAGAGCTTTCTGTGTGTGTGTGTGTGTGTGTGTGTGTGTGTGTGTGTATGCGTGGTTGTTGAGTGTGCATGAAGGAACATTCGTGCTGTTAACTGGAATTTCAATATGGCCTAAAAGGCTTTAACATGAACCCACTCATAGCATGGCACTACTACACGCAATCAGTCATTTAAACCACGCACCACTAACCTCAATGCAAAACAATTCATTTGTACACTTGAATTTTTACTACTCGTACACTTTCCTACTACAAGTTGTTGTTGTTATTGTTGTTAGGATGCTAGCTTTGATTTGTATACAGGAGAGGAAAATAAGAACAACAATAAAACAACATTAATACGCATTCAGCAAGTTATGTCACTGGTTCATACAAAAATACTGCACTTAGACATAATAAAGCTGAAGAAGTTGGTAGGAGGCAGGCTTTGGAAAATGCGGCCTCACAATAATAACTGAAGATAGTTTAACTATCAGCGGCAAGTATAGATACTCTTAGCGGACAGTATAGATGCTTAGAACACACACCTTTGGTTCTTATTATTGTCTCTCAATAATAGAATTTGAAGTGCAAATTACACAGTTACATCCCTTTGAGATGCAGAAGGGAAACAGGCTCTTAAGGCCATGATTCACTATCATAGTCAGTCGTATGATCTTTCAAAAATAGCACGTGTGCTAAAAAAAAGTATGATAGTGTAGATTAGAAATATATGTGTGTGACAGACTTTTTGACAGGTCTGTACCATCTTTTGAAAAAAAAAATCAGGAAATATTATTTTTCCATGCGATCAGAGTTGCAAAATCTTTTTTTTCATGATAGTGTGACATCAATAACGCCAGTTTGAAACGATTTTTTGAGTAGAACAGAATTCTGTCATTTTTTTTGTAATTGAATCGTACGATGGTGTAGCATAGTGAATCCTTTTAGCATGTATTTCTATGAAAAGTACTGGCTAAACAAGTCAAGCAGATTCTAAAAGCTATTGGATCTTCAGACTTAGCTGCAGCTGCTAAACATATTAAATATGCAATACAATTTTTTTTAATTGACCGATTCAAATGAAATTTTTTGGGGATAAGTAATTGGTCAGCGAAAATTCAAAATCTAATTCAACACTAAGGTAAATGAAATCTTACAATTCCCAAAATAATTGCCAAAAATCCCAAAATTGGTAATTTTTAGTCTTTTGCCCATAAAGTCCACATATGGAGTAGCGATCATGAAATACTTTCAGCAATAGTTGCGAGTATATATAGCTTTATTACGGCAGTAGTCTTTTTCCGATCCCAGATTTGGGATTTTAGAACATATAGGCTAAAGTCAAAATTTCAATGTAACATTGACATCCATCTTCTACAAGGTTGATAAATTTTACACGGAATTTGTTTTAAACGTACATAGATATTGTTAGCTTAAACAAAGATATAAAATTTGTATATATTTCTGAAGACCATTTTTTTTATTAAAAAAATAAGATTGAGGGGAATTTTTAGACTAAAATACACAAAAATACAATAATTTTTGAATTTTTAAATTGATAATCGTCTAGTTTTTAACTCAGAAAGCTATAATCTTGAAAATTTTCCATAATATTTTAAATTTCGGTCACTAACTTTAAAAAAATTAAAAACAAAAAAAAATTATGAAAATTTTTTTAAAATAATTTGAAAAATATTTTAAAATGCTTATAACTCGCTCATTTAAAAACATAATTTATAGATTAAACCACTTTTTCATAGGTCTTAACTAGGCCATTATGACTATGTATAATTTTTAAAAATCAAGCGAAAATTGCCTAGCTCTAAAAAAATTTGCTGTGGCGAGGTATCCACATTTCAGACCACGTAGCGCCACTCCTGACAAGTGGATATTGCTCTCCGTCGAAACTTAAGCTAAGACACTCCTCTGCTATGCTCGTGCCAAATTTTAGATTAATCGGGCCGGCCTGAGCTTTACAAAAAGCTAATTTATTTCCAAAATATTTTGATTCAGTCCCACTGTGCGTAGTAAGTCGATTCTGAAGAAAAATTGACTTGAGGACCTGTACACTGACTTAATGTATAGGAGAAGCTTTGATCGAGCTTCAATTGTGCTCAAGGAGATATTAAGCAGATAAGCTAAAATCGAAATACCCTAAACTAATTATTAGCCAATGTCAGGGCACGGTATAATTAATTTAAAATATCTTCTGACTAAGATGAAAATCGATGCCTGTTCCATATAAAGGCTAAGACTGCAGCGCACATTGTGTGTGTAAATACAGCACTGGCTGGTTTAAGACTGAAGATTGCGTCTAAATACGGCAAGCCTAAGCTCAAGGTCTTAATTTAAATGAAGAAAAACTTGAGAAGGCAAATTGAATACTACTTTTCGACAGAAATAAATGACTTAACCGATAGTAAACAAAGAGATAAAGGGTAGTTAAAATAAGTATTTAAAGCCTAAACTCTTAATTTTAAAATAAAATTGTTATGGTTCCTAGTATTTATCTTAAGAGCATTCGACTTTGTAATAGAAAATGTGGGAAAGTTATTGTACTTGTTAAACTGTAACTGATATAAACTACCAGCACATTATCGTTTTGTCATCGACACTAATGTTTTCTATGTTCGAGTATGTTTTACATATAGAATGGTAAATGTAAATGCAATGTTGGCAGCAACTTTTATTTTTCTCAGAGGGAATTTTATATAAAGCCTATGATTCTGAGTAATTATGCAAGGGAGTGGGTACCTTGATAAAAAGTATATACATAACCATATCTGAAGCACTATAAAAGTAAGAGTCTTAAAGTGGATTACTTTCGAAGCAAAATAAGGACGCTGACGTTGTGGCGGGCACAGCTAGTTATGAATAAATTAATAATTATCAGATAAATTAAATACTATAAAATAATAAATTACAAAAATATCTATATACATAAAAGCTTAAAAATTAATATTTTTGGAAATTAGCAAAAACAAAAATAAAATTAAATAATTCTTGCAAAAAAAACCGACTACAAAACAAATATATGTGTATCAATTCTAAACTAAAAATTTAAAAGGAAGTAATCTGTAAGAAATAGTTCTCAAATCAAATACTTTTATATTTGTTGCTCTAACGGACATAGTAATTTACGTTCTGTACATTTAAATGTCTATCCGTAACGGTTAAGCAGATAAAGCCATATACGACAAATTACGTCTTTGTAAATTTAAAATGTCTGTCTAAAACGGTTCAAAAGTTTGGCCATATTCATCAATTTACAGCAACTATTGAGACACCCTTTAAAATTTTAAATATTGATAAATGTTATTATATGGGACATAGTAGTGGAGAGTCTGTCTAATTTTCAAGTGTTTGTCTATAACGGTTCAAAAGATAGGGCTAGATAGGTAAAATTATATCAGTTATGGGGACACCCTTTAGTTTCCAAATTTAAATTATATACTTGATGTTATAAAGGACTTAGAATTACAGGTTCTTTGTAAATTTCAACCGTCTCTCTGTTACGGTTCAAAAGTTTTGCAATATACATCGTATTACATCAACTATTGGGACACCCTTTAACTTCTAATTATATATATTTAATTTCTGATTATAAATATTGGACATTCTGTCCAATTTTCAAGTGATTGTCTAAAATGGTTCAAATGGTTTATATATTTAAATTGACGTCACATATGGGGACACCCTTTAATTTTTAAGTTTATTTTTTTATTAATTTCTGCTGTTGGGAGCTATAGTAATAAGCAGTTTTTTAAAATGTTAAAAGGGTGCCCTTTACGGTTCATAATACACGTAAAAAACACGTATGTTGTATGGGGACACCCTTTAATTTTCAAAATTCTGAACTTCTTTTAAAATGGGACCAATCTGTAAGCATTTCCATTCTAATAAAGAAACAAATTTTAAAATCGGTTCAGAAATGACTGAGTTATGCGGGCACAAACATAAAAAAAAGCAACATTCAGACGAATTGATAACCTCCTTCTTTTTTTGAAGTCGGTTAAAAATAACTCGCATGAACGTTTCGGGGGGTGAGATTTGAGGGATATCTCTCCCTACCCATAGATACTCAAAAATTTTATTTTAAGGTATTAAGACATATGTAATCATTTTTTTTAATATTTACATTAATTTTGTAAATAATATTTTATGTCACCGCTCACAAAAGAAGGCGGGGCGAAACATGCTATTTTAGAAACTCCTGGATTCCAGTTTAGGTTTTTGAACATTCGTTGACCATAAAAGTTGCATTTGCTAAACATAAGTATGGGAAAACTTGAATTTTTCAGAGGTAGGATTAGTTCTGCTAAGGCGAACTTTTTTCTTCTTGATCCGATTTTTCTTCTCTAGCCTATGACCATAAGAGATTTTTCTGCCAAGTTTCGGTAATCTTAGGGCACTCAAATATTTTTCAGATACAATATAATCCAAAAAAAGTAATGTTTGGCTAGATTGCTAAAATACCCATATATGTGCAGTTTACCTTTTTTATACCCAATTTCAATCCAATCACTATAGGGCTTTTCACACTATATTACAAATATTAATACTTTTGAATAAAATGCAACCCTGATCTAATCGATGTTTGAAAGTTTTCAAAAAACAATAACAACTCAACTCAACAGGGTTTCATTTTCCTTAAATCTATTAATACTTGTATTATAGTGTGAAAGGACCTTTAACAGAATTTGCTAACTTATTATTCATATTCAAATAGCAAACCAAACTAAGCATAAATACTAATAGAGTTACCACATGTTATAAACGTTTGGTAATTTAATCCTTGTCGAAAAATTGTGGCAACAACAACATTTATGTTAATTTGACAAATCCCTAAACATTTTTTATAAATTTTTTTAAATTCTTTAAACTTTATCCTATTTTGTATAAAAATTAAGAAATTCTTGTAGCCCGGGACTAACCTTTACGGTATGAATTAAAAAATTATTTGTTTGTTAATACTGAATTTGTTTTTATAGGATTCTCTTGCTTTAAATACTAAATGCATGAAACCAAGGCGAATTCATACAAGGTGGAGGCGATAGCCCAGCTGATGGTTACTTTCTCTCGTTTTTTTTTTTTTTGCTAATGTCTTGTCAAAAATACATTATTTCATATCTGCTAATCTGATGTCAAAGTTAGTGTTTTGTTGTAGTTGTTGCGCTACTGCTCATACCTGGTATAAATTCGTCTTGCATGAAACCTAACATTTACATGAAATTTTCATTTTTAGGAATTTTGTTTATATAAACATTTTACGAAATTTGTAAACTACTTTTTATGGAATCAAAAGCTTCTTTTACTGCAATAATAAAATCCAGCTCTTGTTTAGTTTGTTTTCTTTTTGAAATATGGTACGCAAGGGTCTACTTGCTGCAAGGTGTAAATTTTCTAAGCCTTATTATTGTTATATTTTCTTAAACTGTGGCACGATTTATTTTAACTACAACTCATTAATCGCAATCGACACCATAGACTGCAGTTCTATGCAATTTTTATTTTTGTTTAACAGAAATATTAATACGAACTCTTTCCCAAATCCATGATGACTTAGCTTCATTAAAGGGGAATAAATCGAAGGGAAAAAAGTGCGAACCTTTTGTTAGCGAACTGAAGTGGCAAAGTTGCTCACTCTCTGGTTATTATTTAGTTGCGGCATGTAATGGCTTAATTTTATTTACGCAGCTTAAGATTCATACGCCCAACTTGGCTTTGATTAAGTTTTTTTTTTCTTCTTAGCTGGCTGCTGTTATAACGCAAAGACTTGTTGTTCATTATTGTGGTATTGACAAAGGCGAGTTTTATTTTTTCATCGCCACAATTGTTCGTTGCTAGCAAGATGTTGTTTGTTAAATTGGTTTTCCTTTCTTTTCCTTAAAAAAAAAGTTTATAATTCATGGCTTTAAGTGGTTACGCCTTTTGTCATTTGTTTTCCTTTAAACATTAAAAATTTAAATTTCCAGGATTTTTCAAACGTTTTTATAAACGAGATTGTTCAAGATTTAATTATTATTAATAACAATAATTGGAATGCATTACAAGAAAAGAAAGGCTAGATTATTTTAAATTATTTTCATATGAATAGTTTAATTGTTCCATATGTAATAGCTTGGGGTAATTGATTGGCTGATTTTAAAACGTCTTCCTAATGGTTATAAAAATTATACTTTGATAAAATAAGTTTATTCGAAAAAGGCCTGAAGCTGTATTAAATGCTATGGAATTTTTATTTAAATTTTATTTATTTCGACACTATTTTATTACCCAAGAAGACGAAGGAGGCCTATGCGAGACTCAAATATTCTGGAAGAGTCACTCATCTTAGAAGGCTTTGAAATAAACGAAGAAATATCGTTTCCCCTTTCTCATGATAAGTCTATGGAAAGTTATTGATTTTAAGGCCAAATTCGCAGGACTCTCTATACCGAACAGTATCATTAACTCTGACCCCTACTGACCCTAAACAAGGTCGTTTTTTATACCACAAACTATATCAAATCTAGAATTTACATTGTTTTAAGCTCTCCAAGAGTGTATAATGTTCCAAGATCTCTCGTATCGAATTTTATCGTTGTAGCTATGCCGCGAAATTATTCGTTCTGAATAACTTTATTTGGGTCTGAGGCATTGAAAAAGGAACAGTTTTACAGAGTAAATGTATGGAAACTACCTTAACATGAATTGTTAAGGTGGCTGATAGAAGTACCGAGAACCTGAATCGCTAGTTAGTGGTTAAAGAGGACAGGAACTCCTGGCAAGGGTTGAACATGTTAATCTCTAAAGATTCCCCTATATCGATGAACCGGGATATTTCGATAGCGATGTACAAGGAAGCCTCGTTAGAGTTGGAGAGGTTAATAACGTTAGGAACTCCGGTTGCCACTGGCCAAAGGAGGATATCGAAAGAGAATGACAAAGAAACCAAGCAAGGGGTGGACTGGTCAGTCTATGAAGATACTCCTACGGCTATGGAGGTAAATGTGAATGAATTAGACGCACCTGGCCCTGTGGGCTTAGAAATCTCTTTCGGAAGCAGGTACCTAAAAAACTTTAGGAGCTCATGCCTAAAAGTGAAAGGAAGTGGCAGAAGAGGTGACGGGGAAAGGAAAAAGGCTGAGACGGCAGCGGACATTTTGTATGAATGTCCAACACTGGCTAGCATAAGACTCACAACCACTGGTTGAATGTGGATGCTATGGGGGACCGGAGACTTGAACAAATGCTAGCAATTACTAGAGATTGCCTGATGAGAAAGAAGGCCGACAGTTACCGGTCGACAGTCTGAAATCACTAAAGTCAAGATTAAAGTCTGGTTGTAGCATTGTGACTCAATGTAAGTAGGTTGCCGTAAATTACATTTCGGTTGCCTGTAATCATAGAGGACACAAGGTGGTCGAAAAGGGACCCATTATGGAAGTCGATATTTCCCCTACATTACACCACTTTCTAATAATTGACACTAATGTAAAAACAAGCTCTACTGCAACATCCTCAATTATAATGTCACACTCAGTGCCGCCTTCAAACTAATGCTTTCCAGTGCATTATATTCACACACACACAAGGACTGTTGCCGTCTCAGCATCCTCAAGGCACGATCTTTAAATTTTATTTCAGATACCTGGTATTAAATTAAAATCTAAAGGCAAAAGAAGGATGTCAAAGGATACCTTGGCTACCCTTAAATCTATCGGTTATGCGGTTGAAGTTATAGAAATCACACAGTTATAATGCGATAGTATCCCATCGCAGCTAATTACTTCGCAGTGTAATAAGTACCGAGCAAATGATCAAGTATTGATTCGCACATTGATAATACATTTAGAGATAAAACCATATGTTTCATCATTATAACTTCTTTTAATCATTTATTTTTTTATACTCCTTGACTTTTTGTATTTTTATAATATAAGCTTTCAAAGCATTTACCATTATCCCTTATTGCACTACTGTGCACCGTACGTTTACTAGGAAAGAAAGAAAATTTCTTATACCGATTAAACATTACTTTTACTTTACCATACGTAGTATAAGGTAAAGTATAGTAATCATGAAAAAAATCGAGGTCGGGATTTTCACGGATTTATACGGTTTGAGGTCTCCTGATCCATTTTGGCTAATTTCGCGATGATGTGGGTGGGTGGGTGTGTATGGCACTATTTCTGTGGAGTTTGTCATACCGTTTGAAATATCAAAATAAAATTTATTATGTACCTTTGGTATATGGGGATGAAGAGCTTTTAGGCATAATCGGGAGGGGGCAAGGGGTAGTTTCCTTGCCCCTAAGTTTTGTGAACGCTCTACAGGTCATTCATATGACATATTAAAACGAAATTAAGTATGTGCCTTTGGTATATGGAGATAAAGAGTTGTGTAAATTTTTGGCATAATGGGGAAGGGGCAAGAGGTAGTTTAAACGCTCTACAGGTCATACCATATGATATATCAAAACGAAATTCAGTATATGCCATTAGTTTATGGAGATATAGAGCTGTATAAATTTTGGGCATAATGGAGAAGGGGCAAGGGGTAGTTTAAATAACAGCTCAAACCGAAAATAATTAATTTATCGATTCGAAAATATTTTGAACTTATATTCTCTATGTAATAAATCCATAAAAATATCTGTTTCCAATGGCTTTGGTGAAGTTGAGTGTAGGCTACCCCAGATATTTTACGTAAATAATCTATCACTGAAACCAAACAAGGGCTTAATAAATACTATGAGGACTCACTGAATATTCAATTGTTTAAAATTTGTATAGTGAGTAGCGGAGTGATCATACCAGCATAAAGGACGCCAAATGTTCAGGTCACCCAAAAAAGGTCTTTACACCAGAAAAAGTGTATAAACTTTTTGTAATGATATTGTATGTTCGGAGATTAAAAGTGCTTGTGGTGGCTGTTGCTGTAGGGTCTTCAGTGGATGCTTCACATTTTACATGAATATTTGAATATGAAAAAAGCTATTAGCACGTGTTTCACTATGGAAAAAATCCATGAATTTTCCTAGGAACCGCTACCAAAACCAAAACCGCTACCTCCAAAACGTCAATTGCTTTGTCTTCCAACAAAGTGAAGTGTTTCATAATGCCGCAGAACAAAACATTGACAATGTATACCCTTTCAAAACGCCGTTGACAAGTATTATTAACGCAGTAAACAAGCAATCAGGGCATCGGTTTTAAAGTTGATGCATTGTAAAGAAACTTTGCATATGAACATGATTTAAATACGGTAGCACAAATGTGTACAGACTTTGTATTGATACATTTTGAAAGTCAGCCACACTCTTCATATTTAACCCACTGGGACTATTTTCTGTCTCCAAATTTTAAGAAATGGATGGGTGCTAAGGGATTTAAGTTACGAGAAGAAGTTATCATTGTATCATATGCCTATTTTGAGAGCCTACACGCAAAGAAAAAACATGGTTATTGTATGGTCACGGCAACCACACTATGTTCTCTGTAACAATAGATGTTTGCTGTGAACAAATTATAGTTATTTAACACAATACTTTGGTCACGATAAACAAGTTTTTGTTAACAGTTAATCATTCAATGGTTATACACACCAGAAAAGCAACATGGTTGATTTGAAACATATTAAAATTCAAACCACAACCAAATTATTTTTATTATTTGAAAATTATAACCATAATATATTATTATTAAACATAGTATGTTAAGTTTGACTAAAAATAAACAAATAATGTTTGGTTTTAAAAATACATATTTTGTTTTTGACATTTTTTCAGTTCAGAAATATGTGTGGAAGCTATCGGTTCATCTAAAACCGTAAAAACATTAAATACATATTTGTTTTTATTTATTATAAATGATAATTTTAAATTAATAATATCAAACACATAAAAAGGTAAGCTGAAAATATCAAAAGATTTATGTAAGTCTAAATGGAAATATTCGTGTATTTGTTTTTTGTTATTTATAAATATATTCGTACTTTGTCACATATAACCATTTACATGTTTCAAATTATATTATAGTATGTTTATATTATAAACATAACTATGGTTGTATTTTACAATGTTATTTTTATGTAAGACAACAATATTATTTTTATATATAACCATATAATTCAACCATAACATGTTGCTCTTAGATTATGGTTACCTCAACCATATTTTTTCTTTGCGTGTAGAGAAAAGTTATTATTTAGAGGAAATAAAACAACTGGAAAGATGTTGCACTGTATCGGGCTGAAATGAGATGTTTCTATGCGAACAAAATATCACACAATTATTAAATTGCCCTCGTATATTTAGAAAAGTAAGCACAGTATTGCTTGATCTTTTCGATGGATTTATAAACTTCTTTAAATTAAAAATAAATTTTCTTTTTGCCTTTCGCAATTTCATTAAAAGGCAAGTGTTCTGCTTTAAGGTCCTTCCTAAATGTTGCCATCGCGTAGCCGCCTTCACCTTTCACTTCATTCACATTTACTAAAACATATTGTTGTTCACTGTTCATGTAGACATGCAGCACCTGTTTTGTTGTAGCAGTGAATTTTTCTTGTAATAAGAACAACCTCATGTTGTATACAATTAGATTCGTGCCTCTAATAGTTTTTGGCAGCAGGAAGGGACATTTATTTTGTGTTAATGTCCATGTAGCAATTCGTATTAAGAAACAAAGACCTCCTAAGGGAATCTTTTTCACTAATTGCACCATGCAATTGTTAATGCTGTTGTTGTTGTTGTCGTAGTTGGCGACATCGTCAATGTTTGTCAAGCTAAAAGAGAAGCAGGAAAAAAGTGTTAAGTGTCAAACAACATGATGAAACATTTTACATGGGTTTTGTTTTCCCCAATCTTTTTCCTCATTGTATTCGTATTTAGTGTAAATAGAAAAAAATCTACATTGAACATCAATGTAATATAATTCTACCATGTTTTGTGTATAGAAAAGGAAAAACGAAATTTTCTTTAAAAGCAAACACACACAGAGAAATAAGTCTTCTTTATTTACATTATCTAATTTTCATTTGTTTAATGAACGGATATGTCCACTGCATTCATGGCTATTGTACTTTACAAGGATTATTTTTATTTTCTTTTTCTTGCCTGTTAAATTGAAATTCAGCAGAAGATGTTTACTTGTCCGCAAAAATAAAAAAATAAAAATACAAAAAGAGGTCATCGTGTTATGTTAGAAGGTAAATTTCACGAAAACACTTGTCTCTTACATCTCACATGTCCTTGTTATTAGTCATTTCGGCTGGTTTCAGAGCAATAGATGGCACAAATTTTCAAAACTTAAAATACATGAAGTGGAAAGTCTATTACACTTTTGCTTATATGAACTTAGGTATACGATATGTTTACCAAAAAAAGCATTTTTAGTTAAATATGTTTTTTTAAAGGTAACTTTAAAAAATTAAAATTTTTAAAGCAGCCATTATTTCTTATCTATAATTTTCGTACAAAAAAAACTGAAAATACCAAATTCCAAATCAAAGCCGATAAAGTTTGTAATAAATTTTTTGTAAACGTTCCATTTTCAACAGGAATTAAACTGTGATTAAGTTGTCAGATCCGGCAACTTCATTATAATTTGTGCTTAGTTAACGTTATCATTAAGAGACTGACGCCAAAACAGCGCTTGACAATTAAACGAATTTAACATCTTGGTTGGCCTGAATCGTCACCTTTCATCTGTTCATTAAAGGGCTAAGTATTCAAGTGACCTTAGACCCTTAAAGTGAACAGAGAATCAATTTCTGAAAATACAAATGCCTTGATTTAAACAAATTGATCCTTTGATATTAACTGTCAAGAAAAGCAAATAACCTTTAAAATTATTATTATAAATAAGAAACCATAAAAATTCTGGACACCCTGTATTTGTATAATTTTTATAAAAAACTAGCTATACTCCGCGCTCTGCGCTGCACCCAACAAAACTGTTTCAGTTTATAAGTTACATGATAATAATTTTTCATGGCAATTGGATGGTGCCCAGCGACAAAACTTAAGCTACGATACTCCTCTGCTATGCTCATGTCAAAGTATGGATCCATCAGCCTAGCCTTTTACAAATGGCTGATTTATTTCCAAAATATTTTGATTCTGTCCCACTGTGCAGCGTGTCGTAGAGCACTAAATTAAAAAAGATTTTCCGAAATATGATATGCAAACAACATAAAAAACAAAAGTCGTATCATTCATAAAAACTACTATTCCTTATTACAACACCTTTGCAGTAAAATGTAACTCAACATTTGTTTGCTTTCCAAGCTCTAAATGCAAACAAATAACGACATAAAAATCTATGAAATTCACATACACTCGCAATACTTTTCTTTCAAGATTTTTTCATTTAAAAAAAGGCAAAATAGAAAGTCATAAATAAAATTTTGTAAACTATAAATTAGAAAAAAAAATCATTTTGATGTTGAAAACAAAACCAACTAAAATAAAGAGATGAAATGAATTTAAATTAAAAAATAACCCCCCAAATGCTGCTACAACAAAGAAGCTGGGCCAGCAGCAAAGATGTATTCATGTTTGTTTCCTGATAAAGGAAATTGAATTTTTAATCAACATTTGAGGATGAATTAAATGAAGCTCCTTTGTTTTGGGTTTAAATATTTAAACAAAATAGACCAATACATTTTATTAGAATTTGAGGCTGAATTGTTAGGAATTGAAGAAAAAGTTTGATTGTTATTTTTTGTTTTAGTAAGGCCAGTGGCACATTTAAACAACAGCAGATATTTTTAAATATGTATTTTATTGAAGATCAGATGCCGAGAGCATGTTAGTGTACTGAGAGTTCTAAAAAATTTATATAAATGGTGTGTTAATTCCTCATCAGAGGGCACTACTTTTTGTAAAGGAAAAAGTCTATCCAGGTGCCATATTCGGTAATTCTCGTAGCTAAAGCTGTCGCTAAAATTCTAAAAATGCATACAAAATTACGTGTATTTTTACATACTCGTATTTTGAAATTTTTAATTTTAAATACTGTTTTTGTCTTTAAAAACAATGCCTCCCAAGTCTTAACAACAATGGGAGGTCCCAGCTTCTGTAATTTAAGTAAACCCAGCTTATTAAAAACAAACCTTTACCAACTTAAATAAAGAGTCATTAAAGAAATGTCGACAGAAGAATGCTGTATGTAATGAGAATGTTCGCAACAAGATAAACTCCAGCACAGTTTCCGAAAATAATCCCCATCATTTACATTTTTCGTTTTCATTCATTTAAGGATATCCTGCATGCTGCACTAGGGAAGTACGTTTACTAGTCAGAAGTGCTTCGATTGTTGCATGAGTTCATGAGGATCAGGTACAAAGGATCAAAACATGATCGCGCTGAACAGAGTGTGATACAAATTATCGTCAATACTTGGCACATTAGCACAGCGATACAAAAGATAACAATTTGAGAACATTGCTGAGAGGGCCAATGCTTAAATTCCTTGTTTAGGAGATGGAGACCACCTTAATTTCTGGCACGCTATTGGTGCGATTTAAGTTCAAACTCATCGAAGGGCCTCACCAATAACCGGATACAGAGATTAGGGAAATCGCTGTCGGGCTACGGGTTTCCTTGGTACCAGTTGTTTTGGACACTTGCCAGACCTCGATGGTTATTATATCCAAATTTCAGGTCCGTTTTAGACTGGTACCCCCATATACACCGAGAGCATTAGCGTCAAGGTGTTATAAGTTAACCGCTTGGTACGAAGGAACAAATACATGATCGCGATGGAAAGATTGTTATACAGATTTATGTCAGTACCTGTTGAGTTGGCTTACCTGAGCATGGTCTTACCACTGGGTCAATACCATCCGTCTGTCAGCGCCCATATTGCGCCAACGCCTGTTACCTCTGTAGAGAGTGCAGCTCTGGACTATAAATAGCCCTTTCTGTGATTTAGGTCCAAACCATAGCCACCACGTTACTCCCCCAAGGATCTCACATATATCTGGGCCCAAGGGTTGAGGAATTCTCTGTGGGGCTATCGGTTTCTGTGGTTTTTTTAGATATTGGTCCCACCCCAAAGGTTCGTATCTCCCAGTTTCAGTCCTCTGCTAGTTTTGGGAAGTGCTGCCCCCATATACCCCAAGAGCATTGGCGCCAAGGTGTCATCAAGACAATATAATGTCCCCGGGGGAACGCAACCAACCTTTTGGTTAAACACAGGCGAAAAACACACGCTAGCTCCAAATTATTATTACAAAGACTTCTTTTTTAGGGTTCCGTACCCCAAGGCTAAAAACGTACCCTATTATTTTTGCTACAATGACTCTCCATCTATCAGCGCCTTCTATATCTGAAAATTTAATAGGTAGACTCTTGAAATATTCACAGAAGTTGTAGTACTACGACTGCTATAACAACAAATACTAAAACTTAAAGGGTGTTCGGATAATTTTTAGCTATATGGCATTATTTTTCAACCGTAATAGTCAGACACTTAAAATTTACACACAGTATTTAAGACAATGTTTTATACATTATTCATAACAAGTATAAATAATAAAGCTCAAAATAAAGGGTGTACCGATAGTGACGTGATTTCCACGTATATGGCCTTTTTTGAACTGCTTTAAGTAAACTATTTTCACTGAACGGGTCGGTGTTGCTCTACTTTTTGAAACGTAATATATTGTTACGTTTTTACTTTTCTTAGGGTTTTTTTAATTGCAAAATAAAAATACACCGATTTAAATTTCACTTATTTATTCAGCCTCGAATAACTTTTATTGATACCACTGTTAAAAATACACACACTATTTAACACTCTCGCACAACACGACAGCCGTTCTCTTAGACGTTTCAAATAATACTACCATGACGCTCGAAACCATTAATTCGAGGCAAAAACGCCTAGAATGCCTATGGTTTAAAACACCCCACTTTCAAAAATATAAGGTGCGCAACCGCGTTTAAAATATCCAAGTTTTAAACCGAAAATTTTAGTACCTTTAAACCGAAAATTGCGTACTTTCACGATGCCTCCTCACAAAATCTTATTAAAATCCATCCAGTAGTTTTTATGTAATGCGAATGCAAACAGCTGAGAGACGGATATGAGTTACTATTTTATTATATGTATAGATAAAGATGTATAGATATGTGCTTAAAAAAGTTGTTTCAGTAGCGATTTCCGTATGTGACCTAGTTTTGCACCGTAATTTCGCCGTAACTTGTAAACCTTATAGGTTATTGCTTTTGAACCGTAACAAGCAGACATTTAAATTTATTTATTTTTGCTCGACAAAAATAAGTTGTATTTTTTAAGTTGTATTGCATGTAGTACCGAACCCTACATGTACATATAAGTCTCACTTGCACTTGACCAATTTATACTTAGTTTGACTTAAACATACTTATTAAACAGCGCCATATTATTATACCATTTTAATGCACAACAACTTTATTTTTGTACAAAATTAATTAGGCATCTACAATTTTCCTACTAACAAATAACAATTTATTTTTAAATTGTTGTAATTATTATCCATATAAAGGAGTAAAAACATACGTTAAGAAAAAATTAGTTTTAAGATAAAATTAATTGTCCATAACAAACTCAACTGTTTAAAGTTAATGCGTGTTGGCACTACCTTTTTTTACCACTTTACAATATCTAGCGCTTGCGTAATCTTCAGTCGTAATTAATTGTTATTAACATGAGCTTTTGTTGTAGTAAAAATGTTTATTAAATTTAATGATCTCTTAATAATATTAAGTTTAAATTAACTTTAAATAGTTATTTTAATAGCCTCCTAGCGGAAAATGGATGATTTACATATTATATTGGGTTTGCATTAAATAAGTGGGAAAAATATATGAGATTTATGTACAAGGTGGCGCAAAAGTAATCCTCCAATCAGAAAATGCTATAAATTTTGCGATTGGCCCCTAATGTCAATTCTGTTTTGACATTTGTGTAGTAAACACTTGCGAAATACACGTTAATAAACAATGTTACGCTACACTGCTCCAGAACGCGGAATATTGGTGACTATTTATTTGACCAATAATCGGTCGGTGACTTTGGCACAACGTGAATTTCGTCGTAGATTTCCTGGCCGACCAACGCCTACTGGTGAAACACTGCGACGTTTAGCCGCTCGCCTCGAAGAGACTGGCACAACACGAGATGCTGCCAGGCGTGGCAGACCCCGGAGTAGCCGTTCTGCAGAGAATATTGCTGCTGTAGCCGACTTCTTCGAAGACGTCGTTACTGTGAATGGTGAGCGCTACAGAGAAATGATTAACGAGTTCTTTTTGCCGCAACTTGATGAATTGGGATTGGAAAACATGTGGTTCCAACAGGACGGTGCAACGGCACACACTGCACGTGCCACAACCGATATGCTGAAGGATGCATTTCCCGGGCGCCTAATCTCCCGTTTTGGCGATTTGCACTGGCTAGCAAGATCGCCTGATTTGACCGCTGCAGACTTCTTTTTGTGGGGCTTTTTGAAGTCGCGGGTTTATGTCAACAAGCCTCAGACTCTTGCAGCTCTTAAAGACAATATCCGTCAAGAATGAGAGGACCTATCGTCGGAAGTTTTGGCCAAAGTGATGGAAAATGCCATAAAAAGGGCTCAAATGACAATCAACTGTGGCGGCGCACAGTGGTCAATTTCGCGAGATAGCGGTCAAAACTCTATAACTTTTGACCGGATTGGTATTTTTTTACGCGATTTTTTTTGTTTAATAGGAGGGACTTTAAGCTTCAATTTGCGTGTTCAAACGTAAAAATCGACTGATAGGAACGTAAGTAATGTGGAGTTAAAAATGCATTTTAATTTTTTGTTGAGTTTCCATGTAAAAGTTGAATATTTTGACATTTTAAATAGGTATTTTTTTTATAATTTCTTATTTTCTTCAATCGTATTTTGCAACCAATACTTATTTATTATTCTTAAACTTAATTTGTGTCAGAAAATGCCAACATTTGGCCCCTGACATTTATTTAGTCTCAATATTCACAGGGCCCAAAGGTTGTTTTTTTTTGGAAGAAAGCTAACTCTTGTGTGGATTAAACTGAAAAATAATACTGAAATTCCCAACAATATCAATACCATTTGGATATATTATATACAGAACACAACATCGATAAAATTTTAAGTAAACTTTTACTATTGATTTAAAGTGCACATATATTTTATTTAAATGTATTAATAAAAATTTTATAATTAAGTTTTTATGCTCTAGGTCTTTTTATAAAAATATTTCAATTTACTTTTATTTTTATATTCGATATTTCGCTACACCATTGGGTAGCATCATCAGGAAATGGAAAAAGTTTTATAATATTTTTTTTTTTTTTAATAATTGTGTATTAATAAAAATTTATACTAAAATTAGAAACAAATTATAATCTTTAAACTAGTATTAATTAAACAATATTAGTAAAAATTTCTTCCAAATAGCTTTGATTTTCATTTTGCAGTAGTTGTTTAGCTTCTTTATCTAACTCCAATGAGGTTGATTTCCATTTTTGTCGAATACTGGACATATATGGGTCTGATGTGCACAACAAAATATTAATTAGATCTTCATTAGTACAATATCTGGAAATTTTTCTTGTATTGTGCTCGCGAAAGAATCTGTAGTCTTTGTTCCTTTTTTCTTGCGCTTCTTCTGAGAGATCTCCAATTGGAAGCATATTGTGCTGAATTATTTGTTCCCCATGGAACAAAATTTTGTGAACTGTGGTTGGCATATGTCTCCAAGAATATTTTTGGTTATAAAGTGTTGCTGTCTCATTAGCATACTGACCAAATTTTTTTGCATCTATCTTTTTGCTACATGCTATAACTTCTAATATGATTTGGAATCGTCGTATTAAATCATAATCTACTCCAGTTATAGAAGCTGCAGTTTCTGGATCGGAAAAAAATCTCCTTGCTGTGTTTCCATCATTAGAATTTCCTTCTCCTTGCTTTGGCTGGTCAATTATAAGGCCTATCTCACGGTATTTTTCTTGAATATCTTTTTTTTTTTGCTTTCTTTTTTCCAAATTTTCTTTGTTGTTTCTCACTGTTTCGCCTAACGGGCCAAATTCTAAATCGTATCCCAATTTAAGAATATGCTCCATAAAACGAATTCTAGCATGAAGAGGTGACATTCCAAATTCATATGCTTCATTAAAACTATCGTCTTGTGTTGGTGGTTGGCTCAATTGACTTGTTGTTTTTTGGCATATGGTGCAGCTTGACGAAGACTTTGTTTCGGTTAAAGCTTGTGCAACTTTTCCATCGATCATTGTAAGTGACATTTTAAAGTTAACTTCGATGCATTGGTCATTAAATTCAAATATCACTGGTTGAAGTTCGTTAATTTCATCTCTTATTTTGCCAACTTCTTCAGTTATGACATCTTTAGTTTCTTTTTTGTAAGCAAACTTTATTGGTCTACAAAATTTTGTTGACGAGGGAATTTCATTCTTCCATACATCTATCTCTGCAGCTCTACTAGTTGACGGCTCTGAAGCAATATAAGTTTTTGTTAAACGTAATGGAACGAAAGAAATCATGAATAAATTGGCATCTGATGAATTTTCCGCATTACATTGTTTGTATTGTTTCTGGCCAGAGGACCCATCACATCCCCATTTAGAAATTAAAGTCATGCTGCAATTTTTAAACTTCTTTAAATAATCAGCATCAAATGTCTTTAATAATCGTTCTGCAGTGTCTTCAAGAAGATCCTGCAATTTTATTTCTGCTGAACTTGAAGTTACCTAATAGCAGTTGGTGAAGGTAAGCAATCTTTTTTGGTAGAAACTATATCTCGATATGATGGAAAAATTCCACAATTTTTTTCATTGGTTCGCTTCCGCAATTCTGTATATTGGTTTTTAGTCATTTTCAAATCCAAAAATAGTGCAAATGCTTCTTCTGGAGTAAATTTATTTTCTTCAGTTGGTGTCGGCATACTTTCTAAAATCCTTTTTGTGCGTCTGGGGCTTGCTTCCACTATTTTTTCAATGATAGCAATTTTACTCATTTTAGTTTTCGATGGTTGAATTTGATGCAGAAATGAATCCTTTATGATGCTACAAGAAACTTCTTCATTGATATGTTTAAGCTTGCGTCTTCGTGATCTTTCACTACAATTATCAATTGGCTTTGCTGGTCGACCACCTTTTCCAGTTTCCGTGGTAGTTACTGATGGCTTTTTAAAAATAAGTTTATTTCTTAGCCATTCTTGGTTGCGTGAGTAAAACAATTTCTTGTTTCTGGAACATTGATTGTACCGTTTTCTTAAAGTATTTAAAAAGTTTTTTATTTTTAAGTTATGAATTTTAATTTCTTGTTTGTCGCATATTTTGAAGAATGGATTATTCATTATATGTAAAATAATGTCGTTTTCATCTTTCCGTTCAAAATATATATCAGATAGAACACTATAACTGAATTTAGCCATTGTTTAAACAATAATGAAGAAAAAAAATGAATGCATGGATTAATATACTATTGCTCGAAGTTTCAACATGATCTTTTTTACCTCTTTGAAACATAATATAACAGGTACTTGGTTTTACCAGTTATTTCCATTGGTTTTAAATTTATTTGTAATTTTCAGGTATTTAAGTTGTGTAATATTAGATGGCAATAAAATCATTTTTTACCTTTTCCAAATGAATTGCTAGATACCACATAAATTTAGAGTTAACAGGTACTGGCAATAATATAACAGGTAGTTGGTTTTACCAGTTATTTCCATTAGTTATAAATTTATTTGCAATTTTCAGGTATTTTAGTTATGTAATATTAGATGGCAATAAAATCATTTTTTACCTTTTCCAAATGAATTGCCAGATACCACATAATTTGAGAGTTCTATTGTCATTTTTGTCAAAATTTTGATACACCCTTCTATGTGGACTAGGTCCAAATATGGGCCAACTTCTCCTAATTTCAACAGAATTATTTTTTTGGTCAATAAGAACTCTTGTACAAAATTGCATCAAAATATATGCATAATATCCACTTTCACATACAAATAACTTCTCAAAAAATATGACGTGCATTTGTACCGAATATCTTACCTTGGGTCAGAAAAATTGCTGTAGCTCAAAAAGTGCAGCCCCGATGCATGGACATGTATATATAGGAATGTAGGGGAGAGTTAGGACTACAAAATAGTAAATTTGTGTTTTGACTCAGCTTGACTCACAGGAGTTGTGCTCTATGAAGTAGGAAATTTTCGAGAAATTTGACCTTTTTTAAAAAAAATATTTAAATTGTTCTGAAAACAGTAGAGCTTCAATTTTTTTTTACCAGTAATAGGAATAAGTTAAGTTACAACACAAAATTTATTTCGTCCAAAAATCTTGAAAAACAAAAAAGTTATGATCATTTAAACTTTAAAAATTAACTAAAAATATCATAAATTTACTAAATTCTGAAAAAGCCCATTTTGGACCACCCTGTTCTCAGTGAAATAGTTGAAATAGAGTTCTAATTTTTTGGCTCCCGAGGTTTACTACTGTCTACTTTCATATGAGTATAATAACTTTAAAATCGGAGAACAAAAACCAAAAGGAGTTTTGGCCGCTATCTCAAAATATTGACCACAGTGCGGCGGCCATTTACATGACATCATATTCTCGACTTGATGTAAAAAAATTAAAACACCAAATGAAAGTTTTTCATTTTTTTTTTTAATTACAGCCAAAAAACTTCGGAAGGTTATTTTTGCGCCACCCGTTACATACCAGAGACTGACATAAAGTACTTATAAAATAAATGTAGTCAAGTATTTGCACATATTTTTGGGTATTAGTTATACCTATACTTATAACACAGCAAAAACCTACACATACATATTTGCAGTGAAATAAGTATGGGTGTACTCAATACTTATAACAAACATTATTTATACACAACGAAGTTGAAGATGTATAGGTAATGCATGTATGAGTACAACTGGTTGTAGGTATATAATGTGATGGGTATCTGTCGTATACATACTTATATCTAACTAATACTTACAAGAATGGGAAAGTACTTATAACACTCTAAGTATACTTATAAGTAAAACAACTACTTTTAGGAATTGTGTGTATAAAAAGGTGTATGATGTTTGGCAATATTTTGTTTATAATCGAACATTGGTTAAGTATGGAAAACCAAAATCAGTTTTATATTAGGATGAAGGAATGATTGAACGTATTTTTAAATTGTGAAATAATTAAACATATAGTTATGTACATATATTTATAAAATACTCTAAGTATACTTAGAGTATTTACATACTTGTATTTACTTAAATTTACTTTCAAAGCAAAATCGAACAAAATATTGGCAGGGCACATACAACGTATGTGTTCACAGCTAGTGTTTAATATGTAAGTTATAAATCAAACTTGTTGCTATTAGATTAAAATTACCTCAATCAAGTCTGATTTTCTTAGAATTGAAAACAAATTGCGTTGGCTACAATTGCCGCCGTGTAGTCAGCTATTTAATGATATTGAAGACGTCAGCTACATCTTAAACTCTGACATTGTTATAGAAATACTTATTTTGCTTTTATAAAATTAAATAACTTTTTCAAAAAGTAATAAATATTTCCTCCAAACTTTTTTTTTGTATATGAATTTATAATTTATAATTTTGTAACATTTTCTTTTGTTGAATAAAATAAAATGGTCGCATACAAAAATAATAATAATAAGTTGACTACCGCCACAACGGTGGTCATAACCTTTGCTGTCTTCAAAATAATAGTTTACCTGTAAATGTTTTCTAAGAACATTTTATGAAAATTTTTTGTAAATTTTTTTTACTTACAATGAATTTTTTTTGAGAAATTTTATACAGAAATTTTCTGCAAACATATTTCTTTGAACATGTTTTTAATTTTTTTTTTAATATTTTTTAAACTTTTTTTTTAAATTTAGGACCTTCCTGCAATTTATATTAAATTAGAATGGTCAGACGAAAGCAAAAGAAAGTTCCTTAAAAAAATTCCTCATATTGACCTCCATGTGCCTTTTAACTGCTCTTGTTTACCAGTAGACACCCTGTGGGTCCATTATTTACCTCTATGTGTATTGCTTTCTATAAAGGACTTTAATACAAATCAAAGCAGAAAAACCCTACCAACCTAAAACCAAACAAAAATCGCCCCTTGCAGGGGGGTATTCATCCCCCAACATGTCGCGGTCTAATATTTAATGAACAAAAAAAGTAAAAGAGAATCATTACAACCGAAAAAAATAAAAACAACCTGAAAACATGTTAAGTAAATATAGGTAGGCGTGGTATTTTGCCCGCTGTTTAGATTTGAGTGGTCTGATGTTGCTGAATTTTAGTAGTGAAATTTTCGAAAGTATGCCTGGCAGATTGGTGTGCTTATATTTTCTGTATCTCTTCGGGTGCCTTGGCAAAGTTGCTTCCAACCCGAACACAGACGGAAAGACGGACATCCCTAAATCAACTTCTCTATTTATGAGGATCCAGAATCTATATACTTTATGGAGACGGAAATTAATATTGCAGAAATTAAACACGCAATGACAAACTTTTATATACCCTTTCTACCTGCGGTGAAGGGTTTCAAAAAGAAGTAATTCATTTATGTAGGCACACAAAACTTTAGCTGATTGCCCTTACTGTAACACGCCAAAGCCTTATGTTGATAGCAATATTTATACATTCAAGCTAATACATATTTTTTACAAATGTTTTGAGTTTTTTTTTATTAACAAAAAAAAAAATACTGTGTGAGATCTGCCAATTAAGGTAATGATGATTTTTATTCTAATTATAAATTTAAAAAGTTTAATACAAAACTGGAAACACATTGTAAAAAAAAATGTCTTGTGTTTAAAACTGGTTTTAAATAAGCAAATAATCAGCCTTCAAAAAAATATGTGTAACTAAGATTGAAATATATTTTTGAGATAATAAAGTTTCGGCGCTACGCATGCTCTGTTGGATGCCCAAGCCATCACGCAAAAGGCAGATGTGTCTTAAATGTTATTATGAGTTATTACATCGCTATTTTACCCCTTTATCATTCATTTCACTTTAGCATAAATTTATCATAAATGTAATCGTACTCATATGCGTTTGTTGTTTTTTTTTCTTCCTTTTTCTTTTTTATTCCAGTGCGTGCAATCATCGCTACTGAATGTGAAAAAAGCATTCGTTACAAAAGAAAACTGTTAAGAAGATCCACATTGCTCTGTTTATAATTTGTTCGCAACATGGAAATTGATGTTTACTTGAGCATTAATTAACATAAATGCTTTCAATCTTCCACTAAACTGTTGGAGAAAGACTTGCCTGCAGCCTGTGTAAAACTCTGGATTGTGAATTGAACGGAACTGTAGTTTACAAGTGCAGATCGAATATTGCGAAAATTGTCTGAATAGCAGTAAATAAATGATTATGTGTAATCAACAACGAAACTTACAAAAAAGGGTTAATTTAATTAAAACATCAATTATATGGTGAACTGATTTAACCCACTGAAGGTAGAAAGATTATACGAGCTGTCGATTATGATTTTGGAATTTAAAATTGGTAACTAATAATTCTGTGGCAATAAGGAAAAAGGGCTTAAGTCTGATTTTTAAGTTCTGTAGGAGAGCTACTTTAAACTCTAAAACAAATTTCTTAAACAAATTTTTTGGAAAAACACATTATATCTACCAAAAATACGCAGATGTTGCAATTAATAAAATTGAAATGATTTGAAAAAATAGCTTGTAGCCTCTTAAGCTTTTTCTCCAAATGCGATTAGACATCGAAAAAATATATGCAGAAACTTTGCATATGTTTTTTTTTGTTTTAATGTAGGGGGGATAACGAAGCAGACCATTTCCATAACGGGTCCCTTTTCGACCCCCTTCCGTCCCTATGATTACAGTTAACGGAGTAATAAGGCAACCGTACCCTCACAGAGGCACGTGCTACAACCAGCCTTTAATCTTGACTTTAGTGATACCAGATTGTCCACTGGTAACTGTCTACCTTCTTTCTCATCACGCAGTCTCTGGTAATTGCAAGCATATGTTCAAAGCTCAGGTCCCACATGGCATCCATATTTAACAAGCTTCTACTAGTGGTCCTAAGTCTTATGCTAGCCAGTGAAGGACTTTCACCCACAATGTGCGCTACCGTCTTAGCCTCTTCCAGACATAGTCTGCAAGTATCATCTTCATCTTGGCTAGATGATACTTGAAGTTTCCACGACCTGTCACTAATACTGTTATCCAGCTTAGAATACTTCTATTGTATCAGAGTACCTTACTGGTCTTGCTGCCCTTGGGCTCTTTGCGCACCATTCGACCCGGCCTACACGTAGTGGTCGCCGTCCACCTTTTCAGGTGTAATGAGTCCAACCATTATAGAACCTTAGCTCGGATTATGCCATTACCGAGAATAATGCGAGCTAAGGTCCACAGAAATTCACAGCAGATCCCCCTTTTGCTAGTTTGTCTGCTGTGCCTATGTGTCCCTTAACCCACATCAATGTTACCTCATTAACCGAGGCACATCTGTTAAGTTTTAGAACACATTCCAGCACTGTGAGGTGCCTGCTTCCGAAAAGGATTTACCTAAGCGCATAGGGTCAGGTCCGTTAAGTTCATCCGCATCTTCACAGATTGACCCGTCCCCCTCTTGTGAGGTTAATTTTTGATTCTCCTCCAATAACCCCCATTGGCGAGTGACAACCAGAACTCCTAAATGATTAACCTCTGCACCTCTAACGAGGCTTCCTTGTCCATCCCTATCGGAATATTTCGGTTCAACGCCATAGGAGAGCTCTTAGAGATTAAACTGTTCACCCCTACCGAAGCGTTCCTATCCCACCCACACAGAGTTCCTTATGCGTGGGTAAGTCTATATTGAAACTGGAGGTCGACCAGTATCCAGAGTTCGCATACTAAAGATCAAGCAGCCACCCATGGATTAGGGGAGCTGTTAGCGACTAGTACTCTTTAACCTCTAACACTGCACAGCAATCAACCACCTTAAGCTTACAAGTGGGGTTCTTCCAGATTAAAGTTCCATGAACCCTGGTGCTAAAGGGGTAAATGGGGGCAATTTACCCCGTTAGCACTGCGTCAAAGCTTTGAGAATGTACCGCAATAACAATTAGTACCACGGGGGATAAGGTTACTTTTTGCTTGAGTCGACTTAAGCACTTAATCCTTATTACCACAAAATTATTAGTTACAATTGGTAAAAAAAACTGCAATGTTAAGGTAAAGTAAATCCCACAATTCCCAAATTTAGTGCCAAAAATCTCAAAGTTGGAATTTTTTAGTTTTTTGCCCATAAAGTCCACATATGAACTAAGGACCATGAAATCATTTCAACAATTGGGAGTATATGTAGCTTTATTACCGGAGTATTCTACTTCCGATCACAGCGTTGGGAGTTTAGAACATATAGGCCAAATTACGATGTTAAATAGGCCAAATTAAAGGACCTTCGTCTTCTACAAGGTTGATAAATTTTACACGAAATTTGGTTTTAACGTACGTACATACGCTTAGCTTAGTTACACAAAGATATAAAATTGTTATATATTCCTTAAAAACATTTTTTTCTATTAAAAAATAAGATAGGATAAAATAAACGAAAATTTAATAATTTTTAAATTTTTAAGTTGAAAATCGTATAATTTTTAACTCAGAAAAGATATAATCTTAAAAATTTTCCACAATATTCTAAATTTCACCCGCGAACTATGGAAAATATTAAAAAAATTTGCAAAATATTGTTTAACATATTTTGAAAAAAAAGGACCAGGGTATCGAAAAATCAAAACTTTTAAATTTAAAATGCTTATAACTCGCTTATTATAAAACATAATTTAGAGATTAAGCCATTATTTTATAAGTATTAAATATGTCTAACATTTAAAAATCTAGCAAAAATTTACCAAATGCCAAGCTCTAAAAGAATTTGCAGGGGCAAGGTACCCAATTTTAAGACCGCATAGCGCCACCTCTGGCAAGTGGATGGTGCCTACCGTCAAAAATTAAGCTGCGATTCTCCTCTGCTATGTTCATGCCAAATTTTAAATCAATCGGCCTTGTCCTTTACAAATGGCTAAGTTATTTCCAAAATATTTTGAATCCGCCCCACAGTGCTGTGGAAGGTAATTTCGAGTTCTTATCGCTTACGGCCTTGCTTTCGTCTGGCACGATATTTATTCGCGATGTGCAGATGTACTGAAGTCTTGCTGTATTATGTTCGTAACTCGTATAAATCTAAAATTTTTATCTCTGCCTTACATTCTTGCTTTTTATTATGCACAAATGTAATCGGCCAAAGGTGTTGCTATTTAGAATTGGGGTGTTATGTCACACAAAATTGTACTTATAAAAATTGTTATTATATTTACTTTTGCTATATAATGCTAACCTTTTCGAATTTTGCTTATATATGTATGTATAGGGTGCATCCTCCTATATTTTTTTGATAACGATAATCCACATTTATCTTAAGTCAATCAGCAAAAAAAATCTTTGTTATTGCTGTTAAGATATTTACAGGTGATGAAATTGCAAAACCTTTTTGTAAACATGTTATTTTAAGCCCTTCAAGGGTTAACTAAATTCATATAATTGATGTGTATAATAAATAGTTAACTCTTGATTGCATGCGTAACTGGAGTCAGTTTTAGCGTAACTAAAACATATTAATTCGGTTGCATCCACATAAAAATACTTACAACGCTTTAAAACATAAAACATTTCCTACTTCAACTATTATTATATTAGTCGTAACTAACAAATTTATGCTACGTTAACATTTTAAATTGTTGCTAACACATTGAGAGAACACAAGGCAGCAACATTTGCAAATGTTTAGCTTTATAAGGTGGGTATCACTAATAAACAATTTGTTTTTTCACTTTCTTCCCTTTTTTCTCTTGCGTTATAAATGCGTTGTCCATTAAATTATTATGTGTGCATTAGTTATTAGCTTCAGTTTTAATTAAATTTTAAATTATGCTAAAGAAAATTTTTATAATTTATTTCAGTTTTTATGTTAACACCACCAAATGATGTGATGGGTGGTTTCCTCGGCAGAAAATATTTGCTGAGGTCTTTGGTTTTTAGAAGACAGACTTTAATTTAAATTTATTTTAATAGAAAATTTAAATGAATTATGGTTTTCAAATCAGATAAATTAGCTCACAGTGTAGATCATAACAAAATACTTAAAGAAAAAAAAGGTATATTATCACATATAAAAGCAATAAAATGTGAAAAAAGTTTATTATTTCACATATAAAAGTGCACAAGTAGAAGGATAGATATTTTGTTTTAATCATGACTAGCTGTGCCCGCCACTTCGTCAGCGTCGTTGCAATTTTTTGATCGATTTTGTTTTGACAACAATCCACATCAAAGTTCCGCCTTAAACTGTGCTGCATATCAGTTTAGGTATTCTTTTCTTTATAAAAATTAAAGTATGCATATCCGATTAGTTCAACTATACAGTATTCTATATTGGGATCAGGATACTAAGGTACCTCCTCGCAAAATTTTCTTAAAATCCATCCAGTAGTTTTTACGTGATGCGAAGGCAAAAGAAAAGCAGACAGACGGAAATTAGTTACTATATTATTATATGTTTAGATTGTTTGGCCATATTTTTTAAAACACTTAAAATCAATTACAAAATAAAACTGAATTTTAAAATAGTACAGAAAGTGTAATGAATTTGCACTCCCCTGTTATCCCTTAAATTTATAATTATAATTATTTTTCGTACTTAAATTCTTTTGTTTACACCCTTGATCTCCGCTAGGCTTGGGAAATTAAAACGAAAACTGTCATATTCTCAAATGTAATAATCTACATTTTGTAAAAATAAAATTTCTTTTTTTTTTTTGTTCACACCAAAGGAACAACTACCAATTTTATAATCTTTTCACAGCGACATTTAATTAATTTTTAAAAACTAATATTTAATTAATTTAATATTTAATTAATTTTTAAAAACTAATTTCGGTCCACAATTGTGAAATTTCTTACAAAACAATTAACAAATTTTCAGATATATATCATCTCCTGTTACGTAAATTGTGAATGGCTTCAAATTTTGTTATTGCACGCAAAGAAAAAACATGGTTGAGTTAACCATAATCTAAGAGCAACATATTATGGTTAAATTATATGGTTGTAGTTAAGCCATATTATTATTAATTTAAACATTATAATATAAACATTATATGATTATAATATGGTAAGGAACTATAAAATGTCATTTGGGATATGCCAGTTTTTTAACACTTTTGTTAATAAAATACCAAATAATTTATTATTTTTTTATTAATGAGTTTATATAAAATACATGTTGATTTTATTAATAAATGCTTAAATTAGGAAACAATAATATGTTTGTGATAACTTTGAATTAGCATTTTTCTTCTTCCAAACCGTTTTTGAAGAACACAACGATGGACACACTTTGGCCATTTTGACATCGCAGTCCATTCATTCACCAGTAAAGAATTTTAAATATTTATAACGGCTCAAGATTTCTTTCACTAACTTGTTCATGTTGTTCTTAAAGACATCATCTTTTGATCAGGGGGCCCCTTCTCCATTTTAGCCAGCACCTTTTTCATGTAGTCTTTTAAGTACAAAGTGAAGATTTTCTTGTCTCCGAAAGCCGAAAGAATGATTCTTGTAAACGGTGATTGAGAACAACAATAACGCCGGTCTCAACGGTTGAGTCTGTACCCTCATCCGGTTCTTGAGCTGAGGGACTGAAATCTTCACCTTTCTTCGTCACCTCGTAAATTACATCATTGATCAATTTCATTTTGTAAGTAACTGCGAACATTTCTTCACCAGCAATGAAAGGATATCAGATAAAGTTGAGGTTGTAGTGGCTTTTTGTGGTATAAAAATCCAAAAATAAATTTCAGTCTCACAGCGAGAGCGCACATAAATTGCGGGAATCCAGAGATGAACTCCAGAGGAGCATTTTGCCATGCGCTCAATTCCACAGCGAAAAAGTAATACTTAACCATGTTTGAATATGTAAGTCCGCGAAACAAATGTTTATTATTTTTTTTCTAAAGTACAAATCAATAAACTCCGATGACATAAACAAACAATATTTATTTTTAACAATTTTTTGGTTACGTAAATTTAACATATTTTGTTTATTACTAATATATTATGGTTAAAATTAATATATTATTTTGAAATATTTATAAAACTCTAATTGTGGTTTGAAGTTTAGCAAAAATTGAACACTTAAAACCAACCATATGGAATTTTTTGTACGTAATAACCATTTAATTTCAACTAAAACTTGTTTATCGTGACCAAAATTATGTTACAAACAAATAAAATTCATTATTTTGAAAGAAAATTTTGTTTTAAGGCGATTATATAACATTGAAATGTATTTGCCGGATCCTGTTAGGAGATAAAGCATGTTGCTTTATCATTATGTTTACCCATTTTCTTATATGGGTTAGAAATTTATTCCAGCATGTGACAACAAAACATTATGAAATTTAAACAAGCTTTCAAGCCATCTCAGGAATAGGGATCATAGACATATGACCTCTTATGTGATTAAGTTGTTAGGTTGTGACTTTGAAGATATTATTAAGTTGAGAATATTAAAACAGCTCTAAAAAATTTTTAAATTTAGATCTCCTTCTCCTTCCTCTATGAACGGTTTAGCTTTGGGCAGTCAACTGGAATTCATGCTTTAAATTGTCCTAGTTATTCTTCTCTTGTCACGATCGTTTGTTATTCGAGTGACAATGCTACGGAATAATGTTGGTAATTTCTGCTACTTTTAATTACTCGATACTATTCAATTAATTGGGTACCCAATATTACTCAATACTTTTGTTTACATAATATAAACTAACTGTTAATCAGAGTTTTAATGAAGTCGTTAAATTTTTTATTTAATTTTTTTCTAAACCTGTAACGTTAAAAGTATCGAGTTACTAACTACTTTTGAGTATTGAGTACTCAAAAAAAAATCAAATACTCTGTACTCGGTACCCACTACTCAATACTTTGCTAGCACTACTATGGAACCAAGTTGTGCCTTGTGAGGAGAGAAGCATATGTTAATATCACAATTGTAATTAATATATGTGACCCGGCCTATGAAAAGGTGGTTTTTAACTCAAAAATGTTGTATTGTTGCAAATTGTTGCATTGTTGCAAATTGTTGCATTGTTTATCTTGAACAGCTAATTTTTCGAAATTTTGTTTTTGAGTCATAAGCCACCTTTTTCGTTTTCATAGACCGGGTCACATATACTATGCTGCTAATTTACTGCCACATTGTGGTTATTTTTGTGTTTTTTTTTCATTTTCAGTATTTGGGGGGAGTCTATATATTTTTATTTTTGTATTTTAATTTTTATAAAATATATTTTATATTTTATTTATATTTTATATTTTAATTAATATATATTTTGCTTCCAAATGATAATTGTAGTATTTATTGCCTACTGTATGTATATATGTATTTGATTAATTAGGCTCCTATGAGCTTATAGTCTGTTATATGTAAATAAATAAATAAATAAATAAAATTTGTTAATTGCAACCATACATTGTTACAGAGAACACAATGTGGTTCCTGTAATCATGCCATACCCATGGTTCTTTTTCTTTGCATGTAGAAGATATTAAAAACCTTCATAATCTTTTAAATACAACATTTTTATCCATCCCCTTTTGTGTGTTTAAGTTGGGAATTTAAATAAAAAACTATTTTTGTAAAATTCTCATGTCTCATGTTTGAATACAAACGTCAAGTTTATGTGGCGTTAAAAACCAATTGAACGATTAATTATTCACACGGAAAGTTGAGCAAATACTTACAGCTAGAGAGAAGAAAAAAGCAAAAGAACAAGTGGAATTATTATGAGCAAAACGACAATGAAGACATTGGATAGTTGGATAGAAGTAATAAAACAAGGTAAATAAGGGGGGAACACAACAGAGGATAAATACATATTGCTAATGGAACAGTATACACACACGTAAGTACAGATAGTTATGCAACGTATGTATGCATAAGTAAACAGGCATGCAACATGCGGCATCAAATAAAATAGTAAGACAGTTTTATTTTTATGGTAAACAATTTTCATTGCCTCACACATTCAGGCACACACACACACATACACTTATTCAAATGGAGCGTATTAAGAGTTTTTCTTTTCTTTTGTTTGCTTTACTTTGTTTGTTGGGTAAATAATGTATTAGTTGCTACAACTTACAACGAAACAACCTTAAAGGTAGGCAGGAGGAAAGCAGAGGGAATTTTCAAGTGAACTAAACCTTAATAATAAGTTTGAAAATAATATACAGTATTTTCTTAGAGAAAAATTATACACGAGGGCTGTTTTATTTATGAAATCATTGTCATTGCTTTTTATTTTGATAATATTGGTATGGTTCAATTATGTATGGAACAAAATATCGGCCAAATAACCGTCGTGACCTCGGCGGCACACCACCACCCGATGCTTAAAATTTTCGATGACGCTGAGGCATAATTGAGGTTCTATGCCATTAATGTGCCCAATTATCTCATTCTATAGCTCTTGAATTGTTGCTGGCTTATCCTCGTATACCTTTTTTTTTAAATAACCCAAAAAAAAGAAATCCAACGGTGTCAAATCACATGATCTTGGCGGCCAATTGACATAGCCACCACGTGAGATAACTCGGCCATTGAATTTGTCACGCAAAATAGCCATGGTTTCGTTAGCTGTGTGGCGAGTGGCAGCGTTCTGTTGAAACCACATATCGTCCATATCCATAACTTCCAATTCGGATCATAAAAAGTTCGTTATCATCTCACGATAGCGAACACCATTCACAGTAATTGCCTGACCGGCCTCATTTTGGAAAAAAAAAACGGTCCGATGAAGCCGCCAGCCTATAAACCGCACAAAACAGTTACTCCTTGTGGGTGCATTGGTTTTTCGACAATCACTCTTGGATTATCATTCGCCCAAAATGCGGCAATTCTGCTTCTTGACGAATCTACTGAAAATGTACCTCATCAGTGAAGATGATTTTCTTCGAAAATTTTTTCATCCACTGTTGATATTTCTTGCCATCAATCTGACCATTGCTCGATTGTGTATCTATCCATGCTTCAAATTTAGTTAGTCTTAAATTGAGAAATGTCAAATTAAATACAGAAAAAACTTGACGTTTAAGTGTGGTTCACATTCAACCCTTAAAATTTAACCATCCGATAGATAATAGTAAAATTATAATCCTAAATACAGATATATAACTCGACCAGCCCTCGTAAAACCGTATAGTTTTGGCAAACATTCAGTATCTTTGCAATCAAATATTACTGGGCATTCAAAGTGAAAAGAATAAAAAGTGGTTTCAATATAAAAATTTCGTATCCGTTGATGCCATAATAGAAACAAACACATATCATGTATGAGTGTCTTACTGTACATATGTATGTATGTATGTACATACATGTGTGTGCAACTGTAATGCAATATTAAACCGAACTACTTAATTTTTGTTTCTTCCTTATTTTTACATTTATAGCCTTAGTAGATCCTTTCAATTGTTTCCTTATTTTTCTCTCCAACATTATTGTGCATTTTTATGTTACAACTTACAACTGAGAATGTCATAAATGACAGACATATTGGTGCGGATGAATGTATGTATGTATATTAGAACTGCCAGTGTGCAGTTTCCAAAACCATTTGATAAAAACGAGCAGCTCGGGAAATTCTTTTCTAGGACAATACAGTTTCCGCTTTGTTACACCTTTGGTATTACAACTGAGCCGGCAGGATGTTTATTTAATTTATTTGCAGCAAGTAAAATGAGCATGGAGCATCAAAAATGGAGGCTGTTGTCGTTTAAGAATTTTCTTTGTTTGTATTTGTTATTTTTTGTTGTTTTTTTTTTTCCTTTTTTTATTTGCATTCAATTGCATAAAGAATAAAAACATTTACACTCCGTTTCCGTCTGCAATTTAAGCTAGTGCCACTCTTGATATTTAACCATAAGATGTGAAGATTTTGTTATAAGACACTGAAAAAAAGTTATCCACATCTTACAATATGCCATACACACCATAAGTCACAAAAAACCGCTTTTTGGGCAGTATTTTTGGGCGCTGAGGCCATGTCTGTAATCAGTAATTTTTTATTAAAATATACATATAGTTTTTAAGATATAAACTATTATTTTTACACTCTTATTAAAAAATTTCTTCATAATATAAAATCACACAAAACTGGATGATCTTTAATTAAAACATTTAGGAATTTTTCAAAATGAAAAAAATATAAAAATAAATTAATAAAAATTTTTGGAAATTTAAATATTAATTATTTAATATTATGCTTATTACCCATAACGTTTATTAATAAAAATGCAATTTATTTGTTGAGGGAAAAGAGCTAATTCCTATTAGAGAATGATAAAAGTATCATTTTTAGTACTTATCATGGTACAATAATACAGGTATATGCAAGGCGAATTCAAAAAAACTAAGCAACCTGTTTTTGCCCGACTGTGTCAAAATATTTTACTAAAATATAAAGAAAAATATAAATAACATGAGCTGTGTTCGCAAACACTTCTATTACAAATTATTATTTATAATAAAAACAATTAAACATTATAATAAAAAATAAAACTGGTTTACTTTAAATAATTAAAATAAATTATATGTAAAAGGAAGCATTTTTAAGAAAAGGTTTTAAATATTTAAAACTCTGTACATAGAAGTATAAAAAGATTTCAGATATTTGTTTAACATAAGTAATCATATTTAATTTAAAAGTTAAAATTTATAAAGATCAATCTCCAATAATTCCTTTTGTAAAAGATTAAAATGGCTTAAGTTCAGTTTTCAAAGTTATTCTGGTTGATCAGCTGTAGAAGCCATAATATAATAACCAAGGCACACTGTCATTATTCAAAAGAGCCCTTACATTGTGGGTTTCGCCCTCATTAAAAGAGTCTGTCGATATACATATGTAGGTAGGACACCTAAATAAATATGCAGTACTTATAAACTAAATCTAACGAGCCTAAAGCCGATATGGCTGCTTTCAGCAAGTCAGGAATTGGGAGATTTGCACATGGTCCTAGTAGCAGCATCAAATCAAGCTGAGCATATTATTTTATTGTCATAAGGTTATGCCGAATATCGAATTGTCGCCTACGGGAACTGATTTAAATTTAGTTGAAAAGATTTACCTAAAACACATAAACATTGCAAGTTAAATAAAGGATTGAATATAATACAGCAGTTAGTTCACAATGCATGGAGTAATATAAATTTTTTAAATTATTACAATTTTTTTTGTAAGTACGCGAACAGAGTTTTATATAAGGTTTGACATTTTCAGATAAGCAAATTTAAACAGCTGTTCTAACAGTTTTAGCTGTATTATTATGCCATGGTACTTATTAAGTATTTGAGGCCAAACATGTATAAATGTGTATAGCTACAAATCAAACAACATACCATACACACATACTAATATCAATTTCAACTTAAATAACTACAAGTATAGGCAGAGAATAAGTGTTCACATACTTGTTCATTTTTTTTTTTTTTTCGCAACACAACTAAGTAAAAATTGGATAAAGTATTGGCTATACCCATACTTGTAAATATAGAGTAGGAATAAGTACAAGTATGTAAATACTCCAAGTATACTTAGAGTATTTTATAAATATATGTAACTATATGTATTAATTATTTTACAATTTAAAAATACGTTTATTCATTCCTTCATCCTAATATAAAACTGATTTTGGTTTTCCATACTTAACCAATGTTCGGTTATAAACAAAATATTGACAAACATCATGCACCTTTTTATACACACAATTCCTAAAAGTAGTTGTTTTACTTATAAGTATACTTAGAGTGTTATAAGTACTTTTCCATACTTTTAAGTATTAGGTAGTTATAAGTATGAGTATGACAGATACCCATCACATTATCTACCTACAACCAGTTGTACTCATGCATGTATTACTTATACATTTTTAAATGCGTTGTGTATAAATAATGTTTGTTATAAGTATTGAGTACACCCATACTTATTTCACTGCAAATATGTGTGTGTATGTATTTTCTGTGTTATAAGTATAGGTATAACTAATACCCAAAAATATGTGTAAATACTTGACTACATTTATTTTATAAGTACTTTTTGTCAGTCTCAGAAAACCTTTTTCCTAATTTTAGAGAAGCCAAAAATACTCTATAAGTAATAAAATCCTACAAGAAGATTTCTTGGACTATTTTTCATTTATGCTTCTTGGCGATTTTTCAAATGTTCATGCATGCAGCCGTTAAATATGTTTTAAAAAATAAAATAAATTTTATGTGAATAATATTTGCAAAATCTTACAAAAAATATTTTAGTAATTTTGGCAATTTTTTGGCTAAATAGGTCAACAAACATGGCAACCCTGGTTTAATATTTTTCAGTAGAAGTCTAAGTACCGTTTCTGCACGTAAATACAAAACATGGTTGAGGTAACCATAATTTAAGAGCAACATATTATGGTTAAATTATATGGTTGTAGTGAAACCATATTATTGTTGAACATTATAATATTATGGTTACATTAACGATTATAGTATGGTCAAAAAGTATGAAATACCATATGAAAAGGATTTGCCAGTTTTTTACATTTCAAAATACAAAATTATTTCTCACTAACTGACGATTGATAATTGAATACAAGTTTTCTCGTATTCCTTTATCTGGGTTTGGTTGGTTAAATAGATGATGCTCACAACTAAACACTACCCTAAGTAGATAGATACGAAGCGTGCTGATGATGGTCGTAGCTGTCTAGAAAATGTGAATTCTACTTTGCTGGTGTCTAAAAATTAAATTTTCCCAATTTGTCTTTAATAATGTCACCTAATTTGTAATTTAATTTATTCTTTCTCTTAGAAGCAATAGAACGAACTTAAGCTTGACTACAAACAAATTTCATTGTACAAAATTATTTATTATTTTTTTATTTGTATAAAAACAGATAATATTATTAATACATACAGTTCATGGATTTACCAGTAAAGAATTGTAAATCCTTAAAACGGCTTAAGATTTCTTTAATTACCTTGTTCATGTTCTTGAAGACATTAATTTGATCGGGGGATCTCTTTTCCAATTCAGATAACACCTTTTTCATGTAATCTTTCAAGTACAAAGTGAAGTCTTTCTTGTCTGTGAAAGCAAAGCATTCTTGCAAACGGTGATTAAGAACAACATCAACGGGATTGAAATCTTTAATTTTAGTGTCACCTTATCATCGACCAATTTCGTTTTGTAAGTATCTGCGAACATTTCATCACCAATAATGATATCCCTGTTGATTTTCATGTTATCGAGGTTTTATTCCATTTTGTGGTGTAAAAATGAAAAATAAATTTCAGTCTCACACCGAAAGAACACAAACTGCGGGAATCTAGAGAAGATTGTTGCCACGCTTTCAGTTCAACTGCGAAAAAGAAATAATTAGACATGTACATAAAATAGAGCCATTATGGTGTGGGGGTGTTTTTCATATATTGGAACTGGGCCTATCGTACGGGTGGAAGAAAGAATGGAAGATATTTTTTTCACAAATCTGCTTAACAGTTATGTGATGGCTTACGCAGAATAAGAAATACCGCTTCGATTTGTGTTTCAGCAAGACAATAACCCGAGGCACACAATGAAGTAGGCAAAAGATTGATTTGAAAAATATGGGGCTGATGTTTAAAGCTGGCCTGCTCAGTGCCATACTTAAACTCATTAAGAACTTATGGCGTATAGTAAAATCAGCTCTTAAGGGAAAACATGCAACTAGTAAAGATCACTTGTGGGCATTATTAAAAGGAGCATGACGTAATATTCCGATTGAGACATACCAAAAATTTGTTGACCCTATGCCAAAAGGGTGCTCAACGGTTATCAAAAATAAATTATATTCCACTAAGTACTGAGGTAATTTGAAAATAATTAAAGTATATTATTTTACTCATCTCTAGGAATTTTATGTTTTTTAGATAATTGAAGTGGAAGGCTCTATTATTTTTTACATCTAAAATCTTGAATTTCGAATGTTCTTACGTATATATTTCATTTTAATTTTTTTATCAAAACCGGTCTATAGTAATTTAGTTGGTCAGTTGTTCGGACTTACAAAAATATAAACCTTAAAATTTTTTATGAAGAAACAATTGTTTATACATATTTTTATTATTATTTTTTTTGTAACCCCAAACCAATAAAATCCGATCACATAAACAAACAAACAATATTTATTTTTAAAAATTTTTTGGTTACCTAAAAAAAAAACTTTGTTTGTGAACTAAAAATTAAATAGTTAAAATCAACCATATTAAATATTTAATGATACAATTTTAACCAAAATTTTTTTATCGGTATCAAAGTAATGATACAAGCAACTAAAATTTGTTCATCGTAACCATGGTTTTTCTTTGCTTGTACATATATTGCAATTTTTTTCATATGTCAACTCTTCTGAATATATCATTTACCAATGTTTTGCCATCTCATTTAGAAATATCCAGCATTTGCAAGTCCTAAGCTATATTTTTTTTATCAGTGTATTCCCTGTAATGTGTCTGATGTAAAACATTTGTAAGTAAATATAAAAAAAATGGCTTAATCCATAGAAAAGTAACACTATTTGCCACTTTTATTATACAATATTTGTTATTTGATTATAAGGTACTACAAGTTATTCGTACACAAAACTACTTCTTGTTCTTCTTCAGTCAGTCAGTGAGTCAGTCAATTGTGCATTTATGTATGTCAAATGATAAAACGAACGTTTATGTACTTGCCTGTCATCCTAAATGCATTACAACAAGTGCAATATTATTTGTGTCATTGTTCAATCATGGCAGCGATATTCCCTAAACAGTGTTATCTCAAAACACAAATAAAATGTTTTTATAACTACAAAATATAAAAATAACAATTTAGCATAACAAAATAAAATACAGGGGAGCACTAAAAAAAACCTGCAATTGCCTTCCATTTCTCTCTTACATTATGGACACATTTGCAGCATAAACTAATTTCGAGTGTAAAAGTTGATGTGGATAATGGACAATTTTATGAAATTAAATATTAAAAAATACACAAAATGAAATAAATATTTATTACGTACGAATACAACCAGCAGTTTTGGAAGAGAAAGGAAACAAAATTATAAAGCTGCGGTGTCAAGTGTATAAAAACATGCGACACTTGGCAACATTGCGACTTAGTGTGGACAAATATTTTTACTAACATCGAAGCACTTTAATTTACGTTCACTAAACAAATGAAAATAAAAAAGTTGTATCGTGTATCAGTGTTGAGATCTGACAATGTTTAAATTGTACCGTCCCAGTAATAAAATTGTACCAAATCAGCATCAGTTGTACCAACATTTGACATTAAGGCAAAAACATACATACAGTAGCTCGACATTAAAAGATGCTAATTAAAACTTTAATAATAGGGTATTTTAAATTGACCTTCATTCCTTGAATTTCTTTTCTGTAGATATTAGTCAACAAAAATCAAAGCGTATAAAAATTAAGGTGGATTAATGTAAAGGAAATCCAATCACAATTGCTGAAATAAATACCAAAAGGGTATGGGGTTCTCAATTTTGAGGCCTCATAGCGCTACCACTGGTAAATTAATGATCCCTTGCTTTAAAACTTAAGCCCAGATACTCATCAGCTACGTCCATGTCACTGTACAATGTTAGGACCTGGCTACACAACAATTGCAATCAAGTGCTCGAAACTTCACTAAAATAGCCGGATTTTCATGCGATTAAGTATGACTGGAGCTATTTTTAAGAAGAATGATTTCACACCAGAAAGAGTGAAAAAATATATATTAGTCGAATAATGCCGGAAATTGATTAAAGCGATACAAAATCCTAACTAAATTACCTATCACTTATACATAATAGGTTTAGCAGACTAAATATTAAAAATCTTCAACATAAATCAAGTATGTTGCATTTTGGGCAGGATTGGCAGAAATGGAAAAGAATTGTTTTTTTGATTAAATAAAAAAATTTTTTGAATAAATTTTATATGAAATTGTACCAAAAAAGCATTAAGTGTACCAGTGCACCATTGATGTGTCATTTGTACCAAATTTGGTGCAATTGTACCACAAATCCCCTCACTGTCGTGTATATTTTTATATTTCGACAATTGGGTTTTAGAGCAAAAATATTAGAGACAAAAAATTATACGAAAATGAAATAATCCCCAACTCCCACATGCGAAAACAAAATACAGACTATTTTCTGGATAGTGTGTCTGTTAAAAGCAAAACTGCAAACGCCATTTTGAAAATGTACACAGCCACATAACGGTATCATGTACTGGTGTTGTTAAATGAAAACGTCCTGCATAAAACCATCAATTCCTACTGACGTTACATCCATTTTGGTTTACCGTAAGTTGAATGTAGGAATACAAAGTCTTTTAAACGACCTTTGCTTCGTTTTTATAAGAATGGACCAACACAATGCAATAATGTCACACGAAAAAAGAGAACTCTTTGTTTTTGTTTAAATAAACAATTTTGGCTATAACCTTTAATTTTTCTGCACAAATCTAATGAAACGTTTCTGTTACGTTTTCTTTTTAACCGACACACAGTAAACTGTCTAGTTGAAAAAAATCAAAAAATAAACTTTCGAATTTATCAATAAAATACATACAGATGAAAGCTAAGACTGCCATGATTCCAGAGGTGGTTTGGTTTTTCAGGTTACACGGCTTTAAAGTCGAATTATTTTGATAATTTTTTTTAAATTTTTAACAAAAAATGGGTTTGAAAAAAAAAATCTCAAAAATTCATTTTTCAATAAAAATGCATGCAAATTTATTTGTTTCATTGAGAAATGTAGCAGAAACAATGAAAAAATCCTAAAATTCAAATATTTATAATAACACTGTAAAAAAAATTGAGAAGTTTGAAGCCAAAATATGTACTTTTTGAAGAAAATATTCAGATTCGATGGACCCGAAAAAGTAGGCACATCAAAAAACTACTTTTATGAATCAATAATCTTATTTTCTGTTATATACACAGTGCGACACGGAAAAAAATAACCATATACGGACACCACTAGGTGATAAAAGACCAAAAAAAGACCCCTGTCTCCCAGTTTTGCCCAAAGTCCTCCAGGTTTTTTTTTTATGGGCCCTCAAAGATGTCGGGCCTCGATGTCATTTTTGCAAAAAAATGATCATTTACTCAAGCTCATATTTTGCAAACCGTTTGGAATTCTGATATACTCTCTGAGGCAAAGTTGTAGCTCTTGTCATAAAGATCCTAAGATCTCAATAAACAACTTTCTAGAACATATGAACTTCCTAGGAATGATTCTAAGTGAAAAACTTTTGCGGCTACTTAAGCGCTACCTAAACGGTGTTAAGAATCATTCCTAGGAAGTTCATATGTTCTAGAAACTTGTTTATTGAGATCTTAGGTTCATTTTTGTAGTGGATTGTTTCCTTGAATTTTGAACGGTTGGCTACCTATGGTACCGTATATGGTTATTTTGTCATGACTTAAAAAATTACACAGTGTGTGATATACTAAAATATGTATACAAATATTTAGGTGTTTTCTACGCCAACTTTTGAAATATAATAATTTTAAATATCATCCATATTTGATATTTTTATTAAAATTATCAGTTGGTATTTTTAATATTTGAAAATGTGTGATAATAGTAGGCTATGCTTTAAACCAGGGCGAACTAATACAAGGTGAGTGCACGGGCGAATGCTTTAGAATGCCTTCACAAAACAATTAAGAGAGAAAAGACTTTAGCACACTCGAAAAAATAGCAAAGAAAATTATAATCAAAACTTAATGAATAAACTTCTAATTTCTTCTCATCCATTAATTTCATCTAATAGAAATACAATAAATACAAGCAGCTCTTTCAACAATAATAAAGAAATTAGTAATTATAAAATAGAAGATGAATCTATTAACACTGATTTAGACTCAGAAACTTATTTTAGTGATTAAGAAATTGTTTACAATTGTTATGTTATTTGAAATTGTTTGTAACTTTATTATTAATCTTTATATAAATATGTTTTTTTATCATAAATAATAATTTAATTTTAAAATATTTAGTGTTGTCAATTTGGAAACCCTATTCATGTAATGTATTTTCAAAACTTTAGAAAATAAAAATACTAAAAAGTTTAAAATAATGTTACATTCAAAAAAAGTATACGACAACCCTAAACAATTAGATATTTGTTATATTTTAAAGAAAAAACTATCACGCTTATCATTTTGTATGTGAAATGATAGATTAAAATTCAAAAAAAAATATAATTACTGCAATGGGGAATTTTGGATATTTAAATGTCCCCGCACAGGAAAAATAAAAGGATTTCTACAAATGTTAATTCTTTTTTTAAAATGGTAGGCCAAGAGAGTTATTTGCCAACAATTTCATTAAGCTACCATAACTCATTCGATTTTTTTCCAGTTTTACTATGGGGACCGTTCACTGTGCGACATCAAAAAAGAGAGAAGGGGGTTATCAATTCCTCTGAATGTTGCTTTTTTAGGTATGTGCCCGCAGAACACAGCTATTTCTGAACAGATTTTACAATTTTTTCCTTTATTTGAAAGGTTATGCTTACAGTTTGGTCCCGTTTTTAAAAAACAGTTTATTATTTTAAAAATTAAAGGGTGTCCCATACAACATAAATGTTTTTTACGTGTATTAAGAACCCTAAAGGGCACCAATTTTAAATTAAAAAAAATGCGTGTCACTAAAGCTCCCTACAACAAAACTAATAAAAATAAAAAAAATTTAAAATTTAAAGGGTCCCCAAAGGTGACACAATATAACCTATATGTGCATCTTTTGAACCGTTATAGACAAAACCTTGAAAATTTGACAGAATGATCGTTATAATAAAAAGTAAAATTAATCAAAATTATAAATTAAAGGGTGCTCCAATAGTTCATTTATTTTGATGTATATGGCCATACTTTTTAACAGTTGTACATAGACCGTTGAAATTTAAAAAGAACCTGTGTTGCTAAGTCTGCTATAACAAAAAATTATAAAATTTGGATTTAGAAATAAAAAGGGTGCTCCAATAGTTAATGTAATTCTATGTCAAACTTTTGAACTGTTTTAAACAGACAGCTGAAATTTACAAGAAACCTGTATTGCAAAATCCGCTATAACAAGTATACAATTTTAATTAATAAATTAAAGGGTGTCCCCATAAATTATGTAATTTGACCTATATGGCCTTATCTTTTGAATTGTTATAGCCAAACACTTGAAAATTAGGCAGAATGTCCACTACTTTGTCTAGTAAAATAACAATTATAAACTTTTGGAATTATAAATTAAAGGGTGTCCCAATAGTTCATATAATTTAATGTATATGGCCAAACTTTTGAACCGTTATAGACAGACAGTTGAAATTTACAAAGAATCTTTGCGGCCGATTGCTCTATAACACCAGGTCTTTAATGTAAAATTGTAAATTAAAGAATGACCCAATAGGTGATGTTATTTCATCTATGTAGCCCTATCTTTGAAACCCCTATAGACAGAGGCTTAAATAGTGTCCCCATAAAAGACGGCAACCGGTGAAAATAGCTTAACTTTTGAACATTAATAGGATGATGCTTGACATTCACATAGTCTTTACTTTTTTTCACGCTAATTTTGGCGCACATTTTATTTGGCTTAAATCTAATTCTTACACATTACTTTTTATATTTATAGTTTAGAATTGGCGCCCATCTATCTGTTTTGAAGTCGGTTTTTTTGCAAGAATTATCTTTAAATCCACTGATAACTCAGTTATATGGTTTTGGACTGAAAAAACTTTCTTCGACATAAACACGCTATTTTCTACTTTTTTCTTAATGTTGATGACTAACTACTAACGCTGTGCATAATTTGGTTCACATCGGACCAAGTTTCCCATTTTTGTCTAAAAAAACACTACGTCCTTATATTGTGCGACGTAGTCATGGTCAACATAAAACTGAAATTATCTTTATAAAAAAAATCAGTCAAGTGCGACTTAATCTCACACACGTAGGGTTCCGTACTATGTTAAGTACGCCTTAAAAAATTCAAGTTGTTAATTTTGTCATGTCTTATGGGGCACCCTTTATTTTTAAAATCAGAGTCATATTCGCGAAAATTGCATCGCTATTGGAATACCCTTTAAATTTTAGGAATTGTTGTTATAGCTACCATGGTAATACACTTTCTATAAAAATATCAGGCCTACCTATTGCGGTTTAAAAAATAAGTTAATATACGTAAAAAAATTGTCACTGATGAATCACCCTTTAGTAATTAGTAATTGTCACAGCGGCCGAAGTACAACATCTACTGTAAACAATTCAAGAGTCTAGCTATTACGGTTCAAAAAATAAGGCTATTTAGATAAAAATCATGTCTCTGTCGGAACACCCTTTAATTTTGTTATTTGTTATAACGGCCATGGAAATTCTTTTTCTATGAATATATCAAGAGTTTAGGTATTACGATTAAAAAAATAAGTCACTATACGCGAAAAACATGTCATTGCTGGAACACCCTTTAATATTTAGTACTTGTCATATCGGCCGTGGCAACATATGTCCTGTACAAAATTTTAAGAGTCTACCTATTACGGTTCAAGAAATAATTTTTTATATTTGTTATAGTTTCCATAGTAATAAACCACCTGTAAAAACTTCAAGAGTCTACTCATTATCGTTCAAAACTTATGCCATATACACGCAAAGCACGCTACTCTCGGAACACCCTTTAATTTTAAGGTTAAATTTTTTATACTTGTTCAGAAAGCGAACATAGTGTTAATTACTGTCTTTCAAGAGTCTACCTATTATGGTTCAAAACTTAGGCCTTATACATGCAAATCACGCCACTATCGGAACTCTCTTTAATTTTGAGGTTTATTTTTTATACTTGTTTATATACCGAACTAAGTTTTAATTACTGTTTTTAAATCTTTAGTCTATACCTCCTACAATACAATACAAGAAATAAACACATATTCGTGAATAAAACCTCTCTATCGGAACACCCTATAAGTTTTAGTATTTGTTGCTATAGCGGCAACAGTTATACATAATCTGTGAAAATTTCAAGAGTCTACCTATTACGGTTCCAGAGATAAAAGGCGCTGACAGACGGACAGACGGACAAACATTGTAGCGAAAACAATAGGCTTTCGTTTTTACCCTTTGGGTACGGAACCCTAAAAATGTAGATTGGTAAATTTTAATTAATTTTGCTTAATTGAGTTTAAGGGGTATAATTAAATCTTTTGTTTATAAAATCTAAAAATTAAAAAGCTCAGCCTATAGTTAAATGTAAATCATACTAAAACATCTTATTAAGTCGTGGGAGTTTTCTGCAGTTGCAAAACTTCATTTCAATTTTATTTTTATTCTCAGTTTTTTTTTTCTACTTCAATAACGAAACAATTCTCTGGCAGTGTTAAATTACTATTTGAACAAAATTCTTCGAAGTTATTGTAATGTTTAAAATTTCATAAGAAATCTGTTTTCAAATAATAAACAAATCAACTTTGTTCCCATTTAACATTCATGTATGTATGGATGGGATGTACTTTAGAGGCAACAAACAAAAACTGTCAAATAAGCATCATTTTTTTATAGTCAAACATGAAATTATTACAACTGGCGTAGAAACTAAAACAAATTAAAGAGAATTTGTTAGGAACCTCATACGAAATCTGAAAATCATTTCAAAGAACGAATTGCAAATAAAAAAGAGCAGACTATTGCATTTATGGATTTACAATGTGAACGAGAACAACTATAAATGATGAATTACATATATTAAAAGTGCAGCTGATCTTTGAAAGTAATAACATCATAATTATTGTGACAGCACATAAAAAAATACAACTCCGACTTATTTATAAAATGATGAAAAAGAAAAATAAACAAAATAAAAATGGCAAGATGAAAAAACCAACTACTCATGTAATAATATAGTTTTTGCACAATGGCACTGAAAGAAATATAAATCAATGATTTAGTAACTACATATACTCGAAAAAAAAAATGGTCGCAACATTTAATGGTTTTATTTAGATTGAAATATAAACTTAATTATTTTTTAATTAAAAAAGCAAATAATATTTTTATTAAATAAATACATTATATAAATTCATAATTGAATCAATTAAAAACTTCATTAAATATTTATTTGAAACTAACTAAAACTTTCTTGCAACAAAATTTCTACCGCTTCCATATTTCAAAAGCCTGCATTGATCGCATTGCTTAGGTAAAGGAGTTTCTTTTCACAGTTCATGGCAGTTATGCTATCTGTTAGTGTGTAAGTGAAGGTAGTTTCCAAATAGCTTCTTCAGCAAATTGGAACTCCAAGCATTAATTTTTGAGCCCAAGTACCTCACAAAAAGAAATAGAAATAAAACACAAAATGTTAGGTGTTTTTAAAATAAACAAAAGGACAAATTACTTTCCTTTTATTTTTCAAATATTATTCAGTAAGAAACTAAGCGACGAACATTATCGAAGAATTAAAATGAATTCCAACGATATGGGGCAAAGAAATAAAAAATCTATTATATATAGATTTTGTATTTCTTTGCCCCATATTATATAATAAAATAGTAATCTACACATATAATAAAACAGTTACTCATTTCCTCTCTGTCTGTATTCGCATCACGTAAAAACTAGTGGATGGATTATAACACAATTTTATGAGGAGGTACCTTAGTATCATGATTCCAATATCGGATATTTTTTTTCCGCAAAAATATCTTATTTCCAAGAGAAAGTGCAGAAAAAGCAGATTTTTTTACCGACTTAAAGGTACTGCCTACTTTAAGGCATCTTTTATTTTTAAAAGCGAAAATATAGTTTGTATTGTTACTTTGTGGAATTACTTTGGCATTAAAATAATTTTAACATCTATTAAGAACTTTACAATAATTTTTAGAATTTCAGTATTTTACATAAATTTTAGAATTTTAGGCAGGTATGGGTACCTTTATATAAGGTAAATACATAGGAGTCTTAAAATTTGGTGTGGATTACTTTCAAAGCAAAATCGAACAAAATGTTGTCACTACGCACACAACATGTGTGGGCATAGCTAGTAATTAATAAACTTCGTTGGCCGTAGTATGGCGCAAATAATTATTAATCGAAAAAGCAAAAAATTTAATTTAAATAGCGCGACTACAACCACGCTAAAAAACTATATAAAGCCAAGCATGATGACAGACGTTAAAATATTCCATTTGCTTTGGCACTACTCTCCACCATGAAACAGGGATGAAAAATCCTTATTGTTCAGACTCGAACATTCTGGCTGGCTTGTAGTACTGCAACCAAAAATTCTAACAAGCTAGGAAGAAAACAAATAAAATAGAAAAACTAAGATTTAACTCCGTCATGGTCGATATTTTGTTGGTCAATGTTGTGCCTGTTTACTTCAAGAAAATATGACCTAAAGCTTAAGACGAACTAGGTCTCTCTTAGGTATAAATACTTTCGCTTATTTTATAAAATACTTCAACATTTTGCCATTGACTCATGGTTCCTCGAACTAGTAGTAATCAAGACTCAATTTGGTCTTTCGCCCTCATGACAGTTAGACGTACGAAGATCCCTGGCTGAGTTTTGGGATGAACTATGTCATTTACTCTAAGAGCAGTAAGACGAACTAAGTGCTCATTGACAGCGCTATGATTTTCTTCCACATCCAACTAGACAAGCGTATCAGGTACGGCCATAACATAAGCAATTAAAAAAAAAATACTCCATTTCCATAACCACATAAGTATTTTAATAAGTTTCCATTATGCCCTGAGGACAATTTTCTGAATTTTCCTAGAACTAGCATGATGTTGTGTTTAGGGGGATTTTTAACACTACAAAAAATATAAAATAAGAAATAGACAAAAAGAAAATAAAACGAAAATTTTAAAGTTTTTTCTCTGTACTTAGCGAATGCCTTTAATTGCCTCCAAGGAGAATAACTCGATTTACTCCACAATGACTTAGACGAAATTTTGGATTTTTGTAAATTGACTTTTTAGTTTTTCTCTTAAAAAGAGGTTTTAGGAAAAACGTTGCAATGGTCAACGTTTGCCACTTAAAATGAGCTTCACGAGTCATTATTTTCCTGAAGTTCTTTTGAATTAAATCATTGAGCATTTTTAAATAAAAATCAATTTGAATAGACTCAATTAAAAAAATAATGTGTTCCAAGGCTTATATAACATAGTGCAACACGGAAAAAAATAACCATATACGGACACCACTACGTGATAAAAGACCAAAAAAAAAGTCCCCTGTCTCCCAGTTTTGCCCAAAGTCCTCCAGGTTTTTTTTTATGGGCACTCAAAGATGTGGGGCCTCGATGTCATTTTTGCAAAAAAATTATCATTTACTCAAGCTCATATTTTGCAAACCGTTTGGAATTTTGATATACTCTCTGAGGCAAAGTTGTAGCTCTTGTCATAAAGATCCTTAGATCTCAATCTTTTGATTGTTTTTTATTTAACATTCCATTAAGACAAAAGTGAAAAACTTTTGTCTATTAACCTTCGACTACTCAATATTGGATATTAAACGGTTGAGTTCACATCCGCTGGTCAGTGCCATTTAATATCTTACGGAAAATATCCGCCATCTTTGGGATTGTCCAAGAGATGCCACGGGCGTATTTCATAAAATAATAAAAAGTTATTACGAAAAGTGGTTTCAACAGTACGATGTTACCATTCGCACAACTAACATTCTTATCGTTAGGTTTCTTTATTGAAAAGCCATTTTGCTTACTTTTTTGCCTCTCTAGTGAAAACGACGTATAAGGTAGACATCATAAACTCTAGCCTAACTTGTAATCGTCCACTGACAATAATTTGTCAAATACATTCTCCTTGTGAGAAAAACGTTTGGAAGAAAGCAAACATACTATCATGAATATTTTTTCTATGACCTTATTTACTCATGCGACCCTCTGTTCTATGTTCCAGTTCCGATAAGACTGACGAGACAGACCAACTCTTTTTCTATTAAGTCAAGGTGAATCTAGGCGTATAATAAAACTGTAACAGGAACAAGTCGGTATTGGAAATATTTTCGGAAAATTTTGTTGCTTCGATGTGAATTACAAAACACCCATTTTTGAAATCTTTGCCTGCCTGTCTATGCTCGTATCACGTGGAGAGGTAGCTCGGTTTAAACCTATATATGTAAATAAAATCAAATGTCATTCGTTGGTAATTGCATCACTTCAGAACAGCTGCACCGATTTGGTATTTTTTTTTTAATCTTCATCGTAACCCAACTTAGGTTTTTCTGGAAAAAAGTGACAACACCCACTTTTACGACCACTTTTTAAGTAGCTAGAGAACTATAAATGATGGATCTTTGAAATTTTGCACAAGTAACGCCCTTTTTAATATAGTACATAGTTTAGCGAAACACTGGCTGTATTAGAATAGTGGGCGTGGTAACTCCCATATAATATGAAAAATAATTATCGTCCAAATAGCGAACTACAGTATTGAAACTTTGCACAAGCAACCCTCAGAATAATGTGCATAGTCTGGCAAAATGCAGACTGGATTGGAACGGAGAGCGTGATCCCTCCTATACAAAGTATAACATTATTAGCGTGGATTGGGATTGTGGACGTGGTACCTCTCACGCTCTCCGTAAAAAATTATCGTGTTAATATGCACAGTATAGCAAAAAATCGATTGAGGGGGAACAATGGGGGTCGTACCTTGCATATAAACTAAAACATTTTTTACGTGAGAATAGCGTGCGTTATCGAGTTAAATAAAGTGAAAATGAAAATAAAAGTTTGAAAGCACGTAATGTAGCGATTCAATGGTACTGAACTCAGAACTCTACAATACTTAATACTTTTGTTGCACCAGGATGGAGTGGAATGGGTGGAGTAATTACCCAGATATGGGTATCTTTAAATAACTACGTACTGTATAGAAAGGGTGGTTAAATTTTGAGGTCCGATGTTGATTACCACACAAATTAGTTAGGAAATTATTGTCATTTCTTTTTATTTTGATAATATTGGTATGGCTCTATTATGCACGGGAAAAAAATATCATCCAAGTGGCCGCCGCGACCTCGGCGGCACACCTCCAACCGATGCTCCAAATTTTCAATGACGCTGAGACATAATTGAGGTTCTATGATGTTAATGTGCCGAATTATCTCATCCTTTAGCTCTTTACCCCCGGGGGTTCCATTTGTCACTGCAGGAATATGGCAAATGCTTTGACGCGGTCCACTCGGGGAAAATAGGGGCACCAGACGCTAGGGTTCCTAGAGCCTAAATCTGGAAGAAAAGGTCTGTGTGTTAAAACATACGGGTCCTCTACGGGCCCGACCAGTGCCCAAAGGACTGGTACCACGGGAATGGGTGGCCCCACAGAGAGCCTATCCTCTCTGTGACCGGTTATTGGTGAGGTCCCCTTCGGGGGTACACGTGGTGGTTGTGGTTTAAGATCAATTTATGTTGGTAAGGTGCAAGGTCGATCAAGTGTGCAGTTGCACTCTCAACAGACGGAGTTTGGATAGTCTCCAAACCCCTAAGCAAGAGGTTATAATATGGATCTAGGCTTGCCTTGGAAAGGCTTGCCATATTATATAAAATGCTACTCATTGTGACTGTATCACACACAAAAAGCGATTGGTGGCAATCGTAAAGTGTTGTTATACTACACAATGGGGGCGCTAGTCTACGCCTAAGTTTCACTCGGTGGTAAGACCACCGTGAGGTTAGGCCGAGTTGGCAGGTACTCACGTTAATCTTGTTCCACAAATCCTTTAGCTCTTGAATTGTTGCTGGCTTTTCGACGTAAAGTTTTTCTTTCAAATAACCCCTAAAAAGAAGTCCAACGGTGTCAAATCACATGATATTGACGACCAATTGACAACGCCACCACGTGAGATAACACGGCCATTGAATTTGTCGCGCAAGAGACAAGCTGTGTGGCAAGTGTCACTGTCCTGTTGAAACCACATAACGTCCACATCCATCCATATCTTCTAATTCGGGCCATAAAAAGTTCGTTATCATCTCACGATAGCAAACACCATTCACAGTAACTGCCTGACAGGCCTCATTTTGGTAAAAAAAAAAATACCGCCCGTTGATTGCGCCAGCCCATAAACAGCACCACACAGTCACTCTTTGTGGGCGCATTGGTTTTTCAACAATCACCTTTGGATTCTCATTTGCCCAAATGCAGAAGTTCTGCTTATTGACGAATCCGCTGAGGTGAAAATTTGCCTCATCACTGAAGATGATGAAGACTAGCGTGAGAGGTGCAATTGTTGGACACGACGACGAGTTGAGGTGGACGGCTCTTCAGCCACACTTTCGCGAACAGTAGCAATATTTTCTGCAGTACGAGCATGGACTGGTGTTTTCACATCTCCTACAGTACCGGTTTGCTCAATTTTTTGCATGATTTTTCCGATTGTAAGCAGAATTGGACGATTAATTTGACCGAATAAATCACGAAGTGCACGATATGCATTTTGATTTGAATGCCTATTGTCATAATAAGCCTAAATAGCTTTAACGCGTTGTCTGATTGTGTATCTTCCCATGGTTTAAATTGAATTAGTCTAAAATTAAGAAATGTCAAATTAAATGCAGAAAAAACTTGACCTTATAACAACAAAAGTCTTAAAATTTGGAGTGTATTATTTTTAAGCAAAATATTATAACTCAAAAAAAAAAAATAAAATTATGTTAAAACAACTTTAGAAAGAGTTGAATGTTTGGTGAATCACAATAATTTCGCTCCATTGTGCATACTGCAGAGTAATCAAGGATCATACTGAATGATTTACAAATATAGAGCATTAATATACCAGAGATGATTTAAACTGTGTAGTAACAGCAACTAAAATGAAATATAAAATCAAAAGAAACTTATTAAAAAGTAAACAAAAATAAACCAAGTTATGTCTATTTTCAAAGCTAGAAGTGTTTGCCTTAGCACAACAACAAAAGCTTCTTGAAAGCTAGAAAAAATTGTATTGTAACAAAATGAGGAACTCAGGAAAAAAGCGTTACAATACCCTGCTGTACGATTTGGTTTAAATTGCAATTGCACGTGCTGAGAATAACATTACCACCAACTGGTGTGCAAGTACATATAGTGAGTGGATTTGGGGCCTTTTTTGTTGAGCAAAAATTCATCTACAACTATGGACAGACCGAAGAATATTTAACTGTCTCTTCCTGTTTTGGTAAGCGTATGAATTTAGAGGAATAAAATTTGCTGAATATTTTTGCTGCTGCTGCTGCTGCCGCATGCTGCTGTAACTGTTGTTTTATAATGAATGGTGTGTTTTGTATTGTGCCAGCCTAAGACGCTTTTCTTTAGTCCATCCATACAAAGTTAGTGAAGTAGTGGAGAAACCATATTAAAGCTACCAAATACAGAAGAAAAAAAACTTTACAGCTGCGCTTGAAAAATTTTCACCGCCTACACACGCAGAATTCGCACCGTTCGCCATTCCACCACGCCATGCCATTCATACAATTCATACTCGTTACAGATCAGATTGCATTTGCAGTTTGAAAAATAAACTTCACTTTTTCTTGTTGTTGTGCGGCGATTTATTTTCCATTTTACGTGCGTAGCATTTGAAAAAATATTTTTATTTTATTTTTCATGTTGGCATTGCGAAAAATTGTAGTTTCGTATTTCTTTTCAACTGGGGGCGTCATGTTACGGTTTCTTAAGTTTTCGTTTTGTTTTTGCTGTTTTAGCTTTTTCTAGCTGTTTTGTTTTGCAACTAAAAATAGCTTCGTTAGCCTAAGACCTATTGGCGACATAGTCGTAAAATATTTTCAACTTTTCTTTCTTCTTTTGAATTATTTCTCCCAAAAGACATGACGTAAATTTAATTTAGCCAACCGACCAACAAATTTATTTTGTTGTTTGTGAGTAGATTGAGGTAATTTTTATTAATGAAACCTGATGAAGTGACCCTAATTGATGGTGCAGTAGTGCATACTGCATTAATGATTAATTTTATTAATTAATTAAATTTTTTTGAAAATTGTAAATTTATTAACCTCACTTTTCTTGCAGTAGGTCGAAATAAATTGATGTGGATAAACATATAAATTTTCTTTTTATATGGGACCTTGAAAGGCATTGAACGTCGTGAAAATGACCTTCACAGCTTTGCTAACACATACAGATTCTTTTATTTCGAAATTTTCTAGAACAATTTATCTTAGAAAAGACTTTGTTGATGCAGTGTTGAACTTCCTCCTTAAAGCAAGGGCGGTTGCAAAGTTTTGGCATAAATCTAAGACTTCAGATAATTCCATAGTAATAAATCCAACGATTTGGGAGACCACTTAGGGAGTATGCAAAAAATCTTTGTAATATCTAATGGCATGTATCAACGTCTTGCTGCATAAGACTGAATCAGTTAGACAGCACCAACAGATTAATAACAGATTTCCCGGATCCTTTGTAGTAGAAGGCAATACAATGCAAATATACTCTTTGTCGGACCGAAACAATTTCCGGGACTTAAATTAAACAGAATCATTGAGTCAGTGTGGAAAGAGATCGAGAACACCAGGGAGCTTCACTGGGATAATATGCGAAGCTGGAAATTGTAATATGAGTAAAAATAGCCTAACGATGTTCACTTGCTTTATTACAGTATATTTTAGGTAGAGAAAGCACCTTAGCTGAGCTGGCATTCAGAGCAATAACCCGCAAATAACGAGGAGTATATTCTTCAGGATTGTAATGTTTTGTCACTAAAAATACAACCATGTAGGCAAGCAACTACTGAAAGCTTGGAATTTGACAACACTAGAACAAAATTCAATCCTGAGATTAACCAGAAAAACAGAGTCTAGTGAGAATCATATCGGTCGCAGTGTCTTGTTTTGTACCTCCAGCTTACTATTATCACAGAAAAAAAGATTTTCACCAATTAAAGGGTTTAATTGGTTTTAGATTAAAATTTAATTAAATAATTAAACGATTCAATTATTTGTGCAATTAGGATTTTTTTTGTTCTGTTTTAAACAAATGTATATTTGAATTAATTAAAAAAATTAATTGAACTTTAATTTAAAAGCAATAAAAACCTTTAATTGGTGCAAAAAATTTTTTCACTGATACTTATTTTTATATTCTATCAGTGTCTTGGGTTCTTTCACCCCTCATGATGTTGTCTATGTGTTTAATGGATAGGTCTAGGTTTTAAAACAGAGATCTCATATATTTAAGAATCAAACGCATTTAAAACAAGTAAAAGTGCTATATTCGGCCGTGCCGAATCTTCTATACCCTTCACCACGGTGATTTTATTTATACAGATATGTACAGCATTATCCATATTGTTGGCTCTTTACTTAAATAAAGTCGTATGAGAAAAAATCATTATTCATGAGTTAAAAAAATAGAATACAAATGAAAACAAATTCCGTTTGCTAAAAATGTCGCCGTGTTGCCAGCTACTTAATGATATTGAAGCCGACAGCTACTTCGTAAACTCTGACATTATTGTAGAAATACTTATTTTGCTTTTATAAAATTAAATAACTTTTTCAAAAAATCATAAATATTTCCTCCAAAACTTTTGTTTGTATATGAATTTGTAATTTACAATTTTGTGACATTTTCTTTTGTTGAATAAGATAGAAATTAGCCCAAGTTGACGACAGCCACAACGGTGGCCGTGTAGCCATGTAGCTTTGCTGACTTCAAAATAATCGTTTTATTTTTGACAGTTTGTAGTCGGTATCCTGATGCTGTCTATGTGTTTAATGCACCTAGGTTTTAAAACAGAGATATCAATTATTTAAAAATTAAACGCATTTAAAACAAGTAAAAGTGCTATATTCGGCCGTGCCGAATCTTCTATACCCTTCACCACGGTGATTTTATTTATACAGACATGTACAGCATTATCCATATTGTAAAGAAATAGAAGACAAATGAAAACAAATTCCGTTTGCTACAATTGTCGCTGTGTTGTCAGCTACTTAATGATATTGAAGCCGACAGCTACATCGTAAACTCTGACATTGTTGTAAAAATACTTATTTTGCTTTTATAAAATTAAAAAACTTTTTCAAAAACTTTTAAATATTTCCTCCAATACTTTTTGTTTGTATATGAATTTGTAATTTACAATTTTGTGACATTTTCTTTTGTTGAATTAAATTCAAATTAGCCTAAGTTGACGACAGCCACAACGGTGGTCGTGTAGCTTTGCTGGCTTCAAAAGAATCGTTTACCTATAAACGTGTGTATTTTATTTTTGACAGTTTGTAGTCGGTATCCTGATGATGTCTATGTGTTTAATACACCTAGGTTTTAAAACAGAGATATCATCTATTTAAAAATCAAACGCATTTAAAATAAAAATCAAACGCATTTAAAAAAATATGTTACTCTATATACACACATACATACATATGTATAATCTTAATATTAATTATATGTTATGTTACAGTCATGATTTTCATTTTCAAAGAAATACTGAAATTTTTGTTTTAGTATTTCGAAAATTGTGTGTAAAAATCTTTTGTAAAAATAATTTTTTAAAAATTTTTTGTAAAATTTTATTCGAAAATTTTTTGGAAAATTTTAAAAAAATTTTTTTTTGAATATTTTTCTGTAAAATATATTTTTGAAAATGTTTTGAAAATTTTTTTTTTGTAAATTTTTTAAAAAAAAATTTTTTTTAAATTTTATTGAAATTTTTTTTTTTTAAATTTAGGACCTTTCTGCAGTCTATATTGAGTTAGAATGGTCAGACTAAAGCAAAAAAAAATCCTTACAAAAAAAAAAAATTCCTCATATTGACACATGGTGGGTCCTTTTAACTGCTCCTATTTATCAGTGGGTACCCTGTGGGTCCATTGGCTACCTCTATGTGTATTGCTTTCTATTAAGGTCACTAATACAAATCAAAGCAGAAAAACCCTACCAATCTAAAAACAAACAAAAATCGCTCCTCGCAGGCGGTTATTGATCCCCCGAAATCTGTATGCACTCCTTGCGATCTACCTGTCGCAGTCTAATATTTATTTGAGAAAAAAAGGCAAAACAGAATCATTAAAGCTGAAAAAAATTTAAAAAAAAAACCTGAAAAAACGTGAAAAAAATATAGGTGGGCGTGGTTTTTGGCCCGTAGCCTCCAAAGGAATGATCCGATGTTGCTGAATTGCAATACCAAAATTTTCGAAACTATGCCTGAGAGATTGGTGTGCTTAAATTTTTTGTATCTCTTCTGGTGCCTTGGCAAATGACATTACCACACTAACACGGACAGACGGACAGACGGACATCGCTTAATCAACTTCTCTATGTATAAGGTTCCAGAATATATATACTTTATGGGGTCGGAAATGAATATTGTAGAAATTACACACGGAATGACAAACTTATATATACCCTTTCCACCTGTGGAATAATATAAAAATATATTATTCTATACACACACATATGTATATATATGTATGTATATTCTTAATATTAAATATCAAAGAAATATTGATATTTTTGTTTTAATTTTTCGAAAATTGTGTGTAAAATTTTTTTGTAAAAATATTTTTTTTAAAAATTTTTGTAAATTTTGTACGAAAATTTTTAAAAAAAATTTTTTTTCGAATATTTTTCTGTAAAATATTTTTTTGAAAAAGCTTTGTAAATTTGATTGTAAATATTTTTGAAAAAAAATTTTAATTTTTTAAAAAAAATTTTTTTTTTTTTAATTTTATTGAAATTATTTTGTTAAATTTAGGACCTTTCTTTTTAAAATTTTTTTTTTTTTTAATTTTATTGAAATTTTTTTGTTAAATTTAGGACCTTTCTGCAATCTATATTGAGTTAGAATGGTCAGACTAAAGCAAAAAAAATTCTTACAAAAAAAAATTTCCTCATATTAACACATGGGGGGTCCTTTTAACTGCTCCTATTTATCAGTGGGTACCCTGTGGGTCCATTGGCTACCTCTATGTGTATTGTTTTCTATTAAGGTCTCTAATACAAATCAAAGCAGAAAAACCCTACCAATCTAAAAACAAACAAAAATCGCCCCTCGCAGGGGGTTATTGATCTCCCAAGATCTGTATGCACTCCTTGCGATCTACCTGTCGCAGTCTAATATTTATTTGACGAAAAAAGGCAAACCAGAATCATTAAAGCCGAAAAAAATTAAAAAAAACTTTAAAAAATATAGGTGAGCGTGGTTTTTGGCCCGCAGTCTCCAAAGGAATGATCCGATGTTGCTGATTTGCAATACCAAAATTTTCGAAACTATGCCTGATAGATTGGTGTGCTTAAATTTTTTGTATTTTTTTGGTGCCTTGGCAAATGACATTACAACACTAACACGGACAGACGGATAGACGGTCATCGTTTAATCAACTTCTCTATGTATAGGGATCCAGAATATATATACTTTATGGGGTCGGAAATGAATATTGTAGAAATTACACACGGAATGACAAACTTATATATACCCTTTCCACCTGTGGTGAAGGGTATAAAAAAATTTAAAAAAAAATATAGTTAAGCGTGGTTTTCTGCTCGCTGAGTGGTCTGATGTAGCTGAATTTCCTTAGCGAAATTTTGGAAACTATACTTGGCAGATTGGTGTGATTAAATTTGCTGTGTCTCTCCGGGTGTCTATTTATAAAGAGGATCAAATATATTCTAATTCCAATTCTGTAAGCCCTAAGACGTTGAGTAATAGCTTATTTTAAATGGTATTTCACAAGCTTTAATTTAATATAAACCATGAAAAAAAAACTAATTTTTAAAACTTATTTTTCTTATATTAAAAAAAAAAGTTTTATTAAAATCATTGTTTTTTAATGTGGCTTAGTGAGTACACCATAAAAATTTTAGAGTGAGACCATGAATAGATCAGAGGTTGTGTTAAAAAAACTTCATCTTGATTCATTACAAAGTCCCCTTTAAAATGAGATATTACTCAACTTCCTAAGGCTTATAGAACTGGAATGAGAATATACTTAATCCTCCAGCCCATATCCAAAAAAGCCATAACAAGATAGTTTGCGGTAAAAAGTTTCCCATATAGGGATCAGGATACTAATCTACATCATTGCAAAATTTGGTTTAAATCCATCCTGAAGTTTTTACGTGATGCGAACAAAAAAAAAAAAGAAAGACAGACAAACAGACGAAATGAGTTACTGATTTATTATATGTGTAGGTATAGTAAAGGATAAGTTTTTGTGGAGTGTACTTAACATGCGTCCGCTCCGTATTGACCACTTCTCTTGATGTCTTTTCCGATTTGGTCTTGTCTACAGGGGTCACTTCAGCGGCATTATATATTTTAGCTGACTTAAAATAGACAGAATAGAAATTTACACAAAGTTGTATGAAAAAGAAAGAATATAATTTAATTAAGCTTTTTCTGAAATTATAAATTTAGAAAAATTCTATTTATTATGTCATTAAATAACTTTTCCATAAAAGACCATTTTAGAGAATACAATTCCAATCCCTTTATTTATGTTTAAACAACTTAGCAGCGCGTTATCTGAAGTTTTCAGATTTCACAACGCAAATCTCAGTTTCAGTTAAAACCTAATTGTCATCTAGTTAACATTTACGAAAAGTCAACCACAAGGAATGAAAAATAAAACGCATTTGTTGCAGCAGCATAACGGTGGCAATATAGCCAGCAACAGCAAACAAACAATAAATTTAAATCTCGTGAAATTCTCATGATACAAGCAAATGTCAACGTAAGACTTAAAATATTATTTGAACTGTATGTTCATGTTTATTTGTACGAGCTCGTTTAGCAGGCTCGTTAGCATTTGTCACCTTAAAAAAGACGCACCCATTGTCACCTTGGGTGACAGAAGCTGCTGTTTATTTAATGGAAACAAAAATAAATATTTTTATAGCTACTGTGTGCAGCTAGAGCTTGATTTTATGCATTAATTGAAGTAATTTTGCTGTTGGAATTCGAGTCACAGTTAAATAAATAAATATCTAAACATTTTTATTGTATCTTTTTGTTTTGTTTGTTTGTTAATTTGATTTGTTTATGTGGTTGTTGTGGTTGTTTAGATAATCATAAATATTAATTACACTTATTATTTTTCATTTGTTGCATTTGTTTTTATTTTTTGACTTTTTATGTGGATTTTGGAATTCCTGCCGTTTTCATCACCACAGGGATCTGCGTGCCATTTAAACACATTTCATTAGATATTCAAAGACAATGACTATTTAAGTATTGCATCTATGTACATACATATGTATGTATCTATTGGCTGTAGTTTTTTCAGCCTTTGTTGGCCTGTACGAAACTCCCCATTTGGGATCCTGTCAAAACAGCCGTTTTTAAAGGCCACTGAAATGTTGATGCCATCTGTTTACTTTGGTGTTGTTTTTATGATCTGCTATCTTGTGACTGTGGCTGTTGTCTTGAAAATGTTATGACATCCAATAATGGAGTTGAAAGTTTCAATTTACCACCCATTGGGCATTTTGGCAATAATGATTATTTTAACGAACATTATTTTATATGAGAATGATTTTCTTTTATGAGATATACAATCGGTCTTTTTTACAAGCGCTCTTTATATGAAATACGATAATAACAGGGTAAGTATTTTTATATTTAGGGAGATACCGAAGCGGACCACTAACTTGATTGCCTCGATGGACGGTTGTGGATTCGATTCCCACCAAAAACTTTGGAATTTTTTACTACAAGTTTGCAGAAAGACCAAGAAGGAAGTTACATATAATGTGGGTGCCTACAAATGGTTAACAGCGTTAACACATGTCACAGACTCTCAAGTATTATCTTGGCAAGTTAAAAATCGCGGTACGATACTTGCAGACTGTGCTTGGAAAAGACCACGGGCAGTCACATTATATGGAGATGCTGTGGAGATCTAGCCTTAAGCAAATGTTAGCAATTACCATAAACTCTGTGGTGAGGTAGAATGTCGACATTTATCAGTCGCCAGTCTGAAATCACTACAGTCGAGTTTAAAAGGCTAGTAACAGCACAATACTCAATGAAAGTACGGTATTCGTAAAATTCCAGTCAGATACCAGAAATCATTGTGGAACGAAGGGGGTCGAAAAAGGACCCATAAAATTAGTGGTCTGCTTCGATGTCCCTCTACAAAAAAAAAGACTAATAACTTTATAGATTCCTTTTCGACCACCTTCGTTCCAAAATGATTTCTAGTTCCGACTAATAATTTACAAATACCTTACTTTCATTGAGTGTCGTGCTGAAAAAATAATAAACAACTAAAGAAAATAAGCGAATAAATAAATAAACAAATAACCAATTATATCTAGATTTCACTAAATAAATTTCAAATAAAACTTATTTGAAATGTATTTTAGAACAACTTTTGTTTGAAAAATTTGCTCTAAAAGAGATTTTAAATATATTTTATGTTTTATAAATACACAGAAAAAAATATTTTCACCAGTTAAAGGTTTTAATTGGTTTCAGATTAAAATTTAATTAAATAATTAATTCATTCAATTATTTGCTTAATTGATTTTTTTTTGTTTTGCTTTAAACAAATAAATATTTGAATCAATTAAAAAATTAACTGAATTTTAATTTAAAACTAATTAAAGCGTTTAATTGGAGCACGAAATTTTTTCTGTGTATACAGAACTCTAAAATAATTTAGAATTTTATATAAATTTAGAATTTTATATAAAGCTTATGTTTCTGAATAATTACCCAGGGATGGGTAATTTTATATAAAGTAAATGTATTACCTTCTCGTTTTACATTGTGTACGTTTTGTTGCAATTCTTACATGAATGTAGAGAGGGTAGAGAACAATTAAAAGGGGCGGGGCACACATATTCATATACTCTTGAAATTTGTTCCCTAATTCGTAGTTATAATTATGAAGTTTAAAATGTAAACAACGGCGTCCATCCACACGAATTGCTGCAATAACAATTTAACCATATAAATGCAAATAAAATTTTAAAGAAGAAAAGAGATAATTTTTAGCGATATAAGTTGCATAATGTCATTGGGCTCCTTCGAAGCTAAATCGAACAAAATATTGTAAGGACGCTGACAAAGTGGCGGGCACAGTTAGTTGCGTATAAATTATTTTCATATAAATTAAATACTATAAAGATAACTACGAAAATATATTTTTATTAATATTAATATTATATTATAAATATATTTTATTAATATGGAGATTGGTAAGGAATTAGGAAGGCACCTTCTCTTCTACATAAAAGCTTTAAAATTAATATTTTTGGAAATTACAAAAAAAATCACATTTTCACGTTTCGGCGGTAGGATCGTACCCTTCAATCCAATCCCCCAGCCCATAAAAACTTAAGAATTTTATTTTATTACAAAAGGGGGCGGGGCGCAAATTTCTTGCGTCCAAGTTTAGGTTTTTAAACATTCGCTGACCTTAAAAGTTGCATTTACTAATCGAAAGTGTAAGCAAATTTGAAACAAAATTGAATTGTTCAGGGTTAGGAACTTTTTTCCGATTTTTTTATCTGCAAGCCCTAACAGTCTAAGGCTATAAGATATTTTTCTGCCTTTTGAGAGCCAACATAAATTTAAAAAAAAGTAATATCCCCTATAGCGCTGGAGGAAAATAATAAAAATCGATTAAATTATTGGATTTATTTCTCAAAACACTTATGTTTAAATGAGCCCTTGATTTTGTAAGTGGTATAAGTCAAAAATTTTAAAAATCTAGTTTATTTCATATAAAACCCTAATAAAATAACATAACCTGAAGTAATGCGCAGTAAGCCATGAAAATTAAGTTGATAACTTGAGTTTATTTTTGGTTGGTAAACAAAATTTTAATATTGGTATACGTCAGTATGTTTGCAAAGTTTGGCAAAATAATTATTAGTAACTTTGTCATGTCTTCGGATAGCGGTTCAGGTATGATCAGGTAATGCTATTAATGTAAAAATAAACTATTATACGGCGAAGAAGTATAAGTTATGCTTCCAAGAAATGGAAACGAATAAACTAATATCGTCTTTTGAATAGAAAGAGAAACATCAATGGAGAACCTGTGTCTTGGCTAAAAATACAATGGATCAGTTAAAAAAAAACTAGAAATCAAAAATGCTCCATATAAGATGTTTTATAAAACTTCTTTGGATGACAATTCCAAATTCAAAGTGTTATACCTTTTACCTAAAAAAGGGAAGGTCAAGAATATACGAAAATATTGATTTGGTTCCATTATACACCAGCATTAGACCAATAACCGAAGAAAAACGTAAAGATATGATGGATTTACTACCCAATATCCCACCAATTTTCCACAAACACTTTATTATAATCAGAACTCCTGTATAAGTCCCTCTACGAGTACAATAACTCTGTTCATTCTACTACACTCAAAAAACCGTCAGAAATATTCGTTGGTACACGTAGGTCTACGGAACATGATAAATATGAAAGGGACAGACAAGAGATAATTGAAAGACTAAAGAAAAACAAGCTAAGGATATTGAATTTCATAATAGGAAAAAATGGACTTAAGGATTACAAAGTAGGTCAAGAAATTTACGTCAGGGTTAATAAGCAATTAGGGACCAAACTGTCCAAAACTTATAAGAGAGAAGTGGTGAAAGAAAAGAGACACACTACAATAGTGACAGAGAGTGGAAGAGGAGTCCACAAGAATAATATTAGAAACTAAATTATCTTTTTATGTTTTTTTTTTTCCGAATAGTGATAACTGCCATAATGTCCGAAGTAAAAATATTGGACTTCACCAATTCACGCATAGTGGCGATCGACACTGGATCTGCCAAAGTCCAATCCGGTACAGTTAAACTGGTTCATGTAGTCGATATAGGATAAACTACGAGAGGACACTTAACAGTCTACAATCTATTGTCTAAATAAAACAATTACAAATTCACATTAATAATTTGAAACCCAGAAACAAGAGAACCTTCGATTTTATCGGTTCAGCGTGGAAATGGATCATAGGTAATCCAGATCACGCTGATTTCTAAATTATCGAGCAAAAAATAAATAATGTTTTACAGAATAATAACAGACAGATTGTAATTAATAGAATGTCATTAGAAAAATTAAAGGAAATAACCACAAAAACAAAGTATATTTTGAAATCTTTTAGGAATGAAGAAATGAAACTTTTAATAAACACTGAAACTTTTAATAAAATAAGAATCAATCCTATAAAAATTAATAAACTTGCCACTAGGGTTGAGTATGAAGAGATCTTGGTTTATGGCGAAAAGTTTTTTTGGAATTAAAGCAAATGCAATGGTTTTAGTAAGCTAACAATATGTAAGGATGATAATATTGAAGACATTAGTAACACAGAATGTTTTCCTAACCTAATACGTGGTAAACCCTCTAATTACACTATGGTAAACAGCCTCCACATACCTACTGTAAAAGAATTACTTCCTGGTACGATTCTTTTGAATAAATTTAATGCCAAAATTTTCATAAACCAGGAAACTTAAGACCTCAATGGCACTTACCTTGCAAAAATGCATAACGATACGCTCAAAGTTAATGGTAAAACCTTCTCATTTTCAGAAATATCTTTTTCTAATCCATTACCAGCTGTGGTACAGCCGGTACAGACATAATTCACAGACGAAAAAAATTCTTACGTTAGAACTAATTGAAGAGATGAAAGCTAACAATACAGAAGCTATCGAATTGCTCAATATTGAGAGTTGGAGATGCTATAAACATCTTGCTAGTAATTGTCATAATGATAATAATATTTTTAGTCTGCTTAAAAAGGAACTGCTACTGTTGCACTGAGCAACATTCTGATGTCATCGCTCCACTACCAATACAAAAGATTATAGTTAGAATGTAATGAGTTTAAATAAAAAGTTAATTTCTAATAAACATTTTTCCTTAATATGGTTTAAGTCATTTATAAAAACATCAATTTTGTAAATGTCATAAATCATTTCAACCTTTCAAAACCACATTTCCTTTTAAAAATGGTTATTAATTTCACAATCATAATAAAAACTTATTTGCTGGCACTATTTAATTGCCAAAATATTTTATTCCATAATACAAAACTATTCTTAAATTATTTAAAATGCAAACATCTTAATATCTCTCAATAAAAAATAAATGACTTATACCACTTTCATAATCAAGGGCTCAAATATACAAAATATATATATTTTTTTTAATAATGACACAAATATCCACCAAATTGTTTTACATACTTACGGCTACACATTTCCTACCTTAAAGCAAAAATAATAATAATAATAATAAATAAATTCTTTACGGCCGCCCTGCTTAAAATTTTTAAATTATTGAGTTGTAATTCATTCGACTTTCAAATCGTGTGCTACACATTTGTATTTAATTGAATTTTCGTTCATACTACAACGAAATAAAAACGCGGCCAAACGTAAGACTATTTTATTTTATCTCGGCTCAGGTTAAGTTCTAATTGCCTCTAAACTTTCTTTTTCCATCTTCATCTATCAGCCATAAAAAAATTTTTACTTAATTTACCATAACTCATGCCAAAAAAAAGAGTTATAAAAACCCAAATGAAAATTTCAAAACTTTAATAATTTTATCTGTAAGTATGTATGTAAGTATTTGAATGGATTTTGGACATTTGTGTAGTTGGATTTAACAAGACTGTGTGTGAGCTTGTGTTTTAGTTATCCAATGTTTTTGTTTAGTTGTAGGCGACTTGGTAACATAGCTATGACAGTTATAATTAGACATTATAATTTAAGACTTAAAGTTTAACAAAAAAAAAAAATATTTCTATTCAATTTTTTAATTACAGCAAATACCATCCAGTTCTTAGGAACACAGTATTTAACCTAAACATATGTTTCGCCAGAAATAAAATGTACTTCGTTTTGAGTTTCATTAAAAAATGGCTAATGCTTTGATTTTTTCCTGAGAAATTCAAAAAACAATATTAAGAAATTAAAAAAAATCATTTCATTGACACTTACAGTCCCAATCTATACATATAATAAAATAGTAACTCATTTCCTGTCTGTCTGTCTGTCTGTCTGTCTGTCCTGCTTTCTTGTGTTCGCATCACGTCAAAACTACAAGATATATTTTAACAAAATTCTGTGAGGAGGTACCTTAGTATCCTAATTCTAATATAGGACACTTTTTTCTCGTAAAAGTATGTTATTTCCAAGAGAAAGTGGAGAAAAAGCAGTGAAAGTACGCGGATTTATTGTACCGATTTTAAGGTACTGCATACTTTCAGGCATCTTTTATTTTTGAAAGCTGTATATTTTAATCAATGTGCCGCAACAGATGGCGCTGTTTTAAAATAAACACAAAATGAATTGAAAGCGGGATATTTTAAATACGGTTGCGCAACAGATGGCGCTCTTTTAAAAGAAGGACAAAATATGAATTACTTACTGCCAAATAGCCAATTGAAAAAAATCGTATTTGATTTGTATTTTTAGTTTGTATAATTACCGTCCGAAACCAGCAAAAATCCAGAGTGCCATTTCATAAGTTGGTCCTTGCTCTAACCAAACAATGTCCCATTATTCCACCTATGATAACCCTAAGAACTGCTACCCATACTAAAAAGTTTGTTGGTCCTTGCAATGTCTATTCTAGCCAACATGGGTTTTGATACCCTGTAACAATCTTAATTTCTCCTCGACTGATCAGTTCTGCCTAAATTAAATTATTGTGTTTCCTGTTAAATAAATCGTTCCTTATCCTCATACAAAGAACAAATATCTGGAGCCTCATTAAACCAAAAGCAAGTTCTTGCTTTAACCGAACAATGATTATCAGAACTATTCACCCCAAACTAGCAAGTATGTCGTTCCCTGCAATGTTCAGTCTGGTTCTCATATTCCATGAGATCCTACAATCCTTTGTACCTATCTAGGACTGATTGGTTTTGTCTAACTATAATAATTTTATAAAGATATCTGCTAGTGACTGATTGGTGGAAAACGAAATAAAAAATATGCTTAATTTCCACAATTTAAGTCTAGTCCTGCAATTTTTAGTTCTGAAACTATTTTACATTCTCTTTTGAAATTGCATTGGTCTTTTGTTTCTAATATATACATATACCATATATTTGTATACAGTCGTCATCAAGTCGTAAAGTGCCTACAACAACAAGTAAGAAATACAGCAGAGTTACAGGTACATGAGACATTCTACCCGCTGCCATTCATATTCCCTCTCTCCCCTACAAAATCTAGAGTTTCAAAACAAAAGTTTCCATGTCTGGCAGGGACTAACAAAACACATTTGCTTAGGAATGTTTCCCTACTTAAGGCAGTAGCGTCGATATTGTAGAAACTATATAAACATCTTCCGACTTCGAGCCAAGTGAAGCACGAAACATCTGTGCAACTTAAAATGCAAGATCAGTCGAAAATGTTGCCGCTGTCCATAAGGTTTTAAGGGAAAATGCGGGAAAGGTAGTTCACTGCAGCGAACAGTGAGGCAGGCAGAATCAAAATATTTTGGAAATAACACAGCCATTTCTAAAGGCCTAGTCCGATTGAATCAAAATTTGACATGAGCATAGCAGAGGAGTATATGAACTTAAGTTTTGATGCTGAGCACCATCTACTTGCCGATAAAGCATTATATTATAGGTATAAACTAGGCTTTATAATTTTTAAAAATCACACAATAAGAAATGCCAGGCTGTAAAGGAATTTGCAGTTGCGAGGTACCCCACTTTGAGACACATAGCGCCAACCCTGGCAAGTGGATGGTGCCCAACATCAAAACTTAGATGACATACTCCTCTGCTATGATCAAGTTAAATTTTAATTCAATTGGAGTAGCCATGCTATATCGACAGTATCCCATTCATAATAAAAAACCTATTCAGTGTTTTTATATCTAAAAAGAAAGCGTTTCTTTATCTATCGGGTGGTTATATTTTAAGGGCCGATGTTAAATGTGAATCACACCTACACGTCAATTTTTTTCTGCATTTCATTTGACATTTCTCAATTTCAGACTAACTCAATCTGAACCATATAAAGATACACAATCGAGCAATGGTCAGAATGGTGGCAAGAAATGGCAACAGTGGCTGATCAATTTTCGAAGAAAATCATCTTCAGTGATGAGGCACATTTTCACATCAGTGGATTCGTCAATAAGCAGAATTGCCGCATTTGGGTGAATGATAATCCAAGAGTGATTGTCGAAAAACCAATGCACCCACAAAGAGTGACTGTTTGGTGCGGTTTATGGGCTGGCGCCATAATCGGCCGGTATTTTTTCAAAAATGAGATCGGTCAGGCAGTTACTGTGAATGGTGTTTGCTATCGAGAGACGATAACGAATTTTTTGTGGCCCGAATTGGAAGATATGGATATGGACGATGTGTGGTTTCAACAGGACAGTGCAACTTGCCACACAGCTAACGAAACAATGGCTCTTTTGCGCGACAAATTCAATGGCCGTGTTAACTCACGTGGTGGCGATGGCAATTGGCCGCCATTATCAATGCATTTGACGCCGTTGGACTTCTTTCTTTGGGGTCTACGTCCATAAGCAAGCAACAATTAAAGAGCTAAAGTATGAATTAATTCGGCATATTAACGGCATAGAACGTCAATTAAGCCTGAGCGTCATTGAAAATTTGGAGCATCGGATGGAGGTGTGCCGCCGAGGTCGCGGCGGCCATTTGGCCGCTACTTTATTCCCATACATAATGGAACCATACTAATTTTATCAAAATAAAAAAAATGACAATAATTTGTGTTTTATTCAAAATCAACATCGGCCCCTTAAAATTTAACCACCCCTGCTGATACTAAATATTTTGGATATTTCTTTCTAGTTCAAGGCCAAAAGTTTCTGAAATTTTGCAAATGAATATTACCTAAATTTATTACAACAATAGTAGTTACCAAAAACACGAATATGTAACGAACTAGAATTACAACAACATGTGCACAACAAATGTCAACACACGAAATAGTGCACACGCGCAGACGCAACAACCTTAAAGGAAACGAAAAAAAATTAAACCATCAACCACTAATAGCGAATAAACGTTAACATTTTTTTTTTCTTTTTCTTCTTTTTTAAGTCAGCATTAGTCCGCCCAAGAAACCTTTAAACAAATGAAATTTAAATTTTTTTTTTTTTTGGAAGAATCTTTTCTATTTAATTCTGTTTTGGAAAATAGACAAACAAAAACACACTTTTCACAAATGCGAATGAATAAGATTGCGGTTGAATGTTGTTGGGTCGGTCTACTCGTATTCGATATGAGAGATTTAGCGTAGCATGAAACATAAAAATGTCACGTTTTTCATGGTCGCCAGTTTTTGAGTTTTGGCAGTTGGCAGTATTTGTGCGAGTAATACAACTTGGCTTCGAGTGCACTTTTCGTTGCAACTTTTTTTTGGGAATAAGAAAACAACAATGAACCAACAAAAACTAAATAAACAGATAAATAAAACAAGTCGTCCTCATCATCTTTTGAAAATGTTGATGTGTACAACACGTTATGTATGGTATTTGGCATTTTGTGTGGTGAACTAAGCTTAGCTGAGCTGAGCGGAGCGCATGTGCATAGACAGTTGCTGCAGTGTTTGCAGCTGATATTTGTTGCCAATTGTTGTTGCCCGAATCAATGTACTAGAATGTTCCTGCATACCACTTATTTGATTTTAAAGTTACCAGCGGCTCCGTAATATTTAAACAAACAAAAAAAAACTAAACAATTGCTTGTCTGTTACAATTTGGTGTTCTGCGAATACTAGACCTTCAAAACTGAAACGCAACAGTTTTTTTTTTATTTTCATTTTTTTTTTTTTTTGTTTCTTTGAAAACGAAGCAGCGAGACTGCAAGCCTGCCTGGTTTCTGTGCTCACTCAGCTCATGATGATGTTTGACAATGAGTGTCGTGACATCTCCCGTTGTCTTATTAATTTGTGGATTGTAAATGATTTTGAAAAATTGGTTTCAAATCAAAAAAAAAAAAAAAAGGTTTAATATACCTATTGTGTATCAGTATGTGTGTACTTCTCTAAACATTTAAAATACAATTAAAACCTTTTTTTAATTTTCCTCGATAATGAATAGTGAAGTTTACTTTTTGATTATTATTTTTTGTTGCTTTGCCAATAATAATTAAATTTCTATAATTTTTTTTTACTTTTCTTGCTTTCCACAAAACGTGATGCGTTCATTTACAGATTAAATACTAATGATAAATGACAAGCAGTCTTTCAAACATACAGAAGACTCTAGATAGATAGATTTCTACCTACCACTTAACCTATCATAGGTTTCTTTATGTTGTTGGTCTCTTTTTTATTTTTTACTTTTTTTTTCTTCTAGATTTTGCTATGAACGACAAGTTGTGTCACAAATTAAACACGTTTTTTCCTGAGAACTAATGAATACTCATGGTTAAGGTTTTTTTTGTTTTTTTTTTTTTTTTTGTCAAACTGGTAGGAGAAAACTTGGAAAGCTTTAAGTGTAAGAAGGAGTTTAAGTTAAGTTAACGAAATAATACTAATCCTTTAGGAGGGTATGGTGGTCAGAAGTCCGGATTTTGAAGTCGCTTTGCAACTGTCTTCTGCATTTCTCTATTTCGCAAAATAGAGATAAAATCGCTAAAAAAAAGCAGAAAATAGCTAAAATGGCACCACTCGTACACAAAAAATAAACAATAACATTTTGTTTGCATCTAACTTCACTATCTAATGTTGTGTCAAAACTGGATTTCCAATTGCCAATTTGTTTCATACATTTTGTATGTACATGAGAATTTTTGACAGTTATTTGTCGCCTTACGCTCTTGTTTAGGTTTAGCAGTAAGTAATATTCGTACGTCGAGTAGTTAGACCCTCATGAAAATTTCAAGTATCTTCTAGCTAAGATGAAAATCAAAGAAGATGACACTTGCAGAGTGAGCCTGGTAGAGGCTGAAACGTTAGCGCTGATTAGCATAAGACCGTGGATGCCATGGGTGATACAAGTCTTGGACAAATACTAGAATATACTAGATAAGATCCGTTATAATATTGATGGCCGACAGTCTAAAATCACTAAATCAAATAATGTTACCGTAAATAAAAAACACAATTGAATCAAGTAGTAGTCTACTTCGATATCCCCCACCTGCATCTATCTTCTATCAAGTGTCGTTCGCTGGTAACCGCATCGCTTTAGAACGGCTGCACCGATTTGGCCAATGTTTTTTTGGTAAATCCTCATCATAACCCAACTTAGGTTTTCAAGAAGAAAAAAATTGATCACCCTCACTTTTACGCCCACTTTTTAAGTAGTTAGAGAACTCTAATATGTAGATATTGAAATTTTGCACCAGTAACCCACTTATTAACATACCTAGTTAAGCTAAATACAGTTTAGATTGGAATAGTGGGCGTGGTACCTCCCATAAAAAGTAAACAATTATTATCGTCTACCCGCGATAGGTAGGTAGAGTCTTAAAACTATGCACAAGTAACTCTCATGTTAATGTACATAGTCTAAAAAAAATACAGACGGGAGGTGGGCGTGACACTTCATATACAAAGAAAAAAATTATTATCGTGTACCTAGAGAACTACAATAGGTACAGCTTTGCAACTGTGCACAAGTAAGCATCATACTAATGTGCATAGTCTAGCAAAATATAGACTCTATTGGGCGTGGTATCTCCCATAAAAATTTAAAAATTATTATAATGTATCCAGAGAACTACAGTGTCTACAGTCTTCGAAATTTGCACAAGTAAGTCTCATAACAATGTGCATAACCATAAACTAAAAAAGCTTTACCGTGAGAATAGCGTGCGTTTTCGAGTTAAAGGTTAGTTAAAGGGTCTAGCGAAACACAGCGGAGATAGCTAGTTAATAATAATAATAGGTGTTCATTTAATTCACCTTTAATATCTGTCTGCAGGCAGTCCTTCGCTATCCTTAGACTAACTAAGCTGCCCCCATGAAGGCATTACCCTAGCATGCTTAGACTCAAACAGACACAGATAAAAATATTATCTTCTTTATCCTGGTCTGCCTTAATGTTTCTCGAGCATACAAGTAAATGTTCCCTACCACCTTTTCAGCTTTGCAGATTCCATCCATACGCTTGTCATATCAACGCTCAGCATATGTCTTTTTATTCAGCCCTTGCTTATCCTCATAAATATGATAATTATTTCATTTGTATGGTTGGATCTGCGCTACAATCTCCATAGATTTCACCCCTTAAATCTGTTCTGATAACCTTTCTTCCAGAATATTCACATTGCTCAGTCAGGGATCAACCGTTCCGACTTCTGTAAGGCTTCCTTTTCCGATCCATTCGTTTCCCTCTGAGTTTGCACCTGTTCACCTACTACTGAAACTCTACAGATTATGTCACCTAATGAAGTTACCTTAAAGATTTATCTCTTCTTCACAGGTCTTATTAGCTATCTCGTTCGATTGGCTTCATTATACGGTATACGAGAAAGTTATTCCTCGAGTTTAGAGCCGCACATTACATAGGCAAGTTTGTATTAGAACTGCAGATCGTTGGTATCCACTATGGATTAGCTCAATTTGTAACAGACTTAACTTCTCTCGGTTTAAGTCGAACATCTGATAGTATACATGCCAAGTTACTAACCGCTAACAATCTTTTCCCATCCTAACACCAATACTACCCACCTCTGAATTAAAATCCAGATTTAAGCAACCACTAAAACGATTTCATGCGAAATTAATACAATTAGCAACTTGTAAATTTTTAATATCTATCATCGTAAACTCAATAGCAAACGAAACTAAACATGAAACTAAAAAGAACTAAATAAAACTCAATTTAATTTCGTAAAATTTATTTGCAAATGAATCGTATGAAACACAAGTAAACGCCTTCGCAGAAAAACTCAAACTCAAAGCTCCTAAAACAGCCAGCAATCTAATTGAACATCCCAAACTGGATGCGAGTAAATTCAATTCCAGTTAAAATAGTCAGTTTATTTGTCTGTCTACCTTGAGTGTACTAAATAATGCCATTAAGTGGAATAATTGACCGAATGAATCTTAGATGCGATTAGAATACAAGTCATTGTGGGCCTTCACTATTTTATTGCTAGTATCAATAATTACTTAAAATTTATTAACTATTTGTCATATTTTTGTTTAAATGAATTACAACTTGCAAAACCATGAACATGCATCCTTATAAGGAATTTCCAATTGTAAGTTGCCAAGATATTTGGCATTTGAAGACGTCGTCATATAGTTTTAAAGAAAAGTTTTCCAACAGCTACTCGCTAATAGAGAGCAAGTCATTTTTTTTTTATTTAACAAATATTCAATCTATACAACTACCAGCATGGTTATCGACCAAGATTTAAGTAGTAGTCTCTCAGCCTTGGGGTTGCAGGTTCGATACTTATATACTTATTCAAGGCATCTAAAGCAGGCCGTAGAATAAGTATAGCCAAAGCAAAGGTAATGCAAATAAATAACTATAACGCGACCATCAACAACAATGCATTGAGGGCGTAGCAACTTTTTGTTTCCTAGGTAGTATCCTGTAACTGCTCGGGTGTAGAAATTGCGAATCGAATTAATGCTAGCAACCAATCGTTTGGCTGACTGAGCTCCAAATAGCGATCTTCAAATATATGAAAAAAAAACAAAGATTAATATTTTTAACTCCTACCAAAATTATAGATGAATGTGAATCGTTAAATGCAAGGGGCAAAGACATTAGTGTAATCCAAGTACTTATACATCGCTGCCTGCGCCGAACTTATTATCAGTCTGTGTTCGCATCACTTAAAAACTACTGCATGGATTTTAACAAAATTTTGTGAGAAGGTACCTTAGTATCCTGATTCAAATATAGGATACTTTTTTCCGCAAAAATATCATATTTCCAAGAGAAAGTGGATAAAAAGCATAGAGAGTAAGAAATTTTACCAATATGCATAATTTAAGGCGGCATAATTTAGTAGGAATGAGACCCTTAATAGAAAGTAAATACATAAACCATAACTGAAGTACTAAAAAAGTTAGGCTCTTTAGTGTGGATTGCTTTTAAAGCAAAATAGAACAAAATATTGTAAGGACGCTGACGAAGTAGCGGGCACAGCTAGTCTTCAATATATTTGAACTAACAATAATTACTCATATCCTAGGTCTAATATAAAATTAAATATACTTAATAAGTCCAGCCAGTACTAGACAAAAAATTGCGTGTTTCACCGTTGCTGCTATCATTTGCGGCTCATCCCTCTGATATTCGGGCGATAGAACCAATTTCCCTCCTTCTTAGACGAATATAAAAACGTTAATTCAGAATGTTACGCGCCAAAGGATTTGAATGAGTTTAAAGTTTCTTTGGTTTAAGGTTCGACATGTACTGTAGAAGTTTGAAATCTAAGCTGAGGGTAGAGTTTCTGCCAATAAACCAGTTTAGTTGGACTGCTTTAAAATTCATTTGTGTTAAGGTGGATTCTATGTGGCTTTAACAAGTATGGCGCCGATCAAGATATATAACGAGGTATTTGACGTCTTAAAGTTGAGATATTATTTACTTGTGCGAATATAGAGGCATGTGTCCCTACGCAGTGTGATGGTTATGTGTGTAGTTATATGAGAGCATTTTTGTTCATTCACCTTTATTCTCCATTTCTTCAGCCATTTTTCCAAATTGAATATTTGGTCTTGTAAATGATGTAATGCTACTGGGGCGCTTTTAAGAATACTTAAAAAGCAGTTATATCAGCAAATGTCGATGTGTGCACTAGATTGGTAGTTGGTATATCAGATGTGTACAGCAAGTATAAAATGGGTTCCTTGGGGAACTGCGGCTATAATGAGCTGAATCGAGCTTAAGAAATCTCCTTTTTGTAAGAACTTTCGATCGGTTAAATAATTTTTTAAGAGCTTAAAGAAGTTCTCGGGCAAGTTGAGCGTTAAGTTATATATTAGGCCTACGTGCCAAACCTTATCGAATGCTTTAAAAACATCGATATAAAGTGCAGAACAGTTTTTTTTTTTCTTCAAAAGTCTTTTTAATTTACTAATCTGTGTGTTTATTGGATCGTACTATGTTTGGGAATACATCCATTCGCGCCCAGAATTGTGTTCAACTTAATTATTAATATTCTCTCAAACAGCTTGGATATGTTTGATAAAAGGCTTATAGGTCTGTATGATTCAATATTGGAGTGGCCTTTTCCAGGCTTAGCTATCATAGTAATCAAAGAAATCTTCCACTCTGTATTAATGTACTCAAGACGTAAAATGGCATTAAAAACAAGAAGAATAATTTTTTTGGTCTATACGGGGCAATTCGAATAACATCTTGTTACTAGTTTTATCAATGCCAGGAGCTTTGTTGGTGTTTAAATCAGTTATTGTCTTTCCAATATCTCGAAGTTCAAACCTTAGAGAAACTGCCGGACTAACATCGACAGGTGGCGGCTCAGCTATATCCGTCGAGATATTTTTAGTAAACAATTTTTTTTAAGTACTCAGATACTTCAGGAGTACTATAAGCTGGATAACTGCATTGGTTACAGTTCATAGCAACTTCAAGTATCATCTAGTCAAGATGAAAATCGAAGAAGATGATATTTGCAGACTATGCCTGAAGGAGGCTGAGACACTAGCGCACATTGTGTGTGAATGTCCGGCACTCGCTAGCATAAGACTTGGGACGACTGGTAGAAGAACTGGGCCCTGAACATATGCTAGCAATTACTAGAGACTACATGATGAGAAAGAATGCCGACAGTTACCAGTCGACAGTCTGAAATCACTAAAGACAAGATTAAAGGCTGGTTGTAATTTTGCCGTAATTATATTTCGCTTGTCTATAATCATAGAGGACGGAAGGAGGTCGAAAAACGACCCATTAAGGAAGTAGTCTACTTCCTTATTCCCCCTAAATTAAAATATAAAAAAACACAATTTTTAAATGACCAACAAGAAGAGTATTCTTTTCGGTATCAATTCTTGCCCAGTCTCCACAAGAAGTTCATAGTGGAGGCTTACGTGCGACTGGCCTTTTAGGGTTGCGACATACACGCCATGATATTCCAGGTAATATTTCAGCCATATAAATAATCCAACCAAAGACAATTTAATGATAAAATCTTGAGAAGAAAATAAAGATTAATCGGGCAGATGTTGAGAAAACTGGATGTTGATATTACCAAGGGGGCCATAGAGTATAATCCAAAAGAAAGCAGAAGATTGGGGCGACCAGCTCATACATGACGCCGGTAGAGAAAGAAGTGGCGAAATAAGCCGCAATGTTGGAATCAATTTAAATTATTAGCATTAGATAGGTCTAAGTTAAAATAATTTGTAAGGGCCCTATGAGCCTTACAGGATCATAGAGATGTAATAATAATAATAATATAACGAGCCAGGTCTCGCTTCAGTATAGAAGTATAGACTTACGCAAGTATTTTAATGCTCCTATTTTTGTGTTTAGTGAGATCTATGGGTATGCAGCTGTAGCTTTTTAAAACTTTATGATATGTCTTCGTCGATAGCTCCATGGATCGACATGGTTTCCAAAAAACCTTATATTTCCATACTATATTAGGCGTATTTATTTCACTCACTTTTGTTATACGATTGATTAAAAAAATGCAAAATTTTTGTACATTTACTTCTGATGCCAACTGTACTTTTCAAATTATTCCAGTTACATTAAAAATAACGATGTGTGAACATAATATATGATCAATATACATTGAAACAAATCAGAAACATATTTAAACATAAGCCTTAACATTCACTTTTAATACCTCTACTCCAAATCTATGATTATATTCACATCATTAGGGGATTTGTAACAAATCTGCCTGCAACGATGCCTTAATTTTATATAATTAAATAAAAAATTTACAATTCAGTTATTCTCTTCCTCTTTCAAAATGTATTATAACCCATTAGTAATTTTATAAAAGGCCTTATTGTATCAAACTCTCGCATCCAGTTAAAATAATCAAAAAGAAAAGGCATCCATACCGTCTGTAGCGCAAACACTCACATTTTAAACGGCGTTTATTTTTTTGTTTTTTAATATAAAATGTTGTTAGATATTTTGTTTATGCTACTCTAGCAGCTTCCAATTAAATTAACGCATTTATTTCCACTTTATCAATGAACACGTATCTAAACATACACACATGTCTTTACTGGCCAGAAATCAGTGAACAGGTTGACCAATTCACTGAAGCTGCTGCTGATCAGGTGCAAAATGCAATTTTTCTAAATTTATTAAACATTTTTATGTTGTCATTAATGTTTGTATTCCTGTGAGCGTGTAGACATAAGTGTGTGTAGTTATAAATTTTTAAGACGCATGCCATGTGTAACCCATATGAATTTTATTATTTTTATTTATTTTTTTTTTTTTCTTTGATGCAAGTGGTTTGGTTAGTTTTGGAAGTGTTAAAGTGTAGCAAATGGCCAATTTAATTAAAGTTATGAATTTTAAAATAGTTTAAGATTTAAGATTAATATTTCAATTTTGTTACTTGTTCGCGGTGGAATGTGAAATCATAAACGCAGAGAAGAAGTTTTACGACTACGTTTTTGGTAGGCGGCGATCTTTTTTATGAGGCAACATATGACTTTTGATTTGCTAAAAAAATGTAGATAATTTTCTTGACCATATGATTTCGAAAGGAAATCATTTTTTTTGGATTGAAGTAAGAACATCTAACACTAGATTATACTGCTAGTGTTAAAAAAACATATAGGATTCTACCACAGCAACATCTATCTGACCTGTACCTCTGCACATTAGGTAGGCACTTCCAAAATGCACATCTGTGTTATTATTGTTCTCCACCATAATAACTTCAAATAGGTTAATATGCAATCCACCACTTTTTTTTGGTATTCCACCAGGTTCTTTCATGGCTTTGAGTAAATTTTGGGGTTCCGTATCTCTGGAACCGTAAAATCTAAACTCTCGAAATTCTTTAAAATGTCTATTATTATGTCCGCTATAATAAAAAAATACTAAAATGTACAGGGTGTTTCGATATTGATGTGGTTTTCACACTTTATTACAATTAAAGGTAATATGCAGACACCCAAAATGTCTACAGAGTAATTAAAACAAAAAATATATTTATATTTATATATAACAGACTATAATATGTGTTTTCGCTTAAAACTAAAATTAGTTGTTCAAATAAACAATTATATCTCGCTTCACAACATTTAACGATAATGAATAATCAATAAATTGATATATAGGTCGATTATGGATGGCTACCCAACCGCAGTTGCGTTGTCAATTGCCGAAATTGTATTATGTATGGCAACTGGCAACTAAAACTTTTAAATTTTAGTTTCCAAAATGGTAACCATAAACTTGTGGTTGCTGTTGATTTTTTTCACAGATTATAAAGTAAAAACTGCACTAAACCTTAAAAGTAAGTTAATTTTCTTTCATCTCATACAGACAACATAAGTATGATGGCCCCCTTTCTTCGTTGCTCTCGTAATTCCACACATAACATCTGCAATGCAACAAAGGAATAACGATGATACGAATTTTTATATTTTATTAGCACTTGGTCCCAGCTTTTAAAATTTTGATGAAAATGGTCGAAAAATAGCTGCTGGTATGAAACTTGGTATACCAAAGGCTTAATGCTCAAGAGGGGATTGTAATTTACAGGAGGATCTTTAGGTGGGTGAGGAGTATTGTATGTTTTCTTTTTAGATTTATCGCCTTGACTGAAACATGATGTGTGTTAACACATTTTTAAAGAGATTGGTTATTTATTTCAAAAGGAATCAAAACTGTAGACATGAAATCTGTGGTAATAAGAAATAAGTGCTTAAGTCGACTTAAGCAAAAATTTAGTTACTGGCACCTTTGAAATCTGCGTACTTCAAAGTACCCATGTGCAAATTTTCAATTACTTAGTAAAATTTTTCAGGAAGTTATAGCAAAATAACTTTCTGCTTATCTTTTTTCAATGTCGAATCGCATTTGGAAAAAATCTTAAGAAACTAGAAGCTATTTTTCGAAATCATAAAAACTTCTTTCACAACTTATTAATTGCAACGCCTGCGTACTTTTGGTAGATATAAGATATTTTTTTAAATCATACGTTTGACTCCCATAGGTAAATTTTAAAGAAAAGTTATTTTTTTGAAAAATTTATTTTAAAGTTTAAAATTGCTCTCCTACAAAACTTAAAAATCAGACTTAAGCACTTTTTCCTTATTGCCACAGAAATAATATTTTTTTGTATTTTTTTTTTTGTTATTTATTTATTTTTGATTGTTTATATTTATTTCCAGTTGCTAGACTGTCAAAATAGTATTATCGATAACTTTATGGCAACTAAAAAAAGTTGCCTTACCTAATACCAATTTGTTTCCCAGTTGCGATGCCATTTGACAACGCAACTAAATTTCGGTTGCCATCCATAATTGACCTAATAAACTATTAAAATGTTTACAAATTCTTATAATTGGATCTTCCTTTGAATAATTATTACGAAAGAACTGTAAAAACAGTGGCTGATAGCTTCGAGTTATACGACGCGTAACATTAAAAAATATGTTAGAAATCAGAAATTCGGCTATACTATTTTCGTTAATTTGGTTGATTGCAAAAGAGACATTAAGCATTGCTTTTCATCATTGGCAATTTGATTAATTTAAGTCTGCAACGACAAGATGGAGGAGTAAAATGCAATAAGTTGGTAATAGTTGCACAGTTTTCACGGTTGTCCTGATAGTGAGGTGATTTTTATATAATAGTCTACCTTTCTAACAGTTATTGGTAGACTCTTGAAATTTTTAAAAAAGTTGTATTACAATGGCTGCTCTAACAACAATTTCTTTAAACTAAAGGATGTTCTGAAAGTGACTTATGACTTTTAAGAATAATATGCAAATACTGTAACTTACACAGAGATTATGTCAGCTGTAATAACAAATGAAGGGTGGTTAAATTTTTAAGGGCCGATGTTGATTTTGAATAAAACACAAAATATTTAGGAAATTATTGTCATTTACTTTAATAATGTTGGTATGGTTCATTATGTGTGAACAAAATATCGGCCAAATGACCGCCGCAAACTTTGCGGCACACCTCCATCCAATGCTCCAAATTTTCGATGACGCTGAGGCATAATTGAGATTCAATGCCGCTAATGTGCCGAATTATCTCATCTTTAGCTCTTATCGACTTACACATTTTTTTTTTTTAAATAACCCCAAAGAAAGAAGTCCAACGGTGTCAAATCACATGATCTTGGCGGCCAATTGACATCGCCAAGATGTTAGATAATACGGCCATTAAATTTGTCGCCCAAAAGGGCCACTGTTTCGTTAGATGTGTGGCAAGTGACACCGTGCTGTTGAAACCTTCTTCCTCATCTAAATCTTACAATTCGGGCCATAAAAGTTCGTTATCATCACGATAGAGAACACCATTCACAGTAACTGTCCGACCGGTGTCATTTTGGAAAAAATACGGCCCGAAGATGCCGCCAGCCCATAAACCGCACCAAACAGTTACTCTTTGTGGGTGTATTGGTTTTTCGACAATCACTCTTGGATTATCATTTGCTCAAATGCGGCAATTCTGCTTATTGACGAATCCACTAAGGTGAAAATCTGCCTCATCACTGAAGGTGATTTTCTTTGAAAATTGATCATCCACTGTTGCCATTTCTTGACGCGTTGCTCGATTCTGTATCTTTCCATGGTTCAAATTGAGTTAGTCTGAAATTAAGAAATGCCAAATTAAATGTAGAAAAATACTTGACGTTTAAGTGTGGTTCACATTCAACATCGGTCCTTAAAATTTAACCACCCGCTATAAAAAAATAAAAACTAAAAGGTTTAGCGATAGTGCTGCGAACTGTTATATATCTTGTTTATAGACATTTTAATTCACTCATACTCATTGTATTTAAATGGATAGACAAACTCATTTCTGAATAGTATCGAAGTCGTAATACGATTAATAAATCAGTCAAGTGCGAATTAGTCTCACACACGTAGGGTTCCGTACTATGTCTAGTACGCCTTTAAAAACTCAAGTTGTTAATTTTTTATGTCTTATGGGGCACCCTTTTCCTTTTAAAATCAAATTCATATTCGCGAAAATTGCAAAGCTATTGGAACACTGTTTAAATTTTAGGAATTGTTGTTATAACGGCCATAGTAATACACTTTCTATAAAAATATCAGGCCTACCTATTGCGGTTCAAAAAATAAGGCAATATACTTCAGAAACATGTCTCTGGTCGATCACCCTTTAATTTTTAATATTTGTTATAGTTTCCATAGTAATAAACCTCTTGTAAAAACTTCAAGAGTCTACTTATTATTGTTCAAAACATACCCCATATACACGCAAATCACGTTACTCTCGGAACACCCTTTAAGTGGTTCCCTGCTATAGCTCTAGAAATAAAGACATAACGGCTATAGTGGCCACAGTTATACACCTACTGTGAAAATTTCAAGAGTCTACCTATTATGGTTCAAAACTTAGGCCTTATACATGCATATCACGCCACTATCGGAAAACCCTTTAATTTTTTAGACTTGTTTATAAAGCGAACTAAGTTTTAATTACTGTTTGTAAATTTTTAGTGTATGCCTCCTACAGTTCAAGAAATAAACACACATTCGTGAATAACACCTCCCTATCGGAACACCCTATAAGTTTTAATATTTATTGCTATAGCGGCCACAGTTATACCACTTCTAAGAAAATTTTAAGAGTCTACCTAATATGGTTCAAAACTTAGGCTTTATACATGCAAATCATGCCACTATCGGAACACCCTTTAATTTTTAGATTTATTTTTTTATACTTGTTTATATAGCGAACTAAATTTTAATTACTGTTTTTAAATCTTGAGTCATGCCTCCTACAGTTCAAGAAATAAACGCATATTCGTGAATAACACCTCTCTATCAGAACACCCTATAAGTTTTAGTATTTGTTGCTATAGCGGCAACAGCTATACATCATCTGTGAAAATTTCAAGAGTCTACCTATTACGGTTCCAGATATAAAAGGCGCTGACAGACGGACAGACGGATAGACGGACAGACATTTTAGCGAAAACAATAGGGTTACGTTTTTACACTTTGTGTACGGAACCCTAAAAATGGGTTTATACTTGGATTTCATTTCATAAATACGGTTTAAGAAAATACGAATTAAAATTATTTATTTTAGTAAAGCGGTGCCTTCGTAACATATGTCAGTGATTATTTTGAAGGGGACAAAATTGATATTGAAGAAATGATAAAAACACATTAACATCTTTAATCCTATTTGTTGCAAACCGTTTAACAAATCACATAAATCGAAAAGGGGGAAAAATATCTGTAAGTCATATATTTCTTCACCATCTATGATTTTGTATTGTAGGGCACGTAATAAGCTCTTACATGTTAATTTAGTCGGCTTAAAACTCTTTTAAATAAATTGACACTACTTTTGGCACCTGCTAACAAGATCACATAAACTCAACACTATTGCTTATGCTGCACAGTATGCAAAATATCAATAATGTAACTTAATAATTTTATTGGTTGTCTGAGCCATGATTTCTGGCCACTCATAACGTTTTTGCAATACAGATGATATTACAGACCGCACGAAAAAGAAATCATAATTTTCTTATTAACTCTTTTATTGCTATAGTCTAAGCCGTGTATAACATGTTAAGGAGAGCAAATTCTTGTCTTTTAAATCGGATAATAAAATGAAAACACTATAAATAAAAGACAGGTGAGATAATTACTAATCTTAGGTAGATGTTGTTTGGACACATTAAACACTACCAGAACGATACTATAAATGTGGAAAATTATGCTAAAAGTATAATTTAACAATCAACAATGATTTTTTTTTATTATTTGTTATTAAAAGTTGCAATTTCTGTTGGTGGGGTTTACGTAGCCTAAGAGTTAATGGTGAGATGTAAATTGCTGAAAGTCGGTGTAGAGCTTCTGGCTGTAGAACTAATTTATGCACCATATTTTAAGCTTTCAAATGGTTCATTATATTTTCATATGATTTTTTCCTTTTTAAAGAACAATTGAATTGGCCTATTAATTTTGCCCAGGTTTATTACACATTCGGTGTTAAAATTTTACAACATTAGAATGTGCGTGCCTTTTTTAAATGCAGCATAAAAACGTACAGTCTTATTTCCATATAACAATTTCGTATTACACATTAGATATACAACAATCTGTTAAATTACTGCTCGTATATGTAGAATTTTTGTTGGTGTAATTTTTGCCTCACATTGTTGCAACATTTTTTTTATTTTCTTAAACCGAATTACGTCAAGTTATTCTTTCACTTGTGTTTTAGCAAAAGTAAAAAATTTCAATAAATTTGATTTTCTAGCCACTGAATACCGTAATAAAGGCTAGTTATAGCAGAAACTAGAAACGCGAAGGGGTAAAGCGTAAATTTCGAAAATATGATACAGTAAACTGAACTTTACTAGCAAAAATTAGCAAGTAGATTGAGTTGTCGTCATAAATGATTTAAAAATTGTACCTATTTGACCATCAAATAGTACCGTTGTGAACGTCATTGTACTAATAATTGACAAAAATAAAACAATTAACTATTGCACAGTAGGGTGGAACGAAAAAAAGATTTTTTTTTAATTTCAATATGTAATAGTGATAAAAAGTTGCCAATAACTACTGTTAAGTCAATTGAAAAGTTTAAAGACGATTGGAGTGGGGTAAGAGATGCTGCAAATCCAAATTAGCACGAAAAACCATCAATAAAATATAAAATATATCTCTATTACATTTAAAGTAAAAGAAAATTTAAAGAAAAAAAAAATTAATCAATTCTAAGCTTGTATTGCAAGCTTCTATTTTATAATTCGATTCCTAAACCAATATGCTGTTATGGCGCCAAAATAAGATTTTACGAATAATTACAGCTGCACAGCTGGTATATTTAAAACTTGAACATCCACAAAGATCTAAACGATCCACTAGTTAAGGCAGAAATAAAGAAACTTGAAACGCATCCAAATCCACTGACCCGCAATATGATGAATGATCTTAGTAACATTGGACTAAGAAGGAGGAATATTGCTTCTCTTGGCCGAACATCAGAGAGTTGACCAATAAATGATAACAACATCAACCGTGTCTTCATACAGTTTTTGTCTAGCACTAAATAACCCTATGAAAATCGGCCAAAAACAAAAACGAAAAATTGCCAAATGAATAATCACCCTAAACAATGAAAATTTTTCCACAACAGAATAATGGAAATTTAGTCAAAAGTTGTGAAAAAATACAAATATTTATAATTTTTACTTTAGCGTACGTAATAACGAGTGATTTTTTAAGAGCTTGAGAACTTTTTTTAAAAAAAAAACGCATAAAATTTGCAAAATCTCATCGGTTCTTTATTTGAAACGTTAGATTGGTCCATGACATTTACTTTTTGAAGATAATTTCATTTAAATGTTGACCGCGGCTGCGTCTTAGGTGGTCCATTCGGAAAGTCCAATTTTGGGCAACTTTTTCGAGCATTTCGGCCAGAATAGCCCGAATTTCTTCGGAAATGTTGTCTTCCAAAGCTGGAATAGTTGCTGGCTTATTTCTGTAGACTTTAGACTTGACGTAGCCCCACAAAAAATAGTCTAAAGGCGTCAAATCGCATGATCTTGGTATCCAACTTACCGGTCCATTTCTTGAGATGAATTGTTCTCCGAAGTTTTCCCTCAAAATGGCCATAGAATCGCGAGCTGTGTGGCATGTAGCGCCATCTTGTTGAAACCACATGTCAACCAAGTTCAGTTGTTCCATTTTTGGCAACAAAAAGTTTGTTAGCATCGAACGATAGCGATCGCCATTCACCGTAACGTTGCGTCCAACAGCATCTTTGAAAAAATACGGTCCAATGATTCCACCAGCGTACAAACCACACCAAACAGTGCATTTTTCGGGATGCATGGGCAGTTCTTGAACGGCTTCTGGTTGCTCTTCACTCCAAATGCGGCAATTTTGCTTATTTACGTAGCCATTCAACCAGAAATGAGCCTGATCGTTGAACAAAATTTGTCGATAAAACACATTTCGAACCGAACACTGATTTTGGTAATAAAATTCAATGATTTGCAAGCGTTGCTCGTTAGTAAGTCTATTCATGATGAAATGTCAAAGCATACTGAGCATCTTTCTCTTTGGCACCATGTCTGAAATCTCACGTGATCTGTCAAATACTAATGCATGAAAATCCTAACCTCAAAAAAATCACCCATTATAAGGTAGTAATCATGAAAAAAATCGAGGTGGGTGGGTGTATATGAAACTATTTTTGTGGAGTTTGTACAGGTCATACCGTTTGACATATGAAAATGAAATGAAAGTATGTGCCTTTGGTATATGCAGATCAAGAGTTGTGGAAATATGGGGAATAATTAATTTTTCGATTCAAATATACTTTGAACTTTGATATTACTTATGTAATATCCATAAAAATATCTGCTTCCATCGGATATGGTAAAGTTGAGTTTAGGCCACTCCCGATTTTTTTAAATGTCAATAGCTTTAGTATGGGCATTGATATTGGTTTAAATGATCGAGCAGGCTTTGAGCTTGCAACTTCTGTATGTAAACTGTAATTAAAATCTGTTAGGAAACTTTTTTGCTTCCAAGTCAAATACATACATACATATATTGTTACTAATGAATGCAAATAAATTATTGTATGCGTTCTGAGATTTTTTATTCATTAAAATAAATATGAAAGGAGATATTTGTGAATTAAAAAACATCAAAGGTACATATAGTTTGCTAATATGAGTTAAATTATTTAATCATTGTTAAAATGTGTTTATATCCCAGCAAAAAAAAAAATTGGGTTTTTGGAAGCAGTAAAACCTTTTCATGTCATACAAAATCTCTTAATAGTAAGCAAATATATTTTGCCTAAATAAATGCAATTTTGTATGACATAAAATGTTAAGTTTTCCAAAAACATCTAATTTTCTACATTTCCCCTTACAGTAGTGCATACTAAGAAGCACAACTGTAAGGCAGAGATAAACATATTTCGAATTTACGATGCGTTCCGACGAGTTACGAACTTAATACCATATGATTTTAGAACACCTATGCTGCGCTGAATTGAGCGCTTAAAAGGAAAAGCTACTAAGTGGGACATCGCGAACAAATATCATGTCGTACGTAAGCAGGTTCGTAAGCGATAACAACTCGTCTTTCGTTTACAAACCTGTATACGAGGGAAGCAGTATTTCTTGCTGGGTAGTTAAATTTTAGAATATGGAGCCGCAAGAAAAAATTTTTTATCTATATATATAAAGCACGAAATGTGTTTGTTTGTTTGTTTGTTTGTCGCAAAGCTATAGCTGCCTACACCAGTGAACCGATCTTTCTGAAATTTTCACGGTTTGTTATTGAATATACGGATGGTAAAATAGTTTACTTATTTTTTTGATATTTGACGTGGGCGTGGCACCTCCCATACAAATTAAATATTAATCATCGTATATCTCGGTAACAGTAATAGGTAGCGTCTTGAAATTTCGCACCCGTAACCTCTATATTAACGTTAATAGTTTAGCGAAACAGAGTGTATTGGAATAGTGGGCGTGGTACCTCCCATACAAAGTAAATATTTATCATCGAATATTTTGGTAACGGTAATAGGTAGTGCCATGAAATTTTGCAACAGGAACCTCTATATTAACATGCATAGTTTAGAGATAGATACTGGATTGAAATAGTGGGCGTGGTACCTCCCATACAAAGTGAAAAATCATTATCGTGTTCCTGGCGAACTACAATAAACAGATTCTTGAATCTTTGCACGAGTAACCCCTAAGCTAATGTGCATAATCTACCAAAATACAAAATTAATTGGGATAGTGGGCGTGGTGCCTTCCATATAAAGTGAAAAATGATTATACTGTATCTAGAGAACTGCCATAGGTAGCGTCTTGGAATTTCGCACAAGTAACCATCATATTAAAGTACATAGTTCAGTTAAACACAAACTGAATTGGAGTAGTAGGCTTGGTACCTCCCATACAAAGTGAAAAATTATTATCGTGTTCCTGGCGAACTACAAAAAATAGCGCCTTGAGACTTTTCATGAGTAACCCCTGTGCAAATGCGTATAATCTACTAAATTACAGAATCAATTGAGACAGTAGGCGTGGTACTTCCCATATAAGGTGAAAAATTATTATCGTGTACATAGAGTACTATAATAGATATGATCTGAAAAGTAGGTACAAGTAACCCGCATACCCATATACTCTACAAAAACATAGGTTGGATTTGGACAGTGGTCACGGTACCCCCTATACAAAGTACAAAATTATTATCCTGTACCTAGAAAACTGCAATAGATAGAGCCTTGAGGCTTTGCTCGAGTAGCCCCTATGCTAATGCACATAGTCTACCAATATAAATTGGATTGGGGCAGTCGGCGTGATACCTCCTATACAAAGTGAAAAATTATCATGGACTTGGAGAACTACAATAGATGGAGCCTTGAAACTTTGCACAAGTAACCCTCAGAGTAATGTGCATAGTGTAGAAAAATACTGACTGAATTGGGACAATGGCCGTGGTAGCTCCCATATTAAGTGAAAAATTATTATCGTGTACCCAGGGAACTACAATAGCTAGAATCTTGAAACTTTGCACAAGTAACTCTCATACTAATGTGCACAGTCTAGCACAACATAGACAGGATTAGGATAGTGGTACCTCCCATAAAAAGTTAAAAATTCTTATCGTGTTAATATGTATAGTAGGCGTCGTACCTTGTATATAAACTAAAACTTTTTTGATGTGAGAATAGTGTGCGTTTTCGATTTAGAGGTTGTTGTTTATTGTATTTTTTGTGGATGGGTGTTGCGAAGCGCACCGGGGATAGCTAGTATTTTATAAAATATAAAATCATTGTGCGAATTACAAACTATGGCCCCCGCCAAAATCATTTTTTTACGGTTAGCGATATCAAAGTTATATATCTCATAAGAAAGTAAATGCCAGAATACATCGGGTGCCAAAATATTACTGCTCTATTTTAACACTATCACAGAGAACGGGGTGGTCCAAGATGGACTTTATTTTCATTTTGCTAAAATTAAAAAAAAAATTAGAAAATGTTAATTTTTAAATGCCTATACCTTTTTTGTTTTAAAAGATTTGTTACAAAATATTTTGTATAATTATAATTATTATAGAACTTATAAGCTATTAGTTCCCAAAAAATTAAGAAATTTTTTTAAAAAAAATATCCATACTGCTTTAAATACTCCGACTTAATAGAGCATATTTCCTTGAGGTTAAAAACATCTTTCACCAGCTTTTAGTCCGAACTCTCCCCTACACTCCTATACCCCAATATCGTGTGGTTAAATTTTAAGGGCGGATGTTGAATGTGAACCACACCTAAACGTCAAGTTTTTTTCTACATTTAATTTGACATTTCTAAATTACAGACTAACTCAATTTGAACCACGGTAGGATACACAATGGAGCAACGCGTCAAGAAATGGTAACAGTGGATGATCAATTTTCGAAGAAAATCATTTTCAGTGATGAGGCAGATTTTCACCACAGTGGATTCGTCAATAAGCAGAATTGACGCATTTGGGCGAATTATATACCAAAAGTGATTGTCGAAAAATCATTGCACCCACAAAGAGTGTCTGTTTGGTGCGGTTTATGGGCTGGTGGTATTATCGGGCCGTATTTTTTTATGTGGCCAGTTAGGCAGTTACTGTGAATGGTGTCAAATATCGTGAAATTAAATTTTTTATGGCTCGAACTGGAAGATATAGATGTTGACGATATGTGGTTTCAACAGGACGGTGCCACTTGCCACACAGCTAACGAAACAATGGCTCTTTTGCGCGACAAATTCAATGGCCGTGTTATCTCACGAGGTAGAGATATCAACTGGACGCCAGGATCAATTGGTTTGACACCGTTGGACATCTTTTTTGGGGTTATTTGAATGTAAAGATTAAAGTCGATAAGCAAGCAACAATTCAATAGCTAAAGGATGACATAATTCGGCACATTAACGGCATAGAACTGCAATTATGCCTCAGCGTCATCGAAAATTTGGATCACCGGATGGAGGTGTGTCGCCAAGGTTGCGGCAGTTATGTGGCCGATATTTTTTTGTTCCATACATAATTGAACCATATCAATATTATCAAACTAAAAAGAAATGACAATAATTTCCTATTTAATATGTGTATTGTTCAAGATCAACACCGGCCCTTAAAAATTTAACCACTCTTTATGCGCCGGGTTGCGATTGTGGGCACCAAAACAATTCTACTGACCCAAGGTCTGATATTTTCTGGACAAATTAATGAATGCAAAAGTTTTTCAAAACCAATTATTTTCTGTACTTTCATAACACAGTATAACATTTTTCAGTTAATTGATTGCCAACTCAATTCTGTGAACTGTATGTGAAATTAGACCCAAAAAGAAGAAGTTCTGCATCATTCGTTTTGTCTTCTTACCTGCGATTTGAAGTTAGTATCGATTTGAAGTTAGTACTATCGTATAGGGGAATTTATCACGTTTTAGGCCCTGTTGTTTGACATAGCTCGACAACCACTAGCCCAATTTAGTTGAAATAAATTTTAAAAAATTAAGAATTACAATTCCCTTAATCTGTTCATATATTGTTTTCCTATACAAGTAACACTTTTGAAGTTAAAAATTAATGTATGAAGGGAAAAAATTATTTTCTGCCTAAAAATTAAATTTTTTTTTTTTAAATACATAAAAAATCCAAAATGGAAAAAAGTTTCAAGTCTAGTTATTTTTTCGCAAAGTCACATAACCTATGAGCAAAATGAGACAAAGATCATAAAAATCGATGCACGCGTTTTTTTATTCACAATTAAGTAAATGTATGAATTTCAAAAATTTGGTCGAGATATGCACAACATTATTTGGAGAAAACATTGACACCTTTTTCATGATTCTGAGAATTAAAAAAAAAGGAATAAACAAAAGGTTATTTGATTTTTATGATTGCGGTAATAAATGTACGTGGACAATTAAACGGAAAGTGGACCTTTTTATTATTTGGGTTTTTCCGGTGGCTACCTATATGATTTTTTTTACAGAAATTGCACCCACATTTAAGGGTGGTCATTATTTGGAAAGTTTTGCACAGTTTGAAACGTACAATTGCTGAATCAGGTATATAACCAGCCGCCCTTAAAATATGCGCCCATTTATAAGTACCTGGCAGTAAAATATTCAAAAATACGTAGTATTTATAGGTGTGCATTGATCGATTTTTGTCATTCAGCCAGTGCCGACGAACGCGAACAGTAAAAGTGATTTTTCTCCAGTTTTTTAAAAGTGAATAACAACAAAACATAAAATATATCAATATGGAAAACAACAAGTGCCCATATTTGGATGAATATTGTTACGTTTGTGGTCATATCGTCCGAAAAATACAGAAAAAAATCGAAAAAATTTGTTTACTGAGCAATTCAAAACCGCGTATTGTAATTATTTCGATGAAGCAGATTTAAGTGGTGCAAATTTTACGCCGAACACAGTGTGCAACAGCTGTTATACTACCCTTCTAAAATGGATTCACGGAAAAAGTAGAAAGTTATCTTTTATGAAGCCAGTAATTTGGCTGGAAGACACAACTGGACATGATGAATCCAGGTGCTATGCATGCATAAATTTTCGTCCTGGATTAAACAGACAACAATTGAAAACAAAAGTATACACTGCTGCATTTACTGCCACACTTCCAGTGCAACGCCCTGCTGATACCGATGCACCTAAACCTCCGAGTGCAGATACTGTGTCCCTGCTAGCCGAAACCGTTTTCACCAATCCGACCGATTTGGATGATGCTGATTGGATACCCGATATTGAAAATAGTGCACCACAACCGCTACCACAAATCGAAATGGATTACATTGTGGCCAAGCTGGGACTATCACAACACAACTCCGAATGGCTGACATCATTTTTGAAGAGAAGAAAACTCACACAGCAAAATGTTAGCGCAACATCATACCGACAACGCCAAGCTGATTTTCAGAAATTTTATTCCGTTGACGAAGCAAATACGTTCACGTACTGCCATGATATCCCAGGTTTAGTGAAAAAATTGGGAATGGATTATATCGCTGGCGACTGGCGTTTATTCATCGATGGTTCAGTTACTAGTTTGAAGGCTGTGCTGCTGCACAAAAAAATAAAAAACCATGCATTCCATTGGGATTCAGCACAACTATGAAGGAAACGTATGAAGCATTGGGCGAAATTTTGAAGAAAATCAAATACGATGAACACAAATGGAACATTTGTTGCGATCTGAAGGTGGTCAACATACTACAAGGGATTATAGAAAAGGGCGGATATCCAAAATACTTCTGCTTCCTTTGTAATTGGGATTCACGATACAAAGGAAATCAATATCAATGTAAAGATTGGAAAGGAAGAACTCCCGAGCTTAACAAACAATTAAAATTACGCAATGAACCTATGATAAAGGACCTGGATGATATTTTGTTGCCACCGCTCCACATGAAACTGGGAATAGCTGGGAAATTCGTTGAAGTGGTGGTCAAAAAAGTTAACGGCGCCTTTGACTGTTTGAAATCCATCTTTCCGAAACTCAGTGATGAGAAAATTAAAAACGATACGTATCGTACTCTGTATTTCAATATTGTCATATCTAAATTTGTTAATTTCTATACATTCGCATTACCAATAATTTTTTCGTTTTTCTTATGTATTTAAAACAGGTATTCTCAATGGACCTGATATTCGGAAATTGATCAAAAGTGATTCTTTCACACATTTGCTTTCAGAGCATCACGACCACCAACATGCATGGAACGCATTGAAAGAAGTAATAGAAGGCCTTCTAGGAAAGAACCGTGTCCAGCGAGAAGAGATACAGCAACGAGTGGACAGGTTGCTGTTTTATTTCGAAAAAATCGGTGCATCCATGACGCTGAAATTGCATTTCTTGCACCACCACCTCGATACTTTTTTGGCACAATCACCTCAGGAATCAGACGAACAAGGAGAGAGGTTCCACCAGGTGACCATGCCATTTGAAAAGCGGTTCAAAAGCAAAAAATTGGATGCATTGCTTGCGGAGGTTTGTTGGTGGAGTTCCACAATTATGCAGTTTGAAGAAAGCCCCGAAGATGAAGACATTGAAATTGGTGGACACAGTGAAAGAAACACGCCCTTGAATAGTATGTGTATCTCGGATGACGATACAGACTCAGACCATGAATATGAACAACCTACGAAGAAAACAAGATCATCAGAACCACAAGCGTCAACTTCTACAAGGATGGATATTGCCAATAATTGAAAAAATGTTCTAAATTTTGTTTTTATGCATATTATAATTGCGTATTAATTGCATATTATTTTATTTTCATTAATTTTTTATAAATAAAGTTTTTTTTTGCATGATAATTTTTTAATTTATATTTTTATTTTTATTCTAAGGGTGATGGCTATAACTGATTTTTGAAATTCATACATTTACTTAATTGTGAATAAATGACAAACGCGTGCATCGATTTTTATGATCTTTGTCTCATTTTGCTCATAGGTTATGTGGTTTGCGAAAAAATAACTAGACTTGAAACTTTTTTCCATTTTGGATTTTTTATGTATTTTTAAAAAAAAAAATTTAATTTTTAGGCAAAAAATAATTTTTTCCCTTCATACATTCATTTTTAACTTCGAAAGTGTTACTTGTATAGGAAAACAATATATGAACAGATTAATTGTAATTCTTAATTTTTTAAAATTTATTTCAACTAAATTGGGCTAGTGGTTGTCGAGCTATGTCAAACAACAGGGCCTAAAACGTGATAAATTCCCCTATACGATAGTACTAACTTCAAATCGATACTAACTTCAAATCGCAGGTAAGAAGACAAAACGAATGATGCAGAACTTCTTCTTTTTGGGTCTAATTTCACATACAGTTCACAGAATTAAGTTGGCAAATCATGTGTTGTACTGTGTAATGGAAAAATATAAAAATGAATTATTCTTTATAAACGACGAAAAAGCACTCACAATTTTTGGGTTACTTTTCATATGAAATATTATCCAAATTTGTAAAGATTTCTTGGGCTATTTTTAATTTTTGTGTTTGGGCGATTTTTCGTAGGGTCAGGCATGTAGCCCTTAAGTATATATGTAAATTTTAATTTTTTTTTTTTTTTTTGTATTTTAACTTTCAAAGACACAAAAAACTTTGTTTAAAAATTTCAAATTTAGTCTGCTCAACAGAAATTACCGTAATACTCGGACTAAAAAATTTATTAAATTAATCTGCCAACTATTAATTGCAGAATATGAACAGTATTGTAATGCAATGCAGGCATCTTATAACTTAATAAAATAAATATAACTAATCATGTGTATAGTCAGTCCACTTAATAATCATAAAAAATTTTGATTAAACTACAGCTCAGTGACTGCTTATTGAGGAAAGAAGTCATTTAAAAAAAGGTAACAAAGTCATAAAGTTTTTGTTGTTGTTAATAGAGAAAAGAGGCTAAATGAGCATTATAGTGTCTTTGGCTTTAATCACAATTACATGGATTTTCTTTTCAGTGCTTTAATACAATGCACAATAGCATCATACTTGTATGATGATAATGAATGCCTAAACGCTACCGTTGGTTGATATGTTTAAAATGTTTGAAAAAACAGAATTCG